>JAXIVH010000008.1:7879571-7887071 GCA_036785325.1 Urophycis tenuis
AATTTGACAGCTTGCACTTAAAGGACACATCAAGGGCATTTAAATGGGGACAGAGGGCCCATGTGGCAGAGTGACGTGAAGGGTGTCCTAGAAAATGATGGCAATCCTCACAGGGTTATACAGTATAATGAACTTGGCCGACAAGAGCACCACAAGCAAGACTTATCCCTCTGCCTTGATGTGGACATGGGGTTATGTCCAATGTTAAGGCAGGGAAGGAAAAAATGATAGGGAGGCTGTTGAACACTGACATAATATATATGATTTACTTGTTGAATGCTCCCCGAATATCATTATTAACAAACGGAAATGGTATCCCGTAAGGCTACTATTCTGTGATTATAGAAATGTGTTTCCAGGTTTCATTTTCATCGTTCCAGTCTGTATTAAATCTCTTGGCTTTGACTGATGCTCTGCCAAGACAGAAGTGGAATCTTTAGACTGCACGGAAAGACAGCCAAGGAGTGTAATCAATAACTTTCTATTTGCAGTATTACGATGAACACGCTGCATTGCGAAGGTATTGCCTAAGTTAACAGAGTGGCTTGTGGCTTGTATTGTCACCAGCCTTGGCTTTGTTCTGTTGCCTCTTTCGAACGAGGTATTTCAACCCCCGGAAAGAGAAAGCGACGATGACAAACAAAACACCTTTGTGACGACGCCATTGTTTTGAAACAATGGCTGTGACTGTATTGGTTATTCTTTTCTCTTTCTGGTCATTGATGTTTTCCATTTGAAATCGTTCCACTCTCCAGGGCCCACTGCTCTTCTGGCCCATGGCATCGGCTTCGGAAGCACCGTCACCACACACCCGGCCATGAAGGACAAGATGATGGCAGGCGGTATTACGTTTACCATATCATCCTATCTATTAATAGTGAAACACTGGAGCCTGCAGATACTGCTGTGATTGCAGTGCCCTGCATATGTCAGCAGATGGTGCTGTAACAGCTGTTTCATGCCCGTGAAGAACATTTATACACTGCAGGAGGAAGCATATGTAATGCACCAATGTGTCCCAACTCATGTTGAACTTAAAAGGCCATATTTGTCTTGAGAAATGAGCTAAACCAGGTTATTATATCCTTGCTACATTTTTTTTTTTGTGCTGTTGCTGATCTCATGTTTATAATCAGCTCTTCGTCTGAATGAACTCATATTGGCACAACAAAATGGACACATAAGCTTTATTCCAAGGCCAGGGGCCTGTGCCAGAAACAAGGTTTGGGAAATTCTAAACTTAATCAATCACCCTCTGAATATGTGATCCACGGATGCGACAGAATGCGACATAGAGCTACGCACCACATTTCTCTGCAGCCAGGCAAGATGTCATGACAATCTAAAATGCATGATGACAATGCACTTAATTTCTACTTCTGAGTAAAACAGAAACAATATAGAGTTATAGACAAACAGCAGAGGAAGTTCATTTGGTCAAGGTTAGCGAGTTGCACAAGTACATGCAATTAATATGCAATAGGCAACATGATCATTAGAATCAACGTAAATCATTGGAATCTGGGCACATTTTTGCCTGCATTGTACTGTATACAATATCGGCTTAGACTTTATGAATGTCTTTTATGAAAAATTATGAATAGATACTTTATTTAATTGAATGAATTGCAGTTGTTTAAAATGAAATTAATTAGATGATATGAGGAGCACAAATACCAAATGTTGTGTTTTATATGCATCTAGATGCCTAACAGTAGTATATTCTGTACAATATATCAATAAGTAATTGCTTAAAGTATGTATAGGGTTAACTGAAATGTAACTTGCGTACGCGATGTCCAGAACATACGTTGGCATCTGAACTGGACGTTCTGCATTATTTGTGTCTGGAGCTAAATATTCAGGAACCTGTGAACTCTGTGAGTTGAGTTCACGCACAAACTTGGAAGTCTCCCAGTACATCATTATTTATGACATTTATATGCACATAAATTCTGATATGGCCGATACTGATGGCGCAGATGGTGAGGTGAAGCTGACATTTTAATGGCATGTGCCAGAATTAGGTCAACCAATTCTGACTCATTTCTGGTATATGCTAGGCCTCCAAACTCCATCTTGGGGTAAAACTGAACACCTTTTTCTCCGCTTCCTTGTCCGTAGACCACTACAAGTATTCAGAAGCCCGTGTACAGAAGGATGGCCATTACATCACCAGCCGTGGACCAGGAACCAGTTTTGAGTTTGCATTAACCATCGTGGAGGAGCTAATGGGGGCTGAGGTTGCAGCTCAAGTCAAAGCACCACTTATTTTGAAAGACTGATTATAGCCCTCGTCTTGGTAGCCAGTAACCTTTAAGCAGCACTGTCAACTTAACTAATGTCATTGACTAAAGTGAAACCGTGGCCTGGGAAATTACTCTGAGCAGGAAAGATATAACTGTTAAATTGTTATTATCCATATTTCATTCTTACAAGCCAATGCACTTTAACACTGACAGTTGTTCGTATTTAACATATAATTGACATTAAAACGTTCTGCGCTTGGTCCTGGTTGTAATACTTTGTATGAAGTTTATATCAAATGGCGCTTTCCACGTGGATCCTATACGAAGACTATTTTTACGTGTGAAGTCTGCCACCTAAAAATACATAATGTGCTGCACGCCGAAACATCAACTGGCAGAAAGCGGGAAACGCGATACAAATTAATTGGCAGTTCATTTGTCCAATAACTTGGGTTTGAGTTTGGGTTTATTTAACACTAATGGCCAATAACAGCGCGCCTGCAGCAAAAGGGGGCCGGGCTATGTGGCAGCGCGTGGTGGTGGTGGATCTGTCAAGCGCCGGAGAGGTTGGATGCGCAGACTACTCCAGTTCGGAGCGTTTCATTTCATCAAAGGTAAGCGTCTATAAATCATTTCGGTGAAACAGTTTATCGGCAGAAACGGAGCAAACTACTGAGTTAACGCGGCATTCTTGTCATTTGAAAGGTCCATCGTAACCTAGCTTGCTACTTGAATGTGACTACCCGTGTGTCATGACACATTGTAGTCCAGTTATTTCACGCTGCCGTTTCTCATTCACATGAACACACGATGCACCCTAATGGCTGAAGTGGCTGATTGCATGAATCCACGGATAACATAACCCTTAGCTTGTCTAGCGGCGAGATATAAGTTGAGTGATCATATTGGCGTTTCTCCTTAGCTAGCTACGGAAACATTAACGCTCGGTAACGATCAATTTATGAATGAATCAATGCAGAAGGCAAATCGTTATGATACCGTTGTGGTACCGGTATGTATCTGCAAAGCAGTTATTACATGATCTAATACATTTCGCCGGTTCTGTGTTGGTGGTACTCCACCATTGAAACTGAAGCTGCACACATCTCGACCAGCAGCTGTCTGCAATCTTGATTCATACTCACCAATGACGGTGAAATGCACCAATACGCAAACACAGGAAACGACAACTATGTTAACGATGGCCTCCTACCCAACATCTGGGCGACTCGGGGTGTCGCTAGTTTTAGGTTGATATGCACATGAATTCTGATCATATCATAAGACATTATTGAAAATAACGCATTAAGGTTATCCATTCGACACGGGGATAACAAATCGCAGCATTCAGTGCTGTAGATGGCATTGTTATTATTCGCCATGAAAACACAACTGTATGACAGTTGTATTCACCTGCAAATATGATTTGCATTTACTTCTCTGTATATCTATCCCTCTATGAAGAGCCACAGAAGGCCGTAGTCATGACTTTAAACAGATAAGTTGGGTGTTATTTATTTAGTTTTCTCCGCTGCTACACAATCGAAGGTCTAACAAGCAAACCTCTAATCCTCTACTTCAGAGGAGCAGTAGTTTCCCCGATGAGCTTACGGTTACATACATTGCACACATAGCATCAAGAACATGAGCCTGTATACCTGTATATGACCATGGTTGCTCAGGCTAGTTGTTTGCCTTTGACTACTTTTGTGGTGTTTACATTGAACTATAGCAGTTTCGACTTTGTCATAATTCAAGCCTACCTTCTGTCTCAAGTCTTTAATGTGTTTGCACATTAAGAACCTTACACGTTCCCATTGCATCTGCATAACATTGCATGTGTCTCATGAGTGACCCAATGTTTGCACTGGGATATTTCTGTAATGTTAGCATTGTGTGTTTTCACACATAATATGTGTGAATGATTCTGCTTGGGTGAGTGTACATTATAGGGCTTGAGGCTTGCCTCACTATTTCTGGATGGGTGGGGGGAGAGTAAAGTCATCTCCACTGAGTCATTGGCTTGGCTAATGATGCAATTAGAGTGATGCACGTTGCATCTGTTGATGAGAGCCCCTCCTTCTATTAGTGCTGCAGGAAAAAAAAAACTTTGCTCGCCTGAGTAACCTATGTACGCAATCAGCTGACAAATCATGGATGATGGAATAATTGGACATAATGATAATTATAATACAAATGTATTTCCTTCTCAGCCAACCTCAACAATTTGCTTGCCAATGTATCGCAAACAGTGTATATATACATATATATAACAGTGTATATATATGTATACAAACAGTACCTCACCTTATTGGTGAAATATATGGAAAAAGAAATGCATAAATTTACATCATATTTAGAGACTCAACAATAATACAGTGATGGAGAATATTCTGTATGCAAATAAACAAAATGGCAGAAAAGAGTGATTTTGATTTTTGCCACATATAGAGAGGCAATACAGATGCAAAGAGTAGATGCACCTGTATTCAACTGAACCCAATAAACTGGGCTTATAATATGCTATAAAGTAATGAAATGAATCAGCCTTTGGAGTGCATCTAAGTTAAGCACTTTCAATCTGTACTGGCAGTGAAAAAGTGGCACTCTTGCATCCCTATTAATATGACAATACTCAAGATTTGCGCTGTGTTAGTGTGAAAGTATTTTAGGAGAAATGACCTGATAACCTGGAATATTCCGTGCTCAGTTTGATTGCTTTAGGCAATGTTTGCAAGAGTTATGGCATGTGCATGTGGAGAATAATTTCTGGTGCTCCTGCCAGAGAATAGTACGAGGTAATTGCAGAAATCCATTAGTCTTAGAACTGGAGCATTACCAATTGTAAGGGTAATGAGAAATGTTGAACCCTGTCATCCAGTTTTGCACTCATCTTTGACAGCCTTAAGATGTGTGCATTGCTCTTGTAATGACAGTGTGAGGTATTCAGCAATGTGTTTTTAGAAGTTTAACATCTCACAAGTGTGGAGACCTCAATATTTTTCCAAAGCTTTCATTTTATTCTAATTAAGGTGTTTTCTGCTCCAATTCCTTTTATGAACAATCTCTTCTGGTACACTGATCAACCCTGAGATAAATTATGGGCATAAATTATATCCTTAATGCAGTAGAGTGAATATAGAGCACCTGTGGCCACTATTGTAGTTTACTATGCAGTATAGCCTATTTATATATTATCCAAAATGGCTTTACTTTAAAACGCTGACCTATTTCTCTTCACAGTTGATGACTGTGGAGAATAGTGAACTGTAGAGATTTGCTGAAGAAGAAAACGATCTATCACCAGCATCACAAACCTTGCCAGAGTTTGACTTGCGTGATTTTCCCTCACAGCAGTCAATATAATTGAATACCAAAAAGGAATAATTCTGTATTGCAAAAGGCTTAATATATAAAATGTCTACGTTGCTCTTTGCCTATGTGCTCAATACTATTTCTATATAAAAATTATTGGGTAATCCAATTATGATTATCTGCTATTGGCTTGCCTACGGGCCTTGTGTTCACCAACCTTGTGTTCACCAACCTACTTTTAGCACCACCAACCACCAACGTTTGACTGGTTTCTCTTGGAGAGCATGCGGCAGCATGTCGTCAACCTTTGGGGTTTCTATTTGTGTGACAGATCATCCACTGCGGCCTCTCGAGCTCTAATCTGCCATGTCAGCAGCAGAGGATTGTCCAGCTCTCTGTGTTGGACATGAAGTTATAGACTAATTCCTCCCAGCTTTTGCTTGCTGAATACCTGTCGCTGTCTCTGTGTGTGCGATAATCCCAGAGAGATCCGACAGCGATGGCAATGCAATACCAGGCCTAATGGCCCTTTTGCTGAATTTCAAAAGGGCGTAGGATTCAAACGTTTCGCCTGCAAGAGAGAAAGACATTCAAGGACTAGATCTAGACAGTAGATGATTTGCTGGCTGATTCTGGAATGCTTCCCATTGTATATATAATATAGTGGGGTATATCAGTGGTAGAATTTCATGAACTGACGTCTAAACAATCACAAAAAGTGTTTGATGTTGTACTTCATGATTATTTAATCAAGCATTTTCTGACAGTATTAACCAGTTACATTTCCATACACTGGGTTTCACTCTGTAAACATAATTTATGGTTGCAGACAGATAATGGAATTGCCTCTTAGTTCCAATAATACAGTCTGACACCAGCACTAATGGATGCCGCGTTTTGCCTTTTAACCTGTCTAGCTGTTAGAGTGGAGGGCAAACACTCTGGCACCTGGAATGCGGAGACACGGTGCCTTTCCTTCACGCATTTGTCTGACGAGGCTCTGGCGGTTAACAACATCATCACGATGCTTGGGATGACCCGGGCATCACGTTTCACACAAGCAAATTACCGCAACCTAACTGAATGCACCGTGGAGGTGGAGATCGTCAGATTTGCCACCGGACTCTGCGTGTTGAACAAGCAGCCGACACCGACGGTAGCACTAGGATGCGTTTTCCATTGTGCATTCACTTCGCGTTCCGCGGCAATTGCATTGCGGATGACTGCCCTCACGAATGTCGGGCGTCTTTTATAAAAAGGGGTGATAATTTGCCTCCGGTGCTATGATAACATTGTCCAATTAATTTAAACAATGTGCAACAATGTGGCTGTAGGCCATGCTACTCTTGCGCAGCTGCGGGAATAGCACGTGCACCGTTTATATAAAGTTTGGAAGAGGTCTTTCGGTGGTTCTTCGGCCATGCGGTTTCGGGATCCAGGCCCCTGGTTCACCCATCCTTGGCCCATTCATTGGCCCACACACATTATCAGGGGAAAGTGTGCTGAACATTATGCAAGCTACTAATAACAACTCACACATTATTATGTTCAGATAAACATGTACAGATGTTTATCATTAGGTAATGTGATAAACATCAGATCCAAACGATACCGTGACTTATCCAACATAAGGTTTGCACTAATTGGTTAATATTGGGATCATTGGCAGTCCTTCACCACATTGAAACTGGGTGCTGAGCCATCATTATCATTCAGCATCATAGTGGCATGCCTTTCTTCCCAACGCTGTTGATTTGAAACAGTGAAAAGTTACTCATGTTCACTTATTTCTACCCTGGCTGACTATATAGGCCTTGCGTGATCGATTGGGTTCTTCATTTCCAAACGTGACATCTCCACAGTGAAATAGCACTGCATATTTCCATTCAAGCCACTGCATTACACTGCAGTTAGCATTTTGATGCACACTGGAGCT
>JAXIVH010000008.1:7889571-7919571 GCA_036785325.1 Urophycis tenuis
GTGTTCATGCAGCGTTAGACATGTAATTGCTTTGTCTAATTTTATTTTGTTTATCCTCTGACCCTCAAATTAGTCCCAAACTAGTGTGGCTGAAGCAAAAAAAATCATGACTGCATTGTGCATAGCTTTTGAATAAGCAGTGCCAAATCATCAAATAGTTATATGTTCATCCTTTCATTACTGAATTCCAGCTCCATGAATGAATGAATGAATCGGGAATCCATATTTATAAACATTGGTAACTCAAATGACTACCATTTGAGATTCATGATTCTGGTCCATATGGTATTGGAAAATATTCCCTATAAAGATTTACTGATGCTGAAGACACATGCACTTTATGATGTGTTGAGCCAATACTCCACCTACTTTGCTTCTGTCCCTCCATGTATCAAGTATATCCCGCACTTTCTAAAGGTTTCACCTTTTACAACTACCATCACATTTCAGTGGTGGTAGTTCTTACTACTGCTCCAGCTTTTAGGGATACACATTCCTCTGATGAATTAGCATTGCTACCACATGATAATGCAGGAAAAAAACTGTTCTGCAGTTCGAGATGTTTCTCAGGATGTCTGCATTGCAGGACAATGTCCACAGCTATCAGTCTTACGTGATACCTGTGGACATTGTCCTAAAAAAGATGACTTGCTTTGATATATATTGCTTTGATGAAGTGCTTTGATATAATGGTTTGTCCAAAAAGCTTGACTGATGTAATTATAACAGTATTATTATTATGCCAATAGACAGCAGGAATCCATGCTCAATGAGGCCAACAGGTAGACTTTAGACAGATGGCTTCAAAGAGAAAGGCCCATTCGTTCTTTTATACAAAGTAATTCTTAATGTAAGTTATACAAATCTGATGCCTGATTGTGATCTGATGATGATGATCTTATTTGAGATTACGATAAATAATTAAACCTCGAACAAGCAACAATCAGCAAGAAGACGAGAATACAAATAGGACAAATTTAACACGATTGCAATTATAGCGGATCCTATTTTGCATATGACCCTAGCTTGTCTGTACAGCTGATGCTATACAAATGACATAGCACGCATGGAGAAATCATGAAATTAATATTCAAGGCACATATTGGCAGAGGCCCACACCACTAACAGCTTTTAGAAACCAACAGATGGCTTTTTGGGACAGAGCCATTTGTGAAAAGGCATAACAGTACCTGGTGTTTGCTGTTGGTCGGGTAAAGCGATGGTGAACGGCGCCTGACACAGAGCCGTCTATTAATGACTTTATTTATGAGTGAATTGCATAACAAATACACAGCACTTAGGACAGCTCCATCAAGAGTCGTTGCTGTTGGTGTTGTTTTGTTAACCTCAAAAAATCAACTTGTATATTGACGACATACAAACCCTACAAAGGCATCAACCGATCCTCAACCGATCCTCATTAAGTGAGGATCGGTTGAGTATATTTAGGTTATGATTAGTTTACTGTAACTCAGCACTATCTTGGCTGTTTGTATCGTAGGTGCTCTCACAGACATTGATATGCAAGCCGGTGGGGTTTTGCGTCATCTTAATGTGATAAGTGTGTGCTAATTGATTGCCTATCCTGTCAATTGATTGTTTCCACTGGTCTGTAATGGTCCATCACATGATTACATGTGGCCTTGGACAGATTTCTGGCCAACTCCTTATTCCATTTCATTTGGCTAACTTTATGTCGTATGTTTTCTAGGTTTATTATAGGTCCATTCATTAACAACATGTCAACATTTTTAATGCGCCTACAGATTTTGTCCATAGCCAGCAGTCTTTTTGAATTGCATTGGCTATTAATGAATCACTGTGAGGTGTTATAATTGTTAATTGTTAGTTAGATTTTTCCTTTGTAATCTTTTTCATGGTAAATTCAAGCTATGTATTCCTGTATCAAGATACTGACATGTGTGCCTGAAGCAGCATCATATGTATACACTTATTTTAATGTAATACACTATGTATCTACGATGAATAAGAATTACAGGTGTTTGTCTTGCCCAATCCTTGTCTCTATTAAAGCCAGTTGGATGTAAGGATAATGTTAATTATACCAGAAGGTATGACTACATGACTTGTATCAATGATGACAAATGGAAATTCGGGGGTAGTTACTGTGTGTGTGTGTGTGTGTGTGTGTGTGTGTGTGTGTGTGTGTGTGTGTGTGTGTGTGTGTGTGTGTGTGTGTGTGTGTGTGTGTGTGTGTGTGTGTGTGTGTGTGTGTGTGTGTATGTGTGTGTGTGTGTGTGTGTGTGTGTTTGTGCTCTAAAGCAAACAACTTTTATTAGTTCTACTTTTATGAATATAAAACCGGCAATTGTCTGTACTGTTAAATGCATGATAAGGTAACCTGGCTGAGTATACTGGAGTCCAAATGCTAAGTTAACCTGGTTAAGTATACCTCGTCAACAAAGCAGGGCATTGATGATTCTCTGTGTTTCCATCACTGAGGAGGCTTGAGCTTTGCTTGTGCCCTGCGATGATGGGTTATTTTAAAGTTGGCCACTAAGCCATGGTTAAAGTGAGCCCTGAGGTTGACCCTAAGACCTTGACATAGACCTAAGAAAGACCTCAGTATTGATTTTATGTCAATTACAGAAACCTCTCTTTGGTTCCCATTACAAAATAAACAATCAAAAGGAAATGTTCTTCACTGTATGGTTCTGTCTCACACTCCTTGGGAGGAAGCTATGCCTTGTCATGCCTAATCATGCTTTCCTGTGTTTGAGGAATGTATGTTTCAAACCTCAAAACATCCATCCATCTCCTGACATAACTATCTGGAGGATTGGTCAACATCTTTATTTCATGGCCTTGGTATACCGCTCAAACAGGACATACAATGACGTTGTTATTGGCTATGCCCAGCAGTATTTTGAACAGGGAATGCAGTAGCTCAGTGTGTAGAGCGGGTGGACAGAGCGGGTCGTCCACTAGCCGTCGGGTCGGCGGTTGGATCCCCTCTTCCAAACTGTCTGCATGTCAAAGTGTCCTTGAGCAAGACACTGAACCCCACCTTGCTCCATGGGCGCTGAACATAGCAGCCCACTGCTCCTATGTACCATAGGATGGGTCAAATGCAGAGAACAAATTTCGTTCTCGTATCTAAAAAATACTGAGAATGACAAATAAAGACCGAAAGGTCCTCTCTCTCTCTCTCTCTTTCTAAACAGCTACTTTCTCACCAAAACTCTAGTGATTCTGTGATTGGCGAGGGCTTATATTATCTGTGTATGTATGGGCTGGAGTATGGACTGGTATGCAGACCATACACTATGGACAGTCCATGTGAAATATTACTCCCTCCCAACCCCCCCCCCCCCACACACACACACACACACACACACAGGTTTTGCCTCGCCAATCAATTGTTTATTGCTGACCAGTGTTGTTAACGTACGCAGGTGACTTACTGGAGGCACGGCTCTCGGTGAGTTATGAGGCTCATTTGTGGCTGTTCAGTAGGCTGGAGATGGATTGGATCTCCGCGTCCAGGTGTACGGGGCATGGCTGCGGCCGGAGTGGTCGGAGTCCCATCTGTCGCATTGGTATAACCCTGCTGCCGTGTAGGTGTGTGCGCCAGTCGGTGGTCAGATTGTGTATTGACAATCGAAGGGAGGATCGTCGATTTGGTTAAAGGTCTGCAGTATCACAGTCACATAGTACATGGTCTCTGAGCGTGGCGCTCTGCCTCCTGCCTGTTGGTTCACCATTCACACGACATCCAGCAGAAAATGGCAAAAAAAAAAGTGTTCACCATTGACCGATATGACTGTTTGATTAAATCGAAATAGTCCAGGTGGGTAAACAGATTATTTGCAATATTACAATTGCCGGATGTGCGCCAGAGTATTCACTCTTTAGTCTTTTTTTTTTGCTTCTTTTCTTTTTTTAAAATTATTTGGTAAAGCAGGACATGGAAAATAGATGGTGTCTTGCGGACAATCGATCTTCAAAGTGATATTTTGAAGGCTTATCATTTTTACCCTCCTGGAATAGAGACATTGCTATCAAATGTATTTTCAGAATGTATACCTGTAGATGTTTAAAATAAAATGTTAATATTAATGTTTATTCACGTAACTTGGAACTGTGTTACGTAACAGCCCCACCCTTTCCTCCTGCCGTCTGGAATGAATGGAAACGATTGCCCAACCCTCGTGCTATGTTCAGATGCAGCCACTTTGTGCTAGCTATCCATTGACAATTCCTGGAAATGGCAATACAACCTTGGTTCCCTTTTAGTTTGGGCTTAGCAAGAAAGCAGTTGAATGAACGGTGTTTGCATGCCATCCTAGTCGTGGAGTGTTAAAAGTTCAGATGCCGGTGAAGGCGTCACTGCCCACTCATTTACTCACTCAACTCATGGCCAGATCCGAGTCTGTTCTGCTTCAGGGCATCCAGTTGGACATGGCACATGTGGGCTTCACCAGGCTACCGGGCAAACAAGCCTATACTGCCTGCCTTCATGGGCTAGCCTCAAATAGACCCAGCAAAGTGTTTTATGCACAGAGGCTGTCGGCGTTATTGTCTCAAACTCTCATCTTCTTTTGAGTAGGAGTAAGCATGGAATCCTCCTACAATTTTACCTCACTCAACTTTCACCTTTTGTGATCCTCCCTAGGGTATGAGCAGTGATATCACTTTCTTTGTCAATAGATTCAGCCCACCCATAACCTGTATGTACCCGCCAATGGTTAGCATTAATGTACTGATGTAAATCCCCAGGTGCCAGAGCTTTAGCGCTGCAACTCAACTCAATACACCTTCTAATCTAGATGATGCATGCATGCATCCAAAGTGGCCTACCACAGGAAGGATCACAGAATGTGAAAAAGCCAAATACCCAAACTAACTCTTTAATGCTTCCCCAAAAAGTTAAAAAAAAAAAAAAAAAAGTAACACGTTTTCACCTTTTAAAAGTTGTGAACTTGAAGGTTTGCAAGGTTAACAATTAAGCTAGCCCGTTACATATCTACATATATCAGCTTGGGTGTTTTTGTCCTAGAATGTATTTTTGCTGCAGTAACTTAAGACGATGGGGCAGGCAGGCCTGTCACATGCTGGAGGAAGAGAAGGTGACACAAGAGGAGGAAATGCAGAGTGTTAAAAGACGTAAAGGCGGTGAGATACCGAGCGAAGGGGACACACTGAGAGAGGCTGAGCGAAACCAAAGAAAAAGGTGTGAGTATAGAGACTGAGACATGAAGTGGGCTACCAAGAATGCTGCACACTTACATTTTGTCTTTACAGAGATGTGTGGGTGGTGGGCTATCGAGCTAAGCACACTAATAAGAGGATGGCTTCATCAAGGTCACGTCTGTAGTCCCTGAGCAGTGGCAATCAACACATGACAAGATGGGACAACACACTCTTCACACTACATCACAAAACATTGTCTTTGCTGTCAGTGACTAGTTTACAGTACACCTCTCTCTCTCTGTCTCTCTCTCTCTCTCTCGCTCCACATGATAAATGGTTGCAAATGCAACCATTTTGGTCGCAGTCTTGAGCCTCTATGTTCAAATGTTCAAATCATTGGATTTCATTGTGGTTTATACTTCTGTTTGCTGTCGGTGCTTGATGCACATGCACTTGACCCATTTACCCCTTCAAGTACTGCTATTTTTGTCATGGAATTGGGGGTGTGTGATATGACGATATCGGATCGTAAACAGTAGGCAGTGCCTTAGATTTCTTACCCTCCCCGTTTTTATTTAGCAGCAACAGCACGTCGGTGGCCTGAAAATTATACCGCAAGTGTCCGAGAACCTTGACTTCACGCTGCTCGAAGTTCTGGAATCCGACCGTAACCGCAGACACTCTTGGTATTCCATCACGTGATGTCTGCTGCGGTGACGGAAGTTGCTTGTGTTGCCACCACTGGTAACAACAGTGGCTCGGCCATGTGCAAATTATAGTCCATTGGTGTATGCCAGAATTTTTTTTTATTTTTATCAAAACAATTCCAGACAGCAGACACAGCTCCTCTCTTCGGCACGAGTTCTGATGGTTCATCTCCAGTCTCTCTTTCTTCATCCCCCAGTGTTCTTTTCTTCGGCTGCTGTCAAATAGTCGAAATAATGACTTCCTATGTCCTTTCCATGCCTAGACAGGAAAAAAAAGGAAAGCTGTGAATGTGGATTCTTAAGGACTTAGGAGAACACAACCACAGCGCTTGGAGAATGTGACCGCACCAACACTAGGGTACATCATTATGCCACGGCCGGCACTGTGATGAAACTACCATGTGCCTAAGTTGGACTTTCAAAGGCGTGTCTTAGACATTTTGCCCTGTGCGTTCTTGGCATTCAATTCAAGCACCTTTCCTTATCATTTAGATCATTTGAACATCTGACAATATCTTTACAAAGAAAATGTTTGATGGTTAAGGTAGAGATTTCACAGACACAGGAAAGGGTATTCAGGATTGAGGGACATTTTGACATTATACTCACAGAGAGAGCCACCAGACAGGGGAAAATAAAGAAACTACTTCAAAGTGGAGACGGAATACACCTTAAGATGGCAGTAAACTGTTATTCTTGTCCTTGTGTTGTCTGGAACAAGCGAGGCACTGGGAGTGGGGTGGGCAGAGCACTAGATTGGAAGATATGGATTGGATGTGCTGGAAAATATCTGGGACAGTACAGTCACGCTCCATAACAACTACCTTTTTTTTTCATGCAAATGCCCAATTTGATCTGCTTGGCTACCAACAGAAAGAAGTGGGCATGTCCAAATTTGATATATGTAGAAATGTCCGATCCAGTATATTCATTGTTGTGGAAAAGTGTTGTCTGGACACTAGAGAATCCACGTGCTTCAGAATTTGTCTGTATGCTGGATCGCCAAATTATTTTTAATGATCAAGAATTTCAACTGCACAAATGTATCAAATTCTACAATTGAGAATGAGCAGTGCCATTAAACATAGGGTTCAAGGTCACCAATCTTCCTTTGGGTAAATATTTGCACGAAGGAAATCACCAGTACTGAAACAGAATGAATGAATGAATGAATATTGGCTTCATGAAAATCCCCTCAATTAAAGTCCCACTTCTCAGTGATTTCCAAAGCTGTGCAGAATACAAACTAGCTTTAGTGGGCAGCCGGCCTACTGGTTAGGGCTTTGGATTTGTAACCGGAGGGTGGCCGGTTCGAACCCCGACCAGTGCGCATGGCTGAAGTGCCCTTGAGCAAGGCACCTAACCCCTCACTGCTCCCCGAGCGCCGCTGTTGCAGGCAGCTCACTGCATCGGGTTTAAGTGTGTGCTTCACCTCACTGTGTGCTTCACCATCACTGTGTTCTGAGTGTGTCACTAATTCACGATTGGGTTAAATGCAGAAGACCAAATTTCCCTCACGGGATCAAATCAGTAATTCTTCTTCTTCTTCTTCTTCTTCTTCTTCTTCTTCTTCTTCTTAATGTAATGCAGTGACAGCCACAGAGAACTACCAGTCATGTTGCTCACCATGGCTGAAAGCCTTTCTCTATGCTTTCCAAAAGATCCCATAAACACTCATGTGTTAATTACATTGACCGGTGGTCTTTGATTTTGCCGGTACTAACGTGAGCTACTTATCCATGTTTATAATGGAAATAAGATGCCAATTCCAGACCATCGCCCAGCACACTCGCTAAAATAGAACCAATGTGGAACACAAATGCTATGTGAGACTCCTCTGGGATGCTTATTTGATACAGCACTCTCTTGTAAATGGTTGCCAATCACACCATGAGAGACGTAACAATGGAAGACCCGCACAACAGATGGCAGAAAATGGCCTCTCTTTCCCGTTTCTTACCTTTTACCGCATTATGCTTCACCTGCCTTCAACTTTGCCATGTTCCCAGGTAGCTGTAACTGTACAGATGGCATGTCGCCCCTTCCTTGTTATGGATGCAATTTGACCAGCTGTTACAAGAACACTCACCTCAAGGCATAGGGACACCCTGCTCTCCTTTTAGTGTGCTTGCTGTGACACCGGCAGCACAAAAATAGACTGGCCCAAACAATCTCGACAGTGCAACATTGATTGTCCATAACACCTACTATGGGTAGACCTAAGGGCCAAAACACACCTTATTACCTTACTGTTACAAAGTGTGTTTTTTTTTATTATTATTTATTTTCTGTGCCCTTGTTAACAAATGCAATCATCAACACATAATGTGTGTCAAGTGCATTGAAGCATGCTGGACACATTACTGCTGCAATTCATGCTTTTAGAGGTTGCTTAGAAGCCTATTTTTCACGCGTTACCGCATGCAAAAGATCTAGCTATTGGGTATGAACATTCTAATGTATTACATGGTATGTAATGTAAGCACAATCAGGTTTATGTAACATAACGTATTCTGTTGCACACACTAAGACGTGTGTGTGTGTGTGTGTGTGCCGCAATGATTGTCTTTGACACAGTTCATGAAAGAATGCACTGTGGATGACCCATTTTCTGCTTTGGGTGTGATAGGCCCGGTGTGATGTCACTCACATTCTGTCAATTGATTCACCAATATCTAAGGCTTAAATATGACACTATGGCAAGTACTTTGAAACGGTATTGGGGTTATGCATACATTAATTCCCCAAGTTCATGAGACAGTTATGTTTATTGCTCATGTACATTGTTGTTTACATTGTAATTCTCCATCATCAGTTTTTCCATCATCAAATTCACCTGTTTTTGTTGTGGTCAGATTAGGTGTTCTGGCTCTTTTCCAGTCATGTGTCTTGTCATGTCGTCAGTTTTTATTTGTATTGCCCATAACCACAGCTGGTCTCAAAGGGCTTTCATATATGTATGACACCCCCTAACCCTAACAATCAATGTTTTTATTAACTCCTTAATTATCAAGGAAGAAACCTTGAGAATGATGGGTCCCTCCATCCAGGCATGGTTAGGAGTGCAATGAGTGCCATGTTTGACATGCGTAGTAGTATTACAAGCAAACACTTGAAGTACAGTTTAAAGAATGTGGAATTAATATTATCCATAGCACTGAGGTGCTGGCTGGTGAGCAGGTAGCTGGTAGCTGGGGTGGACAGGTGTCCAGTCACAATAACAGCGAGACAGAGAAAGGCATTGTGATTGGATGGGGCAGGGTGGACACTGGGAACACATAGGTAACCTTTAACCGAGTGACTATTGACAGCAGGTATAGGCTAGTGTGGGTTAACAGGGCCATTGTGCTGCAATGAAAGCCAAGGGACACTCCAATGAGCCAAATGAGAGGGTAAAGCGGAAGGTTTTAAGTTTTGATTTAAATCTCAGCCGCAGTAGTATTTCCTCTTTGATCGCAATCTAATTGTATTCAATTGAACTCTTCAACATAAGCAGTAAAAAGTAAAGTCATCTGTTGTAGCTTTTGCTCACCCAGTTAGTATTTAATTTTTTGTATTCATGTCGTTTGTGACCGTTTTTAGTTAACCGTTTTCAGTTTTCTTTTTTTTTTTTCAGTCACGGCAGTCGAATACGTCTCGTCTCAGTGCTAACACGTCCACTTTCCACTGTTTCTATAGAGACCAGCAAAACTTAGATTACATCCTATGCGTAATACAATAATGCGTTGTAAAATGGTGCTGATGTAGTGAAATAGATTTTGCAGGAAAAGTGTTTTGGACGGAGGACTTCAATCAGACACCTTGCACGTCCCTGCAGACACACCCTGGACACTCAAACCCCTGTAAAGGTCATTGTCAAATAGAATGCCTCACAGCCTAGTGCCTAGAATAAGCATTGCCACAGAGAGAGAACTGTCTCTTTCTTTATCTGTCTGTGTCTCTTTAAGTCTGTGTCTCTGTCTGCCTGTCTGTCTGGTCTCTCTTTCTCTCTCTTGCTCTCTCTCTGTCTCTGTCTCTTTCTTGATATAATATATCAATATTACTCTGTTATAATTGTTATTAATGCAGCAGCAGTAAGAAAATCCCTTTCTGCACTTGACTTTTTTTTTCTCCACATCTTAACTCCAGTTTGCTCCATTACTTGTGTGTGTGTGTGTGTGTGTGTGTGTGTGTGTGCTGCAAGCGCAAAAAAACATGCCGTTTCCTTTGCGTCCGTCTCTCCCCCAGTCTGTTCACAGAGCCGACAGCCACTGGTTGCCTTGTCGCTCCGGCTGTCATTTAGGATTCTGGACCACGTCCTTTTTCATCCCCCCCTGCTTTTCTCCTCCGCTAGCGACGGCGTCCGTTAGCAGCGGCGTCCGTCAGAACGTCAGAACGGCGGGGCAGCAACCTGTCGGATGTTTTGCGGGGGGGGAGGGTTGGAGGTCGGTGCACTGCATTGCTGCAAACGGCAGCGCCGGTTGCGAAAGGCGGGCTGCACAGGTGCCACCAGGACGTGACGCAAGAAAGGCACCGTGACTGATTTGAGTAATTAGCTTAAAAGATGGCAGAGTGATTTCCTTTTTATAAATAGACCTGCAGCAGCGTAGAGAGCGGGGAGGGGAACGGATCGAAGCGGTTCCCCGCGCGCATGTGTGCCGCAGTGGCTGGCGGCCGTGTGCCCGGACTCCTGAGGACTCCCGCGCCGCTGACTCCGCAGAAAAAGCTCAATTGGGGGGCGGGTGGCCCCCAGCGGCGGGGCTGGGGCCGCCCCAGCGACGCTTGGCCGGCGCAGCGTGGGTATTGGTGCATCAGTGCAGCAAGAGTCCAAGCAGGAGCAGGAGGAGGAGGAGGAGGAGGAGAGACGCAGCGCTCCCAGCTGTGAGCAGGCAGGCGGAGGGCCGCAGGCAGACGACTGCTGACTGCTGTGGTCCTCCAGCCTGCCGTTTCCTCCCCTGCACTCTCAGCGGGGGGGTTCCGCTAATAAGGTGGAATGAAGGAGGACGGAGGAAAGGCTCTCTTAAAGTGGAACACAGCAATGCGCTGTCGTTGTTTTGCATTGTGTTCATGCCCAGACCCTACGAACATGAGAACATTCCGGACATACCGCTGGTGCTGGGCACGTTGGCTTCTGTTGTCACAGCCGTGAGGGACACAGCGTCCGTGTGCGTTGTGTTTCAAAACGATTAATGGTTTGTTTTTTCACCGGACTCGAAACTATTGTTATTCAGGGTTATGCACTGCCCGGTTGAGTCCTTTCTAGTTAACGAGATGAATGTTGATGTTATTCACCTGTCGAAGTCTAAAGTTGTTCAGAAACATGTAAAGCCACTCCATGGAAGAAACGCAATCAAACAATTCAATCTAGTCGAGCCTGATCTGATGGACGAAAACAAGAACACAACAATAAACCGACAAACAACATAGAAATAGGCTATTGCACCGTCACAACTTCAAGGACCGGGCACTACAAACCCCCTGCACATCATCTCAAACGCCATTGGCTCATTTTCTGTCATTCTTCCGCTGTCCCTCCCTCCCTCTCTCTCTCTGTCATGATAATCCTGATATTGTCTTTCCGTCTGTCCTTGTCTGCCTTTGGTGTGGACAGCAGAGTAGCACCCAAAACACGCAGGCAGGTTGAGGTTTCTCCTTTCTGCTGCAGTATGCCGCTTCCCGCTGTGTTTTATTTTTTGCTGCAGTGTCGTTCTTACCTCTGCAGTGTTTGCAGTGGAGGCTCCACTCCATAACAGGCCCTGCTGTACAGGCCCCTCCGCGGCCAGCACAGACTGGGCTTCTGGACTAGTTATTCACCGTCTCTCAGGGTGTGTTGCTGGTCCTAGTCTAGCAGATTACCTCCTTCTTTGTTTCTCTGCCCGTTGCAATGCTTGATGTGTGCGTTTTGGCGACTTGGCCCCAGACCTAAAACCGAAAGGGTCCACTCCAACCGTCAAATGCACTTAAACACAATGTGCTGACAAATGATCAACAATCAGCACATTGTGTTATTTGTAATATATTTGACCATTGTTAAAGGGATGGAAACAGAATCCATGATTCTGCTTTAGTTATTAAAGGTTATCGAAGTGTGCATCAAGCAACAGGAAATGAGGTTTCATCAAACGATTTCTGTCTCACTTTACTTCAGTCTGTTGATTTCCTTCTATGCCTTCAAACACTGACCTATATTACTGTAGTGGTGCAGTGTGTAGGATTTAATGGCATCCGGTGAGGTTGCAGATTGCAACCAACTGAATACCCCTCCCTTTTCAATGACGTATGGTGGTCTGTACCAGCCTGTGAGGTGCCAGTAGGTACCTCCAAAATGATGTCATCTGCCTCTCCGACTGCATAGCCAAGTGTCAAGTGATGAGGTTCCTTGATAGATTAATACATGTGTGTAGTTATTTAGTCTGTTATGACTGTAGGTCGTAGCTTACAAATAGGGTAGCGATTATGAATAGTGGTTAAAAGAACGCGTCCTCTCTAGATGCATTTGTCCGTTCTGGGCTAGATTTATAGATTTGATAGATTTATACATTGTGTGTACCGTAGTTATTTAGTCTGTTATGACTGTAGGTCGTAGCTTACAAATAGGGTAGCGATTATGAATAGTGGTTAAAATATCGCGTCCTCTCTAGATGCATTTGTCCGTTCTGGGCTAGATTTATAGATTTGATAGATTTATAATTTGTGTGTAGTTATTTAGTCTGTTATGACTGTAGGTCGTAGCTTACAAATAGGGTAGCGATTATGAATAGTGGTTAAAAGAACGCGTCCTCTCTAGATGCATTTGTCTGTTCTGGGCTACTGTTTCAACGTGGCGGTACAACATGGCGGGCTCTGTGAAAGAGGACCAGCTCCCTGTCTAGATATCAGGGGCTCATTCATGGGCACCAAAATCCCAATTCCTATTTCAATGGGATTCAATAGGACATACACACTTAATTAAACATACTTAGGTGTACTATGCCATGTCCACTGTCCACCAGATGGCACTAAATTCTACACACTTCACCTTTAATATACTTTTTCACATTTTTCTGTGGTGTGCATGCGTGCGTCCTTGTGCATGCACAGCCTTGATGTGACAATGACCGTCACGCCACTGCAGGTGCCTGAGAAAGTGCTGAGGGAAAACAAAACACGCGCGCCCCTAAATCCTCTGAAGGGGGTGATGTGTAGCGCCAGCCGGCAGGCGTTCATTCATCTGCAAGTTGTTACCCTAAGCGGCCTCAAAGATAGGCTTTGCCAGATTGCGGCGCCATCATTTTAGCTGAGAATGGTAAATGACGCGGGTACACTAAAGACCTGTGTGTCCACGTCACAGTTTATTTATGGGACGACGGCGTCATCATTGCTCTGTACTGCGTGTTCTTTGGTACTGCCCAGCACTTTAATGGGCTAACGTTCTTCTTGCAAACGGAAGCAAACTAACAAACGTCATATTTATGCAGCCATCATATCTTTATCCCATAGTTTGCCAAAAATGAGCAGTTTCATGAGGTCCGACCCCTTTCACAAAACCCAAATGTGGATAAAAAGCTGAAAATGTATTTATTCCCAGCTGCTGTACTACTCCTAAAGCAGGTCTCCTCGTTGTGATTGTAACTACAGGGGAGGGGATTAGAGCACCTGAATGCATGCATTTATGTAAATGCCTTTTTCTTTCTCTCCATTGGAGCCAGCTCACTCGCACTGTTTATGTAATGAAGGGGCATCCTTTCACATGTGAAAAAAAAACCCCAAAACAAAACAGTTTCCTATCTGCGGCGTGACGGCACAGAGCGGTACTTTCATTCTCTCGCCGGTTGGTAAACGTCAGCCCTGAAACACTCTGGAGGCTCCCGGCAGCGTCGGTCGGGTAGCCTGACTCAGAGCAAGGTTGGCCTAACATTCATCGCTCTCTCTCTCTCTCTCTCTCTCTCTCTCTCTCTCTGCCTCACTGAACCTCGGTGCAGGGTATCCCTGGCAGCCCGCGCCTGTTAGTCCTTCTCCCTCTTCCATGCCATCTGCTCGCATGTCTGTGTGTGTGTGTGTGTGTGTGTGTGTGTGTGTTTACGCCTGCATGCATGCGTGTGCATATGCATGTTTTTCTGCAGCTGCCCACTGCGCTACACAATACGAGACTATCTTACGTAAGCCCTGTCTCAAGAGGAAAAAGCACTGGATGGCAAGTACCATCAGTGTGTGGACCCCCCTTTTTTTTGTTTTTTTGTTGGGAAAGCGTTCAAGGTAGTACATGCAGTGCCCTGCATGGATGGACCCATGTTAACAGCCTGTCCCAACGTCGTTATGTCATTTGTGTCTCCCTCGGTCCAGGCGAGTGGGATACCCTCCCGTTGTATCTCTGAACATCAACACCATTTGGCTCGTTATCTTAATCAAGATGTGCTCGGTCCTAGACCTTTTCCTCAGTTATTCTCATTACAGAGAGGTGACTCACATGGTTCTTTCGCTGGCCGCTGGTCTTTGCAGCATCTTTGATTCCAATTTTAGGTACTGGGAGTGCATCTATAGTAGTAGATGCACTCGCATTATTAGTCTCAGGTGCCGTACAGTCTCAACAGCCGCCAGCTGCCCCAGTCATGGTGTTGTAATATGTAATATAATATGTAATAAGTAATATGTAATTGTTTTCTGAACTCATTCTCTCTCTCTCTCGCGCTCTCTCGCTGTCTCGCTCTCTCTCTCTCTCTCTCTCTCTCTCTCTCTCTTTCTGCCTTTCGCCACCTCTCACTCTCACTGCAGATTTAATCTGCAGAGTGCACCTTGGCTGTGGTTTGAGCTGCAAATCTCAGCTGTCTCTTGGCCGACGCGAGGCCACGCAGTGTACCGCAGTGCTGCAGTCCGCTGCATTATCTGCTCTGAAGGCACCGCGGTCACACGCTAGTCATGTCTGCAACAACAATGCGTCAGTAACGACTCAGGAGCGGCACGGCTGAGAGGCCCGTGGTTCTCGCGCCGGGCCTCTACGTGAAGCGGTGGACGAATGCGGTTCCCCTTCGGCAAGACTAGAACACAGCGCAGCGCAAGTGTTGTGAACGTTCTCGCTCAGTATCGCCACTGTGAAATGTTTTGGTGTTGTTTGCGTTGGCTCTACAATACTCCCAGCCCTGCTCTGCGGCCTATATCAGGGAAACTTGAGAAGCCGTCTTACAGGATGTAACGTGGGGAGTGGGTGGGTCATTTCTCTTGGCTCCAACAGTCTTACTGAGGTCAGAAATGGTATTGAATGCATTACTGAAATGCATCCTTCAAGGCAACATGGCCTACGAAACATTTGAACTATGTCAGAATGTTGACTTGACAATGGTTACAAATCACTCCACAAAGCACAATATTGATGAAAATTCCTCAAGGTCTAAATCTATCCGCCTTTTCCATTGACTTACCCGTTTGGCACACGGCAACTTACAAGCGAGGCTGATCAAAACGTGCAGTAACAGGCATTTGTGTTCTAGAGTACGCTTGGAGCCAGCGCATGAGGCGATGTACTTTTTAAACAACGCGTCGATGTTTTGCAGTAACCTCCACGCGAACATACGGGTCCAACGCGTCCCTTCAGCTGTGACCGTTTGCACTTGGAGTGAAATGTTTACGTCATGAGCCATTTGACTCCCCGGAGAAATTCCTCCATGACATCGCCGCACCCCCCCACCATTCACCCCCACCATTCACCCCCACCTTGACAAACGAGTTTCTCGGGCGGCACCCCCCCCACCCCACTCACTTGCTCCTTTACCATCAGGGTCACACCTCCTCCATCACCTCCATCAGCACCCTCATCACGAGGAAGCGGTGGAAGGCCACGGTGGCGACGTCGGCCGCCTGCCCCGCCCCCCCCCCCCCCACCTCCCTCGCCGCTCCGACAGCACGATCGAAGCCGACGTCCGAGGAGCAGCTCGGCGCGCGTTCCCGGGAAAACCCCGGACGTGGTCGTTATCCTTTGCGCCCTCTCGGAGAGATTGATGACGGAGGGGAAAGTCACCTTGGCGCTTGTTGCCGCCTGCTCATAACAAGGAGAGCGCGGTCACGGCGGCGGGGCCCGTGCTCACGGTGGCGTGGCAGGCGGTATAATAGGCTCCCGTCGGCGCGCGGCTCGTCATCCGAGACGCTCTGACAGCCCGAGACGGGGCGCCGCCAGCCGGGCCCGCTGAGCTCCTTCATCACATCCTCCTCAAACGCCATCGTTTTTTTTGGTGGCATGCGGAATCCCCCCCCCCCCCCCCCCCTCCACACACACACACACACGCGTGTGTATTTCCAGCCTTCCCCAGCCCTCTGAATCCGGAGTGAGGCTTGTGACCGTATTTTAGGCCTCGTGCACACATGTAGCAGTGTTCTTAAATGCACTTAAATGTCACCCCCCCCCCCCCCCAGCTGTTTTCAAATGCATCTTTATTTGTACCACGTGTTGTCGACAACATGGGAGAAATAATGTTTCAGACTGCATGGAACGCAAAAAAAACATTTGGAAACACACAGAAAAGCCAGCCAGGCTAGTCGGTGGCGACGAGAAGCACTTGTACGCCTTGTGTGTGGAGCGTCTTCCTGGGTGGCACAATATCTCCCATCTCAACATTTCAACCCCCCGTTTTCCGACGCATCCGTGACACGTAATACATTTACATTGCCATGCTCGACTTGGGGTCAAGAGGTCAGCGTTTTTTGTTTTTTTGTTCAAAAGCGCTTTCGCCGTTTCCAAATTGCCATTCGTGGTCCAGTCGAGTATTACACGGAAAAAAACTGTGTTTTTACAACACTTTTTGACAGGGGGCCAAGTCTTCAGATGATCCCGTTTTGGTTTGTTTGTTTGCGTTTGGTTTCTCCACGCCGTCTCCCCTCCCGCCACCCTTGACTCGCCAGCGCACCGCGTCTCTACCGCGAGGCCGGCGTGTTGATGTATGATTTTGTATCTGTCCCATACTGGCGCAGTGTTTCCCCAGCACAAAAAAAAACTGTTGAATAATTCATGGACACAAGTAACTCCGCGGCTGCAGATTGGCTACAGTGTGCTCTTATGCCCGTGCAAACCCGCAGTTAAATGCACACCCACACACACACACACACACACACACACACACACAAATATGGTTACATGCACTGGCGCCGCAAAGAAAACCTTTACTTTCTTATTCGATGATGGAGCGGTGGCTTTGGTCTTTTTTTCCTCGCTCGCCACGAAATGGATTCACTTTGTCGTATGCGTCTCTCTCTCCTCCGTGTGTGAATGGCAAGCTGCTCATGTTCTGGCTTGGTATCCGTGACCTTTTGCCGTGCAGTACCATCTAAAGTCACTGAAGACGTGCTGCCAAGAGACTAGAGACGCCCTAGTTTTAAGGATGTGATGCAGTCGCGCCGAGTCTGCAAAATGAACAGCCAGCGCCATCTAGTGGTGTAGTGTGTTTGTTTGAGCTGCGCGTTTATAGCAGCACGCCTAATTGTCTCCCGACTGAGGCAATACATAATCACATACATTAAATAATTGTGCTGCTATCCGTGTGTGTGCTAACGTGATTCCTGCTTACAGACGTGGCTACATCACCCTTGTAATTTGCTCGGGGCTGATGGCTTACGTGACGTGTAACCAAATGTTGTTGGTTTTTTTTTCTCTTCCTTTGTGACCCCAGAGGCCGTGGTTTGTGACAGACCGTAACCTGTGGTCCCAGCGAATCAGAAGTGCCCCCCGGCAGGCTGGCCACACCCCCACCTTCCTGCCTCCATGTATCCTGAATCTACCACTGACTCACCTGCCCGCCTCTCCCTCCGACAGACTGGCTCGCCAGGCATGATATACAGGTGTGTTCAACCTGTGTCTCAGACTCACGCACGCACACACACACACACACACACACACACACACACACACACACACATACACACAAGGCCTGCAAGGGCTATAATCACATATATTTTGTGGTGTACATACAGTGAGTAAATAGCACGGACAATCATTTCTCATTTTTGCTTAAAATGTTGAAACGGCTTAAAAATGCAGAATACACGGACAGCGGCCATTCATTTTCTGATGGGCCATTACTCTTGCCGATGTTAAAATAAACGTGTTAAGTGAGATTGACACGTCGGGGAGCCAGACTGCCCCCCCCCATTCAGATGGAGGGCTGTGACTCCTTTCCTCCTTCAGTAGAGGGAACATTACACAAAATAAATGAGTTGACAGTTGATTGATCCAAGCTATTCTTGTGTTAAGAGCAGGGTCCGAGTCTCAATAAGGGACACAAAGAAGGCACCTTGAGCGGTTGTCCAAACCGCTGACTTTCAGTGTAACTGAGCAGTCTGTTATTATGAGGCCGCTGATTATATTGTTTTTATAGTTTTAATGTAGTACAAGTCAAACATAACTGAACCCCTTGAGATTAATGGGATGTACAGGGCGCTTGTTTCTGTCAATCATTTCACTTTTCTAGGGAGTCCAACGCAGTAACCCCAATCCTCCATTAGGCGGCGCCATATAATAATCTGTTCATCACACTGCATGGATCCTTCAAACTGGCTACCATATATTCCAGTTCACTTTGTAATGGTCTAAATAGGTATGTGTGTGTAGTGGCCATAGAGTTCTGTCTGGGCACATAAAATTTGCCACAACTTGGCGTTCTGGAAAATTCTGGGTAACATATTTCATCCTTCATTCTTTCACTCTAGCTTGTTCTCATTCCTGGAATACCCCTTGCTTGATATGTATTAAATGCCCATTTTGTACCTTTCTGAGCTAGCTTTCTTCTCTTTAAATGTATACCTTTCTTTGTCCATGATCCTGCTGGTGTCTTCTGCTATCCACTGTGTCCTAACTCCTTCCTCTTCCTGCTGTCCTATATTAACCCAAGCTCTTTCCCTCCTTTCTCTCTTTCTGGTCTGCTGCCAGTGCTCGCTATGGGAGCCCCAAAAGACAACTGCAATTCTACAGGTACTTTTCCACCTTAACCGTCTGTCAAGCGCCTGAGCTGAGGCTCAGCTCTGCTTTTAACATGTGCTGTGTGTTTTGAAGTGTGTTGGTTCTCCATGCCATTGGAAGTTTGGTGCTTTTTGTTTGAAAAGCATTGTAGCCAAGTAAACATTGTGTTTTCGGATGCTTTTCATTTGGTTTAGGCAAGTTTCCCCCCCCCCCCCCCACCAACAAGGTGGAATCCATAGATCATTTCTGACATTTTATTCAAACTGTGTGTCTGTGTATGCATCTCGATTCTTCTTATTTGACTGTGCTCAACAAAAAGGCATTTGACAATAAATTAAACCCTATGCTGCTGCCTTAGAGGGGAGTTCTGGGATTTGGTGTTGACGTTGTGTCTGCAAAACCTTGGTGTGCACTTCTCCAGCGAGCCGCGATGGAAATAGCAACTGCTATATACAGTCGTGTCTGTATTTGATTTCCATTTGTCTGATCGGTTTTGATAGGCGGCAGCTAAAATATCTGCTCTTTTTGCTCTTGCAACCTTGCAACCCACCCCTCCCCCACCCACCCACCCCAAGTGTATAATTATCGTAATTATCGTGGTGTAATTGACTAGGTAGGTCTGCATACTACTGCCAAAACCTGCAGGTACATCATCCTACTCTCCACCGTCCGCCTTTGCACCAGGATCATGTTTTGTGAGCGCTGATGAGACCTTGTTCTGCTGATGTGATATAAAAAGCCCTGACAGTGACGATGTGCTTTCCTTAATGTACCCTCTATCGGATTTTCATCCCCGCGCCGTGTGCAACCGTTGTCCATTTTTTAAAGTGCAAACCGTCCCAGTGAGCGGCTCTCTGTCAACGTCTATCACAGCCAAACAGGCCAGTGTCGGGAAGAGCCGTTTGCTTCCGTTCAATCAGTTCATCCTCTGAACATCGGGATTTGAGCAAGGAAAAGCATTTTGACAAACTAATGTAAAGTTTTATGACGAGTGTGATGGAATGCATGTGTGAAGAAGATGCATGAGCTTTATATTGACTCACTGAGATTGGGAGATCTTTTGTTTTCTGGAATGTGGACTGCATTAGCTCAAGACCACTTAACATAAGGCAATAAAAGGCTTTTAGTACAGTGTTTCCGGCTCTGACCACCGTTAAATGCTTTTAGAGATTCCCTGGGATTAGCTTCCCCCCCCTAACACTTGACCCTTCTGTCTCTGAGTATGCACTTGTTTGGTCATTGACTGATTTCAGTAAAGCTTGTGAAACAACATTTGAAAAAGAAAATTCAATCATCTGTTGTATTTACTTATTCTACTTTGCAACATACATTCTCGAAGGCTATACATGTCATTTGTCGCATTTTGTATCAGTGGAAAATAATTTTTGGTCTACTAAGAATTTAGTTGGATAGATTACAGATAAATGGGTATAGAACACGCAAAGCTATAAAATTAGTCGGTATCAAAAGATAATCAAGTCTTTAAACTGTTCTTGAAGAAGGAGATAACATTTATTTCAAAATCATCGGGATCGGGAATCATTCAAAAAGTACGGGTTATCTGTTCTCAATGTCACTTCCTTTGAAGCAGACCTTAACAAGTCATAAAAAAAAATGTAGTAGGCCACAGAAGGAAAAAGTGTGTGTGTGTGTGTGTGTGTGTGTGTGTGTGTGTGTGTGTGTGCGTGTGCGGGTGCCTCTCTCGCTGCTCCCTCCCACCTCTTAGGCTTCTTTCCTGTGGAACAACAATCAGGGGCTTTTAGTGCGGCGGCTCAGTGAATAATTCAGGCCTGATAATAATAATATGCTGCGGTCTGCAGAAACAAAGCCTGTCCACTAAACATAAATGGATTCCTTCCATGTGATCTAACAGGGTGATGGGTGGATGATGATGCTACTGATGATGATGATGATGATGATGTTGTTACTGGTGGAGCAGGGCCCGGGCAGTAAGAGCATGGAGTCTGGGCGGGGGGCTGTGGAGGAAGAGATGCACTCCTTATTCAGTAATTAGTTTAGACGCTTTCTAGTAAGACACTCCCAGTTTGGGTGGACCCGCGTGCTCGCTTACACTGTGTGGCTATAAGAGGGGACCGGAGCCCCCCGCAATCTCTCTCATGAGCCGACCCCCCAGAAAACGGGTGAGTTGGAGGAAATATTGACGCCTGTCACCGCATCAGGAGTGTGTGTGTGCGTGTCTGTCTGTGTGTGTGTGTGTGTGTGCGTGTCTGTGTGTGTGTGTGTGTGTGTGTGTGTGTGTGTGTGAATGTGTGTTTGTGTGTGCTCGTATTTGTCGAATGCATGAAGGTCGGCGAGGCGTCTGGCCAGCCAAGGGAATGTGTCGGTGAACGTATGTGTTTGTGGTCTGCAGCTCTTGCATGCTGCCTTGCCTGGACTCCGTTCTACTTCTTCTCTTTGCGTTGTTCTTGCTCCGCGGGGGGTGGCAGCAGTGCTGGTATGGGTGCAGCGTTATGCTGCATAGGACTGCTGCCGTACAAACAAGAAGGAACGGACACTTTGTCGGAGGAACGCGCTCCTTTGCTCGTGATTGGCTCTAGACATTGGGACTATTATGTGGAATAACATGTATCTTTGGTTTTGATCATCTTTTGTGGCAAATTTCACTTTTACTCTTTTTAAAAAAAAGATATACAGTATATATAAAGAAGGGCTCCACAACAAAAGCCAACATGGTCTGACTTGTAGTTCACTCTGTGAGATGGAGACGTGGGGCTTAGAACCGATTGTGTGCATCAGTAAGGGTGTGGGTTTTCTTTTTTGGCGATCAGGCGGTGGTCAAGAGTTTACATTTTATCTTTTAATGAAACAAGCTTCTGTTACCGGCGCGCCATTCAAAGCGCTGCTTGATTCTGAATTGTCTGGTGCTCATTCATCTATTAAGGACGTCCTCCTGCCATCTCTGCATCCCGTTTCTGCCCAAATCCTTTTTTTTTTTTTTTTTGGAAAGGGGGATGATTGAAACACCATGACAAATGGATGTATCGCCAGACAGGTGACACTAGGTGCACATGTTGGATTTATTACTTCTCAGACGAAACCAGAAGCCCAAAGAAATAGATTTGTTTCACGGTGAGTGACCACACCTTCCTCCATAATCATACGTCAACGATTTGCTGTACAGCATTTTCATATTTGGTCGGTAAAATCTGTTAAACATGTATTTTTTCGAAATTGCAATGACGATGATTTTTTTTTGGATTGGTTTTTATCTATTTGCAGTCACGAGTGCCTTTTTCAGAAAATATCAAATGGAAATCAAAATCCATTGCTATGTGCAGTTGCAATAGTACAGTGGCGCCCCCTAATGGGACTTACAGAACACACAGGAGGAACTCAGTGGTAGAAACTTTCTACGTCACTGTTTAGGATCGGGTGTCAGAGAGCTGTAAGGCAGAATACATTTCAGCCAATAGCTTGACCTAGTGCTTTCAAGCGAGTGCCTTTATAACTATTATTTAATTATTATTATTGCTATTATTATTATTATTGCTATTATTATTATTATTATTATTATTATTATTATTATTATTATTATTATATATTTATATAAAAGAGTAATTAGGGACCGAGCCTGTGAAACAGGACGAGGTCCCTTTTGTTTTTGATCCGTTTATTTGTTATTATTATTATTATTATTATTTCGGGGATCTTTGACGTTGATTTGCACTATCTGAACATATATGAAAACTCTTTTTTTTTTCTTATTATTATTCTTATTATTCTTATTATTATTATTATTTTTTTTTTTCTCTTTTAAGATGGCGATTCGTCTCTCAGCTGTTCCATTTATTCACAAAAACCTGTCTGTCGAGACTCGATCCGAATCCATACTGTGACCGCGAGTCAAGACCCCCCATTAAAAGGCAACCCCCCCCCCCCCCCTCCTCTCTTTATGTTCGGTGCATGCTTGCACTTGAATGCCTCCTGCTCTCCACTCTCACTGCCCCCACTGCAGATGTAGTCCGCATGTGCCTCCACTTTGGTCTTGCTCCTTAATCACCAGCCAGTGACCTGAATGCCGCCCCATCAGCGTATACCTGCTGCCATTGTGTGTCTGTCAGGGCGGGCGGGGGGTGGGGGTGGGGGTGGGGGGTGGTGCCGGCGGCGGCCCGTGTTGGGCTCCTCTGATTACAGGATGCATGGCTGCGCGTGCCGCCCCAGAGCAGGAGAGGCTCGCTTTTTTTTTTTTTCCTCCCTCATTATGGGGGCAGGTGCTATTTAAGGAGGTGTCCGTACGCAGCCGGCTCCTCGCTCCCGTCCGCGGCCCCACTTTGCACGAGGAGGCGCGGCGGCTGAGCAGGCAGCCCGGGAGCAGGAGCAGGGAGCAGAGGGGGCAGAGGGGGCAGAGGGGGGGCGGGGGGGGAGGAGGAAGATGTTCGCGGGCGGGTACGCCGGGGGTCCCCGGGGGGCCCCCGGCCGGCGCAAGTCCAGTCACTGTCCGCCCGACAACCTGCAGATCCCCAAACCGGCCGGGCCGGGCAGCGGTATACCCAGGAGCAGCAGCAGTGGCAGCGGCGGCAAGATGCTGTCCATGTCGTACAGCGAGAGTATCCGTAGCGGGATCAGCCGCTACCACTCGGACCAGGGGCTCAATCTGCCGCGGCCCGCCGACCAGGCGGAGCTGCAGCGGCTCCGAGAGCAGCGGGTGGCCGCTCAGATCAAGAACATGGAGGACTTCCTGAAGATGAACGGCCTGGCCCTGGAGGAGTGTGTGTCCTACCAGACAGGCATGAAGTACAGGTAAGAGGAAGGGCAGCAGGGGGGCCCCAGACTGACACCCTCCCCCACCTCCCCACCTCCCCCTGTGGGGGGCTTGGGTGGGGTGGGGTGGGGGGGGGTTGACAGGAGATGGTGTAAAGGGTAGTAAGGCGAGATGGGGCTGACAGATGGAGACACAGGGAGGTCGGTTACCTCCAGGGCACAGCGGTGGTGTCAGTGGAGTGTGTGTGTGTGTGTGTGTGGGGGGGTCTGTTGGGGTCTGTTATAGTTGTATGTTCTCGCAATTTCATTCTGTTCCATCCCGATAGATTATTATTATATTTATACACTTATATTTGGTTGGGGTTAGTTTGGGTCATTTTTCACGTTGAATTCGTGTTTATGGTCATCTATTCTCGATGAGTGGAAAAGTAGACAGTTGGCTGCTGACTTTTGTGTTCATCACACAAAACAAAGCCTGTATCAGTGGCCCATCGCCATGTCCTGGGGTGCAATCTTTCCCCAGTAAGGCGCCCCTTGCTGATTTTATTTTCATCAAGTAGGTCGGCTACGCATTTGTCCGTTTAGGTGGGAAGGACGGCCTGTTCCGTAAGGATTTACTTGGCCCCTTAAAAAACTCCCTCCAACTTTTCTCATTTGCCCCCTTCACTTCAGACCTCTCAGGTATTCTTATCATTCTCGCTGGTCGTGATTTTGCGGACAGACTCTCTCAAAGGCGTTGTGTCGCACGGTGCTCTCCTTCTGGTGAACGAACGTGACAGTTAGTGCGTCACACTTTTTTTTTTTAACCTGAAAGACTACGGGTGATATGCTGGCCAGTCGTTCAGCCAAGTGAGTGGAGGAGCCCGCACTGGGGCTCCTGCTGCTTCTGTCCCAGACGTGGATAGCTCTCTCTCCCCCACCCGCCCGCCCACAGGCCTGGCTGCTGCTGTTGTTCAAGTCAGAGCGGGGGCAGTGACTCGCACACACGCGTGTTGGCTGATGTTACCGGGGCTCGGTATGTTCCAAGGGTTACTGTTGGATCTCTGCAGATATTATTACATGGCGTCTCTGTTGCTTCCCCCCCGCCCCCCCCCACCCCATCCTCCCTCCCTCCCCTCCTCCCAGTTCAGTGGCCAATGACTACATGTTGATTTTATGATCTACAGCACGACAGCAGGGTCGGGTTACACCTAAGTGTGCCTCGTGCTCAAGCACCTTACTGTAGCTTCACGCATTGTTTGAAATTCCCGGTCACCCCGGTTTTATTTTCACAAGCTTTTGAAGACGTAATGTTTGTTTTCCTCAAAAAAGTATACGGCTTATCTGTTGAAACCTGCCCTTCTCTTTACCCCGATCAGCCACGATTCGGTAATTAGGGCTGCACTTGTGGCAGGAGGTACAGAAAACCTCTGAGGCGTAACTCATCATTATTTTAGGCCGGTGATTAGGAACGCGGCATTAATACAGAGTTGCCCGAAGTCATGCCTTACATCCTCGCCACTTGTGCACACATGCCAGGATCCAGATGAGACACTATAGTGTCACTATATTGTAGCTGTAGATGGGTTTTGGGGTTTTTCAGTTTGTGTGCTGGAGGGTATTTTGCCAGACTCGCCAACTCAGCTAGTTATTCGTTGTGTCTTCCGCACAGGTTTCCTTACATGCAGTGTCAAACACACTAAATTACTCACTTTTTCCGTACACACATGCACACACACACACACACACACACACACACACACACACACACACACACACACACACACTGCACAATCTAGCACCTGGGAGCAAAGTACTCAATGGAATTAAAGCAGCTATTGGTTTACACCTTGACTAGCATGGGATCTGTTGACTCCTAGTTAACCCAGCCTAATGTACTCAAGGAAAACCTGATCAGTGATCTTGTGTCCACGGATTGCTGCACGATATGGATAAAATATCACTTGTCAATTGTCACTGTCTCACAGTGATAGCCAAAGCGATAGCATATAGTATTCCAATACTGCTCCGTGTTCACTTTCCTTAATTCACTTTAATTCACCAAATACATGTTGAACGAAAGCTGGCGTCACAGGTTGCAGCTGTGCGATTTAAAGCTGCAATGTGTAATATTTCAAATAGCCCATGCCTTGAAATTACCTGGATATATCGGAAGTCATTGCAAATCAATAGTGCTTTCAACAAAATCACATTCTGTAGCTGATATTTTGATTAAAAAATGCTGGTCAGCTTGTGCCCCTCTGTGTACAAAAATCTTACTGTCAACAATCCCATAACCCCTTCCTCATTATGCCACTCATTAGTGTGCGACACACGGTTGTGTAGTGAGTGAGTGAGAGTGAGTCAGAGTGAGCAACACTGTTGGTTTTGGAATTCTTAAAGTCTCCTGCCCACTAACTGGGAAGTGCTCAGTGTTACACATTGCTCACAATTTTGATATATTGTCATAATAATAATAATAACTCTATAAGTCTATAAATAAATAAGTCTTATTTTTGGCAGCCATGCACACTTCACGCACACTTCTCTTGCCAAAAAGCATGCGCGCACACACACACACACACACACACACAAGCTGATTGAGTAGACAGACTTTGTCTTCATTATGGGTGGGGTTGTGGCCTAGTGCATTGGTTCCCAAACGGTGTGCAGTGAGGCAAGTCCGGGTGTGCCGTGGGATTTTGTGACAACCATACATTATTATTGCAATATACAACTACACAAAAATTATTATTTATTAATTTAGTTTATCAGTACTTTGTATGGACTCATTTCATAATACAGAGGCAAACTATATACCTAAAAACAATTATTTAATTCTTGCCTCATTTTTAATGTTGTGACCCGTCTGGTTTAAATGGGTGTGTTGCTGCTTTGATGAAGCCTAATTCGATAAAGTTTCAAGTTAATATTTGAAATATTTGGTTAATAACTATTTCATGAGTACCGGTAATATGGGTCTTTGTCACATTTTATTTGGCATTAGTAAATAATGATGCACATTTACAGATATTTTACATTATATGAGTGATAACAGGTGTTATAAAGGCTATTTTGCACAATAAGTGTGCCTTGAGATTTTTTTTACTTGTCCTTTGGTGTGCCTTGGGCACAAACAGTTTGGGAACCACTGGCCTAGTGGGTAGGGCCAGGTGCTTTACCGCCACCTACCATGCTGGTGATGCCTCGGTCTGAATCTGAGACGAGCACACCCCCCGTTCATTTGAATATAACAGATGGAAGAGCTGGGACATAACGTGGCATTGGGAAGTAAAAGTTCACTCAAATAAATAGATGTGCAATTAGGAAATAAATAATATATATATCTTTTTTTTTCATAACATTGTTAATATAATGTTTCTTTATTAAATTATATTGAGTCATTTATTTATATTGACTCAATTGTTGATATATTTACTGCCTTGTTTAATTATTTCAGGATGCATTTCATGTCCACTTTCAGTAACACATCAAGAAATCTGTTAATGACAACTTTTTACCACTAGATGGAGGTGACGTTGTATAAATGTCTTGGTAAGCGGTGCGCCTTTGTTTTTGAGTCAGTAAATCCTTTGCTCACTTGATGGGGAGACATTCCTATGGAGCATCCCAGTTTAACTCTATACATTGTTACTTATAAAATGAGTAGCAATAGCGGACACCAGATTTTATTACAATTATATATATGTTCTTGTAACATGAAGAAGTGGTTCACCACATGATTCGTTCTGTGGGATTTGAATTTCTTCCTCACTCTTACCTTCTGTTGGTCTTGTTGACGGCTGCAACTTAAAATTGTAAAATTGTTATCATCATTAATAATGTCTATCCATGCATACTATTTAAAATTAACTTGCTTTGTCTAACTAACAACCCAGAACCTAAAGAAATCATTTGATAATATAGAAATACAAGACATTATTTGAAGGCAGTGGCAGCACATTTTTGGTATTCATACTTGACTTCATGACTGAAATGACTAATGAATGAACGTCATCAATGATTTTCTGTCCATTCATTGATTGTTTTGGCACTCTCTCAGTTCTCCACATTCTAGTCTCCTGACTCATCATCTCACTTATTCACTTCAGCCACAAGGTGGCAGTAGTGATGAATGAATGGGAGCTGGCCGCCTGTGCAAGGCTAGCTGTAGTGTTATTTCCCCCCCTTGCAATAGAGGGATACTGAAGGCCTAGGCGTTTCCTCCCCAGTGCTGACCTCTTTCTTTCCTTGTTTGAACCGTGTCTGCATGGCCTGGCTTGACAGGCTGTCAGAACACACTAGTCAGAAACACAGCGTGGGCACAACAGGGTGAGAATTGCCATGGGACCCGCAATTCAATTCCCTCTCAGTTATTGTGGAGTGGCTCCTTTTTAAGACCAGTTAATACCTAAGCATGTCATTCATTCATCGAGGACTGTCATGTGATGCCTGTAAAAATTACCAGCTGTATTACATGAGCAGCATACACTTTTTAAGATTTTTATCTCAGAGTTCACAGAGTGATGACATCGACACAAAGTCATAGAGCAGCCAAAAAGAATAGGACCGCAATCTGGTCCAATTACCAAGAATATAAAGCATTATGATGAGAACTGCACATGCATTAGCCTGATTCCGTACAATCAGAAGTCATGTATTCACCAATTCAGTGCCTGTCCTCCATAAAGGCCTTCAATCGGCTCTTCCGGTAGATGCTCGCTGATACAGAGAACCGTTCGTCCTCCTTTATATCTGAACGCTGCCTCGTCTCATGTCATGTCGCCCGTCCCACCGCTAACCCAAGTGGGCAGAAGGCCCTGTCAGCACAGACACACTTAGCCAAGTCACGAGATGGATCTCTGGATCCTGCCTGTGTCCTGAAACGGCCACACAAAGGAGGGTGGGGGAATATAAGTCACAGCAGTGAGGTGTCAAGGACATGCCGGTAAATCGTCCGACAGCCTGTCAATACCAACATGCCTTTTATTTGTTTTAAAAAAACTAGCGCAGTGCCTGTAGGAAGTATGTACTCCTATAGAAAAGTGGGAGCTTCAGTAGATTTTTTCATGTGGCTTCAATGGCTTGCCATAGCCTGTGAAGAATAAAATGTTAAAAAGGCTTGCCATAACGGAATTCTGTCGTTCACCGACAAAATGTAGCCTAAAGACATGTTGAATCGGCGCAAAAGCTACCGCAGATGTCGGGTTGGTGTGTGGCCGCCTTTAAAAGAAATCGGTGCTTCAGTGACAATTTTGTCCCCAAATTTTATTTTTGGCACGATACTATGATGTAATTATTCATTGCAGTTAACATTTATTAATTTGACAACTCGGCAACCACATCACATTGCATTATGTCATATATATATATATATATATATATATAGACGCACAAGCTTTAAGCTCCCTTAATGGCGATGCCTGTGATCTTTTAGAGCGCCTACGCTGAGTTGTAAGAGTTTGTATTTTGTATTTTTGGAACACATTAATTGTGACCCTTCACCTATTGCTTTTTGAAGAAGCAAAACTCAGGATTTTGAATTAATGTGCAGTCCTATTTTAAGTGTGCCTATTTCAAGTTGAGGAGGACCGTTGTGGTGCATTTAGGGGAGGAACAAAATGCAGGATGAAAAAAAAAAATCTAAGGCAGTACTTCCACTGAAAGGTTACAGTGCAGCAAAGTTTCTGAATATCAGTTTTGTGTGACGCCATAGTTTCAGGGCGTTGTTAAGATGTGCTCGTTGGACCGTAGTGCCTTGCATAATGCTAGCCAAGGGCAAAGTGTGATTTAAAAAAAATCAAATATATATATATATTTTGTTCGTCTACTTCAGTTTGTATGTTAATATTACCCTATCCGTGCATGTATGCGTGTGGCTGCAGGGGTAGTTCTCTTCTGTACTGTATGAATAGCGAGCAGTGACAGGAGGTCGTGAGTGTGCACTGGCCGGCCTTTTAGACGCTCAGGCTGGAGAATTGTGCTGTTGTCACTTTGCATCGCTTTTAAGTCATGATTTGCAGCACTCAGATTTCCCAAACTGTCCTGTTTGTCCTGGGATAAGGTAGGGGTTTTGTTCGCTTTCAAGTCCTCATTGAGCTTTATCATCAAGTCGTTTGCACACTCTTATTGTGGCAAATTTAATATAACCCTATGTTTAGAAATATATTTGGGGGTTTTGTGCACTTTTTTCTGTCTTGTTTTCACCCCAGTAATGACCCAATGGTGTCAGCATTGGTCGGATGCACGCTAACAATGGCTTATTGATTTGTAAAGGAAAACTATGAATAGCAATTATCTCAATTCCCAGAGAAACCTACAAGACGCTGCATCTGCATTTTTAACGTTGCAAGCCAGCGCAGGTGCCAACCGCGAGACTCCCGCTTTAAATGTCAATGTGGCGACTTTGAGCACCGTGATCCAAAGCTTTAATTACATTCCCTGTTGGTTCTAGCTTAGAGAATCATGAAAATTTAATGCAATAGGAAGTTAACCGTTTAAATAACCACTTCTGTCTCAAGAGGGTAGCCTGCATTATTT
>JAXIVH010000008.1:7922071-7959571 GCA_036785325.1 Urophycis tenuis
CCCGCTAATCTATCTTGGGCATACCTGGTTTATAACTCTGTGACAACACTGAACTCTGAGCCATTGTGTCATCTTTGCCCACATTTGCCCAGCCACTGAGATTCTTTTGGCAATAAATCTCAATTGTGAGAGTATATATATATTGTTTTTTTTTCCGCAATTCTTGAGGCTAGAGGGACGGCCATTGTAATATAGCCTTGCTGTGCGTCATTGATGCAGAACAGCAAGGACTATTTTTAGAGCTCATACTGAGATTGTGTTGGGGTGAAGGAACATCGCTCATGACTGCATGAGTTGTTTCTTATTCTTTCTGTTCCTTGCCATTGCCTCCAATTGCGGTGCCCCTGGGACTACAAGCATATAGAGGTCTCCTGGAGGTTTTGGGCAAGGTCAGTTGTCTTTGCTCAAACTCAAACAGGGGTATGGGGCTTCACTACAGCGTGGCGTTATTGATCGGCAAAGCTCCCTTGAAGCCCTGGATAATAAGGATGAACCAAGCGAAGTCAATAGTCTAATCGTGTGTGTTTTTGTGACTCCAGTCCAGCTGCATTATCGGCCACAGCTGCATCTCATCTCATCGCGTCGACAGGACAGAGATGGTTTAAAACGTAAACAGTCAAAAGTCTGAAGGTGGCTTTGTGTTTTCACAGTCGCTACGCACAGCCCATGCTCTCAAACTTGTCCGCCACACCTTCTTAAAATAAACACGAAAGAGCCCGGGCCCGTGTGCATCAGCTCGTGGCGGCCATTGAATGTAGCTGCGGTCGTGATGACTGAAACACGCGCGCCGTTGTGCATCTCCTCTATTCCCTCCGCAGCACCGCGCTCCTCTTCCTCCCCCGCGCACACCGAGTGAAGTGCGGCGTCCAATCAGAGCCCGGCTCCTCGCTCACCACGCTTGAGTGTCCAAGTGAAGGAGGATCTGAGCTGAGCAGTTCAGTACATTTTGGATAAGTGCAAATCAGGCACTTAATCACAACAAGGAGGCGGCGATTGCCGCCGAAACAAAAGAGCGCATCGGAATATGTTAGGGCGAGAGAAGGAGAATCGATTGGCCGTATTTTTAGATGAGAGATTTAATTTGCAAATCTTGTCCACACCGGGCATGGAAGGAGCCCACTCTACCCTCTCTCTCGCAGAGATGGCCCCAAAATATCCCCTTTTGATTTGATCAGCTTCTCATTCTTTCTTTCATCCTGCGTCGGCCCAATCAGGCTTCGGCGTGTTCCTGTTAGTGCCACTGCATACTGTGTCATCCATTAGTACTTTAAACAGTGTCACTCTGAGACATGACGTGTCACTCTGAGAAATGCATGAGGAAGATCAAAGTATTTTGCTTGACTGCGCAGTGCAGGATGCTGTGTCACTACCTTCCACATACTCATTATTTTTTAGCCCAAGCATCACATAAGCCTCTTGCTTTGGTGGAGTTTGATATTTTGCTGGAGAAGACTAAACAAACCCTACATTGTTTACCTTGGAGCACGAGCCAGGCTTGGCAGTATAGCACCATGTCAGTGGGTGTGATATTTACCAACCTGAGGGATGGTCTAACAAAACTCAACAATTTGCCTTTAGACAATTGGCCCTCAGATGTGACTGATGTGGGATATGAAAGCACGCATAGGATCATGAAATGATGACACATTCGATACATCTTTGGCTGGATTTGCATGGCGTCCTTTTTTAGATCGCTGTATGCGAGTGTAATGAGAACAAGCGTTGGTGGGGTTTTTTCTGCAAGTTAATGCCATGAATAACGTTTTTTTTTGTCCACTGAAAATCCAGAAAAATACTCAGAAATATAATATATAGAAAACATGAATATTGACATTTTGTCACAGTGAATGCTGTGTCGCAATGCGGTTTGTCAACTGGTAAATGAAATAATAATTATTTTTTTTACTCACACAAATTCAACTCGTGGTCAAATATCCATTTGATCAAATCAACTCTAGGATGGAACGAAATCTAATTGGGTGGCACGCGATGTTTAGAGTTGTATTGCAGCCATTCATAGCCCTAGTATTAAGCATTTAAAGAGCAGTTTACATTGCACTTTATCATACACACTTTTGGCTATACTTGAGCTTCCTGTTTAGTTAAAGTTCAAGTTCAAAAGCACTTTATTTGTCCCCAAGGGGCAATTTAAAAAGGGCGCATTACAGTAGCTTATCAAACAATCACAATCAACAACATAACCAGCATGCATACTATACGACCAAACAACACCATTTCACAGGCACACTGCACAATCATACAATACACACCACATATTCATCACATAGTAGTATTTATAAAAGTAAGGAGCACTCAATATGGTTATGGTAAGGTATATGGTATATTTTCCCCATGTAAAAGTCTTTCTAGTCTGCATTAGACTAATTGCCTACCTTAAATGCTAACCTTTACTGCTTACTCCATTTCTTTAGGTTAATGAGGTCATTGTGTCTCATTGGTGGTGTAAGTTGTTTTGACGATATGCCACAAACTGCAATATATTTTTCTGAAACAGATCTATCGATTTGCTTCTGTGATGGATCACCAGTCGGTAGGGTGATGCATGTTGATATCGATTCCCTTGAGTTGCACCGCTGTTAATAAAAATATGTAGATATTCCCCGCTGGGATTGAAGCCCCGCAACAGACAGCTTATATGTCAAACAGTGACAGGAGATCAGTCAGCGCCCGGCTTTTATAGATTTGACATCTTATGACGCTGTAAACTCGAGAAGGAGGACTGACAGGTGAAGAATGTGCCTATGAAAGTAGGTAACGACCATGCCTCTAATTGATTTGACGTAAAAGCGGTGTTTCTTCGGAGGACGGAGGGGCGAACGTCAGGGCAGAAAAGCCACTCCAGGCCCCTTCCTCCGGAGCCACTGGTCGGGGTGTTTGGGTCGGGCAAGTGGGTATGGATTACAGGCACAACAATCCATCCCAGAGGCCCGAGCCCCTGTCACCGGCTGTCCCGCCTGCTTATCAGTGCCTACCCCCATGTCACCACGCCTAGTGTGTGTGTGTGTACCGGTACCTTAGCAGCAGGGGGGGGGGGGGGGGTCATATTTCCATCAGCAATTGATGCAAAGGCATCAATTGCCTTTGCAATTGGGGCTGTGGCTGTGTGTGCGTGACTGTGTGTTTACACATGTACTCATGTAACCTAGTGGGAGGGGGGGGGCGGGTTGTCAATCTGAGGATGGAAAAAAAAAAAAAAGCGACTAGGTAGATGGACCAGCACAGGCGCCATGTCAGTTCCCGCCCCATGAACCTGACATGAACCACAGGGCGCCATCCAAGGCCACCCCGCCACGCTGTCACACCGAGGCTGAGATGACGGGAAGCCCCACAGGGCGGGGGGGCTGATGCAGTGTTCGTTGGATGGGCACCAGAGGCTTTAGCAGCCAAGCTAAAAAAGGTAGCGGTAGCTTGCTCTCAGTGCCGAGTTTGTGCCATTGCTACCCATTGCCGTCGGACGCTCCATCTACTCCCCTCAGCCTTCTCTTTTGTACGCCAGTTGAACTTGGGCGCGCACAATGGCTGCCGTGTCGCTTTGACCATTTGACAGGTTTAAATTTTTTTTTTTTTTTAAAGTCTCCACTGTTCCCGTCCCCAGATACAATCACACGTCCATCCCTGCGCCGACACAACAAAACCAAACGACCCCCCCCCCCCCCGCGAACCCGTGTTCCCGTCCGGCGTGCAGTCAGCGCCCGCGGCCCCGCCCCTGTTCCCGTCCCTGTCACTATTTAAGTCTCGGGGAGGGCTAAAGGTCACCGGTTTTCCCAGAATAGCGCTGTCAGTTAGCGGCGCGCCCGTCCGCGGGATTCCTTTGATCGTCGACGCCTTTTCAACCGCCGTGCGCTGTGCGTCTCTCCTGTGAGCGGCGTCTCATTTAATTATCTCCCCGCCGGCGCTCGCCGGTCCGCCCCGATAAGCCTCGCCGTATCGCGTTACGCGTTGCCGCGGAGCGCGTCTCTCCTCGCTCGCCGCTCCCCGCAATCTGCAGCGCCGGCGGCGCATTGTGTCCAATTAAGATGGCGCTCGCCCCTGAATGGGCAGCGTTTTTCATTTGAGGTGCAGTTCAGCCATTATCGTATTAGCCTCCGTTTTATTATTTATTTACCTGGACTCGCGGTTAGTGTTTACCCGATTTATTCGCAAAGGACTGCGCTGGTGACTTGTTATCAGTGGATGCCAGAAGCTTTATCCACAGCGCCGGTTTAAGGTTATTCGTGATGGGGCGTAATTAATGATAAAATGGATAATAATGTGGCAGGACTGTCTCTGCTGTAAGGAGTCTATGGTTCCCCTCGCTTGGGCGCAAATTGCTACAGGTACTGTTACATGATGAATATTTAATTGGCAGTTGAACTGTCCCGTGCGAGAGCCCCCATATTCTGTGGCCAGAGGCCATTTTGCAGTCACAGTCTTTGAGGCTTTTGTTTTGAGTTTCGTGTCATTATTAAGGCTTTTTCCGTGACGGACTTGGACCACGCTTGCCTTCGAACCGCACGGAAACATGCAGGGAAATGAAGTGCAGAGAAACTTTTTTGCTGGTAAATTTTGAGTGAGACTGGGGGGGGGGGGCGGGGGTCTCTCCCTAGCATCTCCACATATCTCTCCCAACACCCCCCCCCCCCCCACACACACACACGCACTCTTCACTCTCTCTGAATGGGTGCAGCGTGGCTCTTTTGTGCTTAGTGTGAGCCATGCTCATGTAAGTTTAATCCAGGCAAAACCACAGGACTGGGAGGACTCTATGATGCCCCCCCCCCCCCCCCCTTACACTCAGTCACTCACTCACTCGCTCTCACTGGCTCTCTCTCTCTCCACCCTCTCTCGCTGTCTCTCTCTCTCTCTCTCTCTCTCTCTCTCTCTCTCTCTTTCTCTCTCTCTCTCTATCACTCCACCCTCTCTCTCTCTCTATCTCTCCACCCTCTCTCTCTCTCTCTCTCTCTGAACTGACAAACTGGAGCATTAAGCAGCTGGCGAGGCAGACCGGCCGGATGGGATGAAAACGTCTCTGCACCGCACAGCGACTCCACGTTCCACTCCCTCCGTGTCTTTTTGTATGGATTTGTTGCGCCGCCACTCCTACATCTTGGCAGCGCGAGGTGTTAACTTAGCACTGAGCTCAGCTTAAGAGGAAATTGCGTGTCCTTCCTGACGAGCCCCTGATTGAGATGAGATAGCGTGTCTCGGACATACTGATAAAAAAAAGAAGGAGAGAAAAAAACACTGGCAGCCAGTGGTGGAAATCCCAGCCTCCGTCCTTTCTCTTACTTTTGTGTTTTGGGAGATGTCGTTTTCATTTATTGTGCTCCAACACTGTTTCATGTTTTCCCCGTGCCTGAGGGCTGCCGTGCTTATTCATGGGTTTCTCTGAGCTGTGCGCCACCGCAGCAGGGATGCTGTAGCCTGGTGCTGGGAAGCAGATTGCCATTCACCTGATCAGCGGTCTTTCACTGCCTCTCTCCCTCTCCCTCTTTCTCTCCCCATTCTCTCTCTCTCCGCTCTCTCTCTCCACCCTCTCTCTCTCTCTCTCTCTCTCTCTCTCTCTCTCTCTCTCTCTCTCTCTCTCTCTCTCTCTCTCCACCCTCTCTCTCTTTCTCTCTCTCTCGCCCCCACCCTTTCCTACCTTGCCTCCCTCTCCCGGGATGTTGTGACATTCAATACGTTAGCTGTGCAGTGATTTTAGCCATAGTCTGTGCAGGAGAGGCTCCAGGCAGCAGCGTCTCGTGTTCACAGGCGCTCTCTCTCCAACTCTCCGCGTCTCCGAGAGGACTCTGCCCACTTCAGCCTTTCAAAACTTCCGGGAGTCCGTGGCGTTACCGGGCAGGGGGGGGAGGCGGTCGCACAGCTTTGCGGAGAGTTTGAAACCGGGACCGGTGGAATTTGTCTGCGGCCGTCTCGGCCAGCCGCGAGGATGCAGGTGTCGCTGGTGTGCACGGACCACCGTGGCGGTGTCAGCCGCACCACGGAGGACCGCCTGAACCGACAGAACGCCAACAGCCCGAACACGGGCACGCGGAGCAAGTTCAGGGCGGTGGCCATGGTGGCCCGCAGCCTGGGCCAGCTGTCGGTCCAGAGCGTGCCCTCCTCCAGCGAGCAGAGCATCCGCACCGGCATGAAGTACAGGTAGGTGGCCGCGCAGCCCGCCGCCGCCTGCCGCCGCCACTGTCGCGGTGAGACGGACAGCCTGTCAATCAACCTCCTAATTAGATTAGCAAGGCTGGCATTTAGGCAGTATGATTGATTACTACAACAACAATCACAAAATTCAGCTCTTTTAGATTGTTTTGTCGGCAGTATTTAATGGAATCTATGTTTGTGGAATCTATGGAATCTGCCAAATTGTCTACCAAAATCAAATTCAAATCTTTAATTATAAAATATATTTTTTAAAGCTTCTGATCTTGTGAATAGCACCCCTAATAGTATATCATACTGATACTGATTAAATTAACAGCCACCATTACCACCATTGCACCCTATTATCATTAAGAATAATTTTCATTTGGCTAATTTGACTTCAGTTGTAGTAAAACAATAATTTGATCCTAGTTCAGTGCTGTGTGCACTGTAAAACACATTTATTGTTTATTTACTGTACAGCACGGTGCAGAAACCATCCTTGCTTCTAAATTGTCTGGCATGTAGGAAGCCTCTTATGTAAGTCTCTAGCATAGTATATTTAGGTTGATCTTCTATGACTTCAATGATCTTCAGTTTTGTGGCGAGTGTCTTTTTTTTAATCTGTTCTACATATCAGCAATACAATCATTACATTATACAATAAATACAATTAATAATAATATAATATTTAATATTTGCCGAGGCGTAATTATTATGGGCCAGCCTTGCAAGCTATGTCAAATACATTGAAAAGCACATATAGACATGCATTGGCGTGCATAATTAATGGCGTGATTAAAACAATGAAGGGTAAAACACAACGCATGGGCTTGGGTCTGTCGGAGGAGGAGGAGTGTGAGAGAGGGAGCTAAGCTTAGCACTGATGTGGGCACTGGTCACGGAGGAGTATGCTCGGGTAATCTGTGCTCTTGTCAGTGTGCATCTCTACACCATGCCTCTCCAACTGAAAGCCTGCCAGCACCCTAGCAAACTATTGCATTTCCAGTTTCCAGAGTTCCACACGTTTTTTTTTTTTTTTTTTTTAATGGAACCAGCTCTCGTTCACTGGTTTTAGATTGCTGCAAAACCAGTGGAATTTACTTGAGGCGGTGTTGCGGAGACAGAACGCCATGTCCATATTGAGCAAAAAAAAAAAAATAACCCACTTGTTTAGACACAAAGCTGTTTCTCTATTTTACCTGGCACAGCCTTGACTTATTCACACCATTTGATTCATTGAGGGGGAGGTGAATAGCTACTTCATTTCGGCCTCGTTTATACAGAACATTTTCCAATTCCCTGCATGGCGGCGCTGAGCCTCCGTCAAGGCTGACAGAGTAAGCGTGCAGACAAAGGTGGAGCCTCTTTATCGCCATCCATCCCCTCAAGTCCAAGGCTGCGCCACAAACTGACCTTGTTTTCCAGGTATGGAGGGAGCGCTGCCGCCGCGTACATTACCTTCAGTCGCGTCTTTTGAGCGACGCGGGGCTCGCGCGACATGATTGGTTAGAATCGCCAAGCTCGCCGGTGAGAGCCCGCGCCTCCGAGGAATGATCAAGAGGCTCCAGTCAGAGCTGAATTAATGTTACTTGCAAAAATCAGCTTATGTAAAGCAGCCCCGCTCGCTGTTCCGCTAAAGGCAGGAGAGCTGCAATAATGTAGTGTGCAGGGGAACCGGGGAGACTGGATCCCAAAAGACCCCCCCATGTTAAAAGGCCCTGCATCTCCTCTCACTCTCCTCATGTTAACCTCACCTACCTTTTTAGTGGTCTCACGGGAGGGACCCCGTGGTCAGCGCAGCGGCTTATTCACTTCCTTTCAGTTGAATGCAAATGTGGACGATGGATGGCCGCCGTTTCCCGTGCTATATTCTTTGGGTGCCTTTTAAAAATAAACAACCCAAAAAAGTAAACAACACCACATGATGCTCTGGCTCTCTCCTCGGAGCGCCACGCAGCAGAGGCTAATTTGGTCTCAATTGGCAAGAATCGTGTTGTGTCCTCAGGCTCGGCCACGCCACACTGCGCGGCGCCGACTGGCCGTCCGCGGGTCCCGACCGTCGGGGGGGACGTTGGCGATGATGGCGGCGAGACCGGCTAGCGAGCCGCGGAGCCCCATCCTTAATCACAGCAGCGGCGTGCGGCCACTCGCAACGCGGGGGAGACCAGATGGCTTTTTTATTCCCTCGTTGTATGTAAAGCCGCGTTATGTTATCCAAAACTGGGTAGATCAGGCAACACCCAATTAAGATAATTAGAGGGGGGGGGGGGGGGGGTTGTGCCGTAATTTGCTGCACCTGGCAGCCTGTCAGTCTGTCCATATTAATGCAGGCCACTACACAAGACTCATGCATATGCATATGAGTCATATGGATTTATGCGTAAATCCAACATGTGAGGATTGCCCGCACTTTGTCAGGAATAACTTTGCTTGGTATAATGTGGCTCTTTTTCTTTGTCATCCATTTAATGCAAGTTCACCTGCTGAGAACCCTGGCGTGCTGCGTGAGGTCTGACGGCCGTGGCTACGGGCGCTAGCGGAGTGGGCTTTGGTGTGAGATTGAGGGCGTCGTTAGTGTGGGCGTGTGCTCGGAGACTTTGCAACGTTTTGGGGCGTTTAGTGCAGCGTCGCATCAATTCCCCCCCCCCCCCCCCCCCCCCCCCCCCCCCCCCCCCCCCCCCACCTCCATCCGACCGTAGACCTCCGCTGAACAGCGCCAAAGGACCTTACTGCAGCAGTGCCAAACAAGAGCCCTGTGGGGCTATGGCGGCCGGATGAAGTCGCACTGAACAATATACTCCCCCATCTGTTTGCTCTGGGCATGTCGGGAGGAATTGTCGTACAGTTACATTTGTTATTGATGGATGCTGGTGTTTTAGTTGACACACACATGCTAGGCTGGTTTGTTGTGCCTGTGTGCTTGCGTGTGTGTGTGCGTGCGTGCGTGTGTGTGTGTGTGTTGGCGTGTTGGTTAAACCTCACAGTACTGTATGGTGGATGAGAGGGGTGCTGTGTGGTTTGTGTGCATGCGTGTGTCCATGAGGGCGTTTGTGCACAAGAGAGGCGCAGTTATGTTGAGTTGAAGGAAAGTGAGGCAGCTGTGCTTTCCTTGCCTGACTGAAGAGTTTAATTAGAAGCGGTTGGTTTTGTTTGCTGCGCTACTCTGATTCTGCTCAGCGTCGTTCTTATTTAAAACGCAGTAGAAATGGCCTACATGTTTTAATTGCAATGTGCTGCCAAGAATAGGCATTTTGTCCTATCTCATTGCGGTTCATTATTAGTGCCGCACTGTGTGTGCATGTTTTTAGGGTCTGCAGTGTTTAATCCCATTATACCAAAACGTGTTATTTAAATGCATTTCATTCTGTCAATTGATCTGGCAAAGGACAGTTGGAAAGTAACCCAGTCCATTGTTCTAGCTATGCTTTTTTTTTTTTGTTGGTATTTTTCTTTTGATCAAAATACATTTCTTAATTTTGTCAAAGCAAAAATTATTAATAAATTATTAGTTATTTGTCAAAGCACATCGGAATGTGCTTGAATGATACACTTCGGGATCATTTCTGATCGTATCAACGATTGTACCAGTGAGGCTTGACTCACCACACTGAGCGGTCATGCTCTGAGCCAGAGACATGACATAACAAACGCTCCGCCACTCTGGGACGGTGTTTGCTGCTGCTCATTTTTTGACGCGACTTTTCTGTTCAAGTCTGACTAGATACAAGGCTACTCATGCCACAGTTAAACTGATGCTCATGCTTCTTTGTATACAAAATTCCCCCATAGCAATACAGTGCAATACAAAGCGGACCCTAGCTAACTGGCGTCATCTTGAGGGTAACGTGACCCATCAGCTGCGGTTGACTTCGCAAGGCAATGCAACCCGTTCACCTTCACAGGTCTGTGCTCGTGGCAGGTTATAAAGTGTGGGACACGTTCAATGTTCTTCATCAATCGTCTTCATCATCGGTTCTTCCTTGTGACCGGTCATGCGTTGGACCGCAAACACCGGTGACCCACTTAATGCATGGCGCCTCATCTTAACATTTAACCAATTGCACAAACATGTTTAAGATTTGTCTTGATTTTTGTGCACGGCTGGTCACTGTGTGTGCCGTCTGCTCGTTGCTTCCATAGGGAATGACAGCTGGTTGCCTTTGTGTCTTTATGTGCGAGTGATCAGACGGTAAGACTGACCTGCTCCCACTGTGCAGCATCCGGCATGTTGTTATCATTCATACAGACTCATGAGCACTTGTGGTTAGTCAATAAGTACAGCATCGAGCCATGTTGCTTCAGCAGTTTGAGCTTGTTCAGCCAACGCTGCCCAACAATAGATTACATAAGAACCCCACACGCACACACACACATTTTTACTTTGACTATATTTTCCTTTGCTGCAGGCGTGCCTAGCACTCTCCTGAATATCGTATTGTTCCAAATATTTGACGAGAACTTAGAAGAAAATATGCTGCTGTTCACGAAAAGCTACAGCTAACACTTTGTATCACGTTAGGATTTATCTCAGGGTTCCAATGGTTCCAATCTTGGAAAACCTGGAATTTTTTTTAATCATGTGAAATGTATGTAACATTCCCAAATTTGTCAAAAATTAATCTTTAAAAAACCTAGAACATGTAATTGAAAATTGCATAGTTACGCTGCCAAACATATTTCCTGTTTGCGTTGGCTGTTCAGTCACCCACTAATAGCTGCACAGTTGTCTGTAAAAGGTAAGGAGCCCATTTGTAATGCTTCTTCAGCAGTTACTTGTTTTATCATGAAACATTCCTCAAGTGATGAAATACTGATTTTCATCACTGAACAAAAGATTTGTTAATTTTGCTGCTGTATTGTAATTTGCTGTCCAATTGTGTTTGTTATCAGGTGAATTTATTGGCCTATTAAAGTGGGGCGACTCTCATAACGTTCAATGGCATTCACTTCGCACATGCATTAAACAATGTTGACACAGAAAGTAATTGGTGCGTTCGTTTTACAATCAGTGCATTTAAAATGGTAGTCTCACTGATTTATCGCAAGTGCGTGTGTTCTTCTTTTGAGCACGGTGAAATACTCCAATACTAAAGTGCCAGCCAGTGGCGTGAATATACAGTAGGTAATGCAGACATTGCAGTCATTGGGGCCCCAGAGCTCTGAGGGGCCAGTGTTTCTGGGCCCCACTCTGCAGCGCCCCCCCCCCCCCCCCCCCCGGGGCCATGTCGGCCATGACGTTTTGATGGGAAAAACTGTGGGGCTTCTGGGATATTCTTGACATGGACTGCTTTTGCATGGAGGGTGATGCTGAGTCTCACTGAAGTCGATTCAGTGTTGTCATCGGTTAAAAAAAACTAAACGTTTGCCTGTCATGCTACTCATTCAAAAGAGATTAGGACCGCCGCTGTTTGCCGTTCATACAGTGAAACATGGACCTCTGTGAGCACAGACAATTATCAACTACAGCTAAGAGTTGGACGCTTGATACCTATAATTCTCTCTCTCTCTCTCTCTCTCTCTCTCTCTCTCTCTCTCTCTCTCTCTCTCTATATATATATATAATGTGTATATATATATATATATATATATATATATATATATATATACAATGTGTATATATATATAATGTATATATTCTCACAGCACTAGGGGAAGGGAATACGTATTTTCCCGCTGTTTCCCATTCTCCGTTCAGGCGCAGAGTGGTTATAATTCAATATGTGTGTTTCCTCTTGTATCCCAGCTTCCCACCCTTACGCTCGAGTACAGTTTATGTGGCGTGTCACATCAGCCCGGAGCGGGTTTGGAAAACGCCGGCCACTGTGCCCAGGGTGGAACCCGCAGCCTCAGACTTGTGTTCTGTTGTTGTAGTCGGAGCTGTCGCTGAGCTGGTATTAATAGTTGTGCACTGTGAGCATGCATGTCCTTCCAAACAAATTCCACCTCACATCTGTGACCCCATCTGTCAGTCATTAGCACCCCCCCCCCCCTCTCAATCCCACCCTCACTAAAGCTGCAGTCTATGTTTTTGGACTTTCCCAGCCCCTCTCTTCTCTCAGTGCCCACTAGCACCTACCCCCCCCGGCGCAATGCTTATAATTAATCCCGGCTTGCGTGGCCTCCAAGGTATTTGATTTGATTGGATTTGTATCTATTGTCGGCTGCGTTGTGTTGCGATGCTTCAGTTGCGATGGAAAGATTCTGCTGCTGTTGAACTGCGATGGAATTGATATTGACTTGAGATTGACTAGATCAGTAATGGGATTTCCTTCCCCACTGCTGTCTTGGGGTGGGGTGGGGGCGGGGGAATATGGTCGAAACCCTGAAGCTATACAACATGTCATTGTAAATCCAGTTATATGTGCATCCTTACATCTTAAGGTGCACAGAGTTCAATTTAAACTGCTCCTCTGAAGCTAAGCGACATTTTATGTAGGCTTTATTTTCAATTTCCAATTTTCGTTTCCAATTTCCATTTAATTAAAAAAACAACAACCTTGAAATGGTATTCGGAGTGAAGCCTTCTCCGGCCTACAATATGACATGGTTCAAAGTTAAACAGAATGCCTGCTCTGGAAGACATGTAGGAGAAATGTGATTTGATCCTGGAGGATTTTTACCCAGATCGTGCAAACCAATCCTCCCTCGGTTCCTGTCCATGCATGTCTCTGAGACACGGGCCCCCCGGAACGTTCTCCACCCGCTGACTCACCGAGCGAATCCATTCTTTGATTATGCAAATGTTGTTAAGGTGCTGATGGAAAATGCAACAAATGTACATATTGCCAATTATTTGACCGTGGTACATTTGTTTGGGGGGTGTGTACAGTATGCACGTTCAGTCTTGAATGCACCTGGAAACAATGGACACCTGGATTTCAATTGGAATCGTTTATTCAGCTCCGTAGCCATCCCCTAGCGACGAGGAGCCCCATTCCATCCATCTATTGGAATTCCTTCCAATAGAATTCCTTCCTTCAGCCAAACCCCTGCTCCTTGGGTGTCCCGCTCCGGCTCCTCCGTCATGGAGGGGTGGGATGACCTTCCTGTGGTGGTCTGCTGCCGGTGAAGAAGCTCCGGCGGGAACATGACTCCCGTCTGTGGCCTCCAGGCCCCCCGGCGGCCCAGGGTCACGGCGCCAGCCCAGCGTGCAGTATTCAAGGCCGCCCTCGTCGAGCATTGAACGCCACGCGGCGCAGACGAAAGCAGTGCCGTCGCGCAAGGGGTGGCAGTGGCGTGGACAGAAGGGGTGCAGGGGGGGGGCTGCGTGTTGTCATATCCTCTTTCCTTTTTTTAATACAGTTATTTGTATTTGTGTTTATTGTGATGGGCGTATATGCACTCTTATCTACAGATGACACGCACACATAATAATGTCGCTTTTATAACACTGGACATTGCATTGCGGTACAGCGGTCCGCATTTGCATGTCGCCTTCTCTAAAGGCTAACATATTCAGTCCTCTACCACACAACGGCGTCTGAATGCAATCTCTCACTCCCACCACCACCACCGGGCATAATTTCTCATCCATCCCCTCTCCAGTTTTAATCGGGCAGGCTGCATCTCAGAATTAGGGGAGGTGCCGTGTGACGGCCCTCCCCAGCCACCATTAAATCACATAATACACACACTACGTTCTGAATGGTGGAGCCGGTGTTGGTCCCGGCCGCATCGGTTTGATCCAGAGGGCAGAGCACCCAGTGGCCCGGACAGGCTGAGCGAGTGGCAGTGAATGCATACTGTTGTACTGTAGTTCATCTGCAGAATTGGGGGGCTTGGGTCAAGCGTTTTGTTGATGGCTTTGGCGTAAACACCATCACCCCTGTAGTCTTTGCTCACATCATATACTCTTATTGCCCCCCCCCCCCCCCCCCCCCCCCCCTTCCTGAGCGTGAGTGTCCAAATAAGCCCTGGGCTCTTACTAATGACCTCATCTGCTTCCTTTCTCACTCCTTCCCACACAGTACAGCGTGATGTATTCATGCAAAAGAAAAGGCTTTGAACAAAATTAAGAGTTTGCTTTTGTTTTTGTTTTTTTTGTGTGTGTTTGTTTTTTTCTTCACATGACTGTGAAAACGATGGGCATGATGGACATCGCAGTGTTCCTTGTCAGTTGTTGATTACAACCCCCAAGGTAACTCGATTAGAACGCGCATAACTAATATCTTTCTAAAGCGAAGACCACACGGCAGTATACAAAGGAGGTACAAAGCATTAATACCACATCGAAATAATTCCTCAGGTCTGTGTGTTTTCCATGCATCGATGACCCCCCCCGCCCCCACCCCTCCCAGCCCCCATCACCAACCCTGAAAAATAACTCGCTCCAGTTGACACAGCCACTTCCTCCTTTGATATCTTTGTCTCGTTTAGCAAGAGCCCCACACACACCTAATCCCCTCTCCCACCTCCACGAGCTCTTCGCGGTGGCCATGCGATGCACACACGGGGACTATTCACAGGCGAAGGCTTATCTCCCCCCCCCCCCCCCCACCACCCGCCTTCAGGTGTGGCTGTCACGCGGATGTTCTGCGTTTGAGTTCGCTGCTACACAAATGGACCCAAAGTGTTCTGTTGGGAAAATGAAACGGCAGACAGCCGCCCACATTAGCATGCGAGCTTCTCCTCCTACACATCTGTTACATCAGTTTGGACGGTGTTGGCTCCTACCTTGCGTGTAGCCAGCGCTGAAGCTCGCCAGAGCTCTGTCACAATCTAAATCGGACTTTGCTAAATTTTGAATAGCAAAAAAAAAACCCTGAGTAGATGCTAAAATATTTACTATATCAATGCAATATGCATAGAAGAAGACGATGGCAAGCCAAAGTCAACAGACAGCCATCTTAAACAAGCTCAAGCCAATAGTAAGATATCTGAAACAAGCTCAAGCCAATATCAAGCCAGCTAAAAGAGGCTGAAATCAATAGCAAGCCATCAAAATACACTGAATCTACAGGCAAGAATGAAGCAAGTTCAAGCCATCAAAAACAAGCTCAAGCCAATTGCAAGCCATCTAAAACAAGCTCAAGCCAACTGCAAGCCACCTGAAACAAGCTCAAGCCAACAGCAAGCCATTTGAAACAAGCTCAAGCCAATTGCAAGCCAACTGAAACAAGCTCAATCCAATAGCAAGCCATCAGAAACAAGCTCAAGCCAATAGCAAACCATCCAAAACAAGCTGAAGCCAATGGCAAGCCATGGCTTAAAGGATGAATCCTCTTGTGCTGAGAGGCTGCATGGAGACGCATCCATGCGGGAGGAGTCGGACTCGGCATCCTTCAAAGCGAGGTTGCTGCGAGGAGTCCATGTTCAGATTTGCTGTCTGGGATTTGAGTCCCACTCAGGGTTCCCTGGTGTGCATGTCGTTGGTGGTTGCATTCACATTCATTGTGAGTTGCACACGCATGCACAGACACGCGCGTACGCAAGTTCGTCGTGGCGGCAAATTAGCCCATAGGTCTTTCCACGCTCATAAGCATCCAACATGTGTCAGTGGAGATAGGATGCCGCCATAGTCGCAAGGCTGCCTCCAAATCCACCGGAGCCTGCTGTCTTCCGATTCAGTGACTCTCAGTTTGTACTGAAAATCCCAAGATTCAAAATGGCCTCCTTTCCTGCAGCATAAGTGAAATGGTTCAACTTATTAGTCAGGGGTGATAAGGTCCCTGACAGAAAGTTTTCTGTTTTTCTTTCCCCGTTTGTTCTATTTGAAGATCTGCAGTTTTGGCCGTATTTGTTGTTAGTGCTAACGTGTCCCTTCCTGTTTTGACAGAAACCTCGGCAAGTCTGGACTGAGGGTGTCCTGTCTTGGCTTAGGTAAGACAAAGTCATCTTCATCTTCCTATTAAAATGTAGAATATAGGTATTTAACACAGTTTATAACCTATATTCTCCCATTGTTTCATAGTCTCAGGGTTAGGGTTAGGTGGTCTACAACAAATTCAGAGTCAGCGCGACATTACTGAATATGAAATGAAAAAATGGTAGTGGTAATGCTGACTATAATGGTTGTGGTAAAAAAAAAAAGTATTACTATTTTGTTATGTGTGACTGAAAATCAGACCAGAACCCCTTTTAGGCACATTATAAATCAGCTCTTCAATTGTGCGTGTGTGTGTGTGTGTGTGTATCTGTATGTGTGTATCTGTGTGTGTGTGTTGTCAGTGTTGTCAGTGTCTATAACTGTTTACACCTTCCTCCTTGTCAATCTGCACAGGAACATGGGTGACATTCGGGGGCCAGATAACGGACGAGGTGAGAGCAGATGGATTTTGTCGACTCCCATTACTCAGCCGCCGTCGCCGCATGCCTCGCCGCTCTCTCCATATGATCCGCGATCCCTTGCACCCAGAGCCCGCTTACACTGCAAACATGTTGGCGGCCATACGTAGGCGAAAGCCACCCCTGGGGGCATCGCCTAACACGGGCGCCAAAGCAATGACGGTATATGCTTTTTTTGACTCTTTTCCCATCTCTGTCTCTGTCTCTCTCTCGCTCTCTCTCTCTCTCTCCCCTCCTTGCCTCCCCTTTCTCCCCGTCTCTACCTTTCTCTGCCACCACCTCCTCCCCCCCCCCTCTGAAACAGATGGCGGAGCAGTTGATGACTCTGGCCTACGAGAACGGCATCAATCTGTTTGACACGGCCGAGGTTTACGCCGCTGGAAAGTAAGTACAGGATTTCTCACAGATCACTTCAATCCATCAATACGTGTCCACTCAGCGGCCGTCCACAGGGGGGCTGCCCGCTGACCCCCGACAGGCTGGACTAGAGATGCGTCCAGGGAGGGCAGGCTGGGTTTCTGACCTTCAGGGGGAAATCCCCTTGCTGTGCTCTGTGGCTCCCAACCATTTGAAAAAGTAGCGACTCCTGGATGAGGGAGTTGAGCGCCGGTGCATGTTTGAAACGAGTGTTTTAAATGTGTGAATGTACAGGGGGGGGCTGGCTAGTGGTGGATAGCTAGTTATTGGTTGCTAACACGAAACACTTACCAGCTCCATAAAGATCAATGTGCCTTATTCATTTTCTGGTTGGGTGGACTCGCCCCCCCCCCCCCCCCCCCCCCCCCGAGGCTGAAGGAGATGACATGAAACCTTCCACTGTAGCCTGGCGCCCTGCAGCCTCCCGCGACTCGTCCTCCTAAAGAAGAGCTCGGGTTCATCCGCACATATGCACACTCACTCATGTGGACACACACATATGCACGCTCTGTCATGTGAACCAACACACACGAAGGCACATCAACCAGCCACCAGTCATTTTCTAATGCATGGCACAGGCTGGAGTTAGACACACGAGTTGTCTGACATGCAAGTTGTCTGTAACTCACCTTCATGCAGATGTCAAGACAAGGTCCTGTTCTGACCCGGGACCGTCAGCACATGGCTGAGGGACATACGGCCCACAAAATGTTACACAATCAGTGAGATTGTGACTAAGGAAACAAGGCTTTGCTTTGTTTATTTTGGCTCTCTTGCATACCGTCCTCATGGACTTAGTGGCGTTTTGTGGTCTGCAAGTGGAGTGATTGAAATAATCTAAGGGATTATCCTTTCCTTCACTGTATTGCCTTCTTAATCCCCGGGCGTTCAACAATTCCTTATTTCTCCGATGCCAGTGTCAGTCGGTATCGTTTTTTCTTTTTGTAAACAGAGACATGCACAAGTAGAATAATAGAATGGCTGCAGTCCATGCTGGGTTCTTCCATCTGCTGCTGCAGCTGTTGCGTGGTAGGGAGGGAGGGAGGGAGGGGAGAGAGAGAGAGATGTGCTATCTGTTTAGCGCTCCTATTTTAACAACTTTCACTTACTGTTCTGCTTCAACGCCGGGGGCGATAAAACCGGCGCGGTGTTGACAAACCGAGATGCTGATCCTCGCGGCGGCGTAACAGCGCTACTGTGCACGAGTGACTGATTTGCCACCAGTGCTTAAAACACATCAGTGCGAGGCGTGCGCAAGCGGTGCAGGCGATGGCACCGTAATCCAGCATGTGTTGCTCAGGTTAAGCTGCATGACGTTCACACACACGCACACACACACACACACACACACACACACACACACACAGAATAGTGTTCTATAACACTGGATATTTCTGGTTCTAACGTATTGCAGTCCAGTATCCTGCATTCAGTATTTGCCTCTCAGGGGCCACCGTAAAGGGCTCCAGCAGCCCACACAGTGGGTGTTAAAGTTCAGGGTTGGGTCTTAGTGCTTTTTTAGCTGTTGACGTTCATCCATTTCGCGTTGATGACTCTCAACCCTCGGGTCAGGGCAGCACAGGATGAATTGTAAACGGGACTCGCGAGTCGTAGCGAGGCCAATGCCAGGCATGTCAGAAAGGCTCGTGTTTCAGGACTACAGTGCGTGCTCTGGTGTGGGCCCGAGCCATCGATTAGGTGGACGAGAAAATCTTTTCATTTTCTCTGAAAAGAACCAGTTATCACATTGCCACGAAGATAAATTGCACCATCGTGTGCATAGCAGTGAAGTAGGCGAAAGAAGCACACATGGAATCAATATCAACATTGAATATACTTATTTTGAACAGTAGTGTGTATGTGAGACACACACAGGGAGAGTAATAAGGAAGGGAGATTGCAAGGCAGAGAACACATGGTTTGTTGTGCAGTGATTTTTGGAGGTTGGGGGGCGGGGGGGGGGGGGGGGAAGAGCAGAAGGGAGCATGGAGGCCGAGGGATGGTGGATCAATAGCTGAGCCCGAAGTCCCACTGGGCTTCAGATAGGTCACACGACAGGAAGGCCACTCGTTTATTTGCCACCAGAAGCAGAATGGCTGGCGGCTGCGCAGGCCGAGGTGTTGTCCGAAGGGCCCCTAATGGGCCCCAAGTCGGACCTAATTAGCACCCCTGTGGCTGCAAATGACTAGCCGGTGTGGCTCCTACCCACCACAGCTGGTCCAGAATGGGGCCCTTCTGTAGCCACAACCGAAACACTTGCCTCTTAATCCATACTGTACTGCACACACACACACAACGCATGGATACATCTACTCAAGTGGACCCGGGATTATGTTTTGACGTGCTGGGGCTTTTTATAAAACTGCTGAACTTGAAGCCGTCGTGGTGATGTTGTTCCTGAGCTGGATATTCTCCTGTTTGTCTCATGCCCTCAAACCCCCTCTCCCCCCCCCCCCCATCTGTTTTGCAGAGCGGAGGTGGTGCTGGGAAACATCATCAAGAAGAAGGGTTGGAGGTACGTTTTTTTTTGCGGCGTGGTAATTTCCGTCTGGCAGCGTCTCCGTCTCCTCTGCCGTCTTATCACCTGGGCGATCATATTGGGACGGAGCAGTAGACTGAGGCGGGGATGGGGGGAGGGATTAATAATGGATGGAGGTGACACCGTCTCGCCTCGCGCCCAGAATAATGAATGTAAATGAAAAACGCCTTTTCACTCTGACTTGGCTGTGTTCGATTGGCGTGGCTGAAGCCTGGTCCTTCACCTTCACCGCTACCTCTTCCTCCCCTGACCCGTTTTTTGTCATGGGATGAAGGGTGCATGGATGCTGAACGGAGATTGGGAGAGAATGTGTGCGTGTGATGCATATGTGTACTATATGTATGTACAGATGCAAAGTTTGTGGGAAATGTGTTTAATTTTGCATGCAAGTTGGCATCTGTTGATGCGGATTAACTCACGGATGCTATATTTAGAATGAACGATAGGAGTTTTCTTCCAGACCACTATTTTGTCCATTTGATGTAACCTCCGGATTGCAGCGCTCCAACATCAGCAAAAGTCCATGAATAGCCATGATGACACAGAATATATAATTTGCACATCCCACAGCACACGCGTGCAGCTGACTCTGTGCATTTCATTCACACAAGCACAACCAGCTCCTTGCAGAGAGAGCCGTCCCGTGAGGAACAATAGCCCACCGTCGGTCAAGCGGCTTCTCAATGTCACCTTCCCTCTTCAACGTCGCCTCCTCATCCTCTCCCTTTTCTTTTTTTTTTTTTGCAGACGTTCCAGTCTGGTGATCACAACAAAGATCTTCTGGGGCGGAAAGTAAGTCGCGCTGCCGTCATTGTCGTCAGTCTCCTGTACCAAAAAAAAAAAAAAAAAACGTCCCCGTAAACGCTCCATTGGGGCTCCAGTGGCCAGAAGCCCTGTTGATGAATTATCCAGGGTTCCCTTCTGCAGAGGGGGCGTGTCCCGAGTAATCCAAACTGATATGTTGTCAAGGACTCGCGGCGCGCGCGGGTTCTAAAATGTATGATATCGCGTGTCTGGTATTGACGGCGGAGAATGAGAGTCCCGGGCAGCGGCGGAGGTCACCTGAGGCAACGTGGGTATAATGTCATCGTGGACGACACCATCCCGGGGGCAGAGCACTGAAAGATTCAGTGGTGCCCGTTGAGTCGATTGACATGATATGATGTCAGGGAGGGGAACGGCGGGGGGGGGGGGGGGTTATACAAAGTGTGATGGCGGGGGTTAATTATTTATCTCTGTTTATTTATTATGTATCACCGTTCTCTTGTGTGTTCCAGAGCTGAGACTGAGAGAGGATTGTCTAGGAAACACATCATAGAAGGTAGGGCCACAACTCAGTCTTTTCGTTGGTTTTGCATTGTCGTGAAATGCTGATGACGACCCAACGGGATGCCCGGTGTTTTAGTACGCATTGACCACGATGAGAAGATGTACCCTTGAAAACACGATCAAATATATTTCACATGCAAACCTCCATAAACTTCAATTTGTATAATAGCAACGGTTAATCTAGCAATTGAAATGCTTGAAACTTGTTCTGGTGACTTTCTTACTGTATTAGCAGCAATGACATTTTTCCCCTTCTTATGACAAATGTACTCTTTGTAAGTCGCTTTGGATAAAAGCATCTGCTAAATGTAAATGTAATATGATGAACCGCGTTCAGACTGTTACAGATGGTATTTTGAATTCAGAAGCATATCGTCACACTTATCCATATTGTGTAGAATTCCACATAATTATCCGGATAATGCATTTGAGTCGCACCGCGTTTTACAACAAAATTCACACGACATTTATAACTCCCCGCCTGAACCTCAACTAACCCAGCTTGACTTCACACACTCGTCTCCTCCATTTTACTTTTCGGTGGCATCCTCCCGGGGTGAGCGAACGTGCGAGATGATATTAATAATAGCCATGCGCATCGTTCCGGGTAGACATCAACACATTCGGTCGGGAATGCGGGAGCGTTTGACTGTGACTCTTGAGGCGCGCTTCCTTCCCAGGTTTGAAAGCCTCGTTGGAAAGACTGCAGCTGGAATACGTGGACGTGGTGTTCGCCAACAGACCAGACCCCAACACACCGATGGAAGGTAAAACACACCTTTCCGGCTCACACAGACGACTCACAATCGTTAGCAGTTCCACGGCGATCCCTTCTCTCTCTCTCTAATGTGATCCGGCCGCTCTTTGAAGCCCCGGCTCTGGTTTGATGAGCGCGGAGTGTGCCTTTTTTCACTCTGGAACGCGCCCGGCGCTGCCCTTTCGGAGGCTGTAAAAAGGCACGCCGACAGGCCTACGCACGCCATGTGTTTTAGCATCAGCTGCGAGCACACAGAATCCATCTGTTGCTGTGTCAAAGTGACCGTTCGGGGGGGGGGGGGGTGGGGGGGGGGGGGAGCTGGGGTCAGAGGTCAATGCGCCCCGGGAGACCCCCAGGTTCTGCCCTGAGAGGGGGCAGCGTCTGTCGCGCTGTCTCAGACCTCTGTCGGGGATGAGGCAGGTGACTTCTGATGTAATGGGGGTAAAAGGGAGGATGTCATGGAGTTCATGAGTCAACGTGACCGTGTGGTATTACAGTCTGCCACAATGCGGTTTTGTCTCTTGTTACACAACAAACTACGTGGCGGCGTTTCCTTCTTTCCAAGAGCTTCCCCCCCCGCGGTCTTATCAGTGAGCTTAGCATTAGCAGCTCCCGCATGCCGGATGGAACGCAGTCAAGCGGAAGCTGACATGACCGATTTTGAAACAAGCCAAAAAAAAAAAAATCGTCCGATTCGTAGCGCTCTAATAGATTTTCATCCGGGCCTTTCTCCCTTTGTAGTCAACCTTGAATAGCGCGGGACCGCTATTGAAAATCACTTTTTAGAAGCCTTTCTCGGGCATATTTTTAGTCGACTCTACAGTCACGCAAAAAAAAAAAAAAATGCAGAGTTGCAGGCCTGCCATCTCCCATCGCATTTCCAGTCGGCCCCGGCTTTGTTCCCCTGCAGCTCCGCTCACGTTAAGTAGGCCAGTCGCTCGTACAATTCCTGCCGTTAATTTGATTCCCCGTTCTGTTTGGTTGCGGAATGGAGGGGTGCCGGGACGTTGTGATTCTCCGCCACGTTTGAATGAATCAGCTCATGCGCTGTCGGCCAGAACGCCAGCAACAAACATCCTGGCAACTGGCCACTAAAATACTCATCTCTAAAAATACTGTTTACCCACTAATACTGTAATCCTGTTGGAGCAAAGCTTTCAAATTAGCCAGAATTGAGGACAGTACACTGTACGTCATGGCCCTGATAGAAATGGTAATAAACTAAATGAACAATGGTGAAAGGGTATGAAATTCAGAGTGGGAGAAGGCGAAAGACACCCATGTTGTATACTGCGTCCTGTGTGTGTTACAGAGACAGTGCGTGCGATGACCCACGTGATAAACCAGGGTATGGCCATGTACTGGGGTACATCTCGCTGGAGCCCCATGGAGATAATGGTGAGAGCACACACTGTACACACATACATGCACACATGCAATCTTGGATGGCATGTGTCTTCTGTACCCTAGTAATGGTTCTGCTCTATGATGGAAGCCACAGGAAGTGTGGTTTACCAAAGCATTGCTTAGTTGTTCCAATACCAGAGGCCAGGTCACGTTGTAACCATAGACTGTATATAAATATGGACAAACCCTCCATGATGTCACCCATAGACATTCTTAACAGCGGAGATGAAGCCTGAAATTGAGCTTCTGGGCACCGCCATCTTGGACATTTCAGTCTGTGTTCGAAGCCGGCCTACCTCCGGCCAGACCAATCAAAGCCTTGAATCCGTGAAGGTCATGCCGTGATTACAGTTGACAGCTGCCAATAAAGTTGACCACACCCTTAATTATTCATAAAATTCATCCTTCTCTGTGCATTAAAATAATGGATTCTAAAAAAATTCACCCCCCTCACAGTTGTCATGGACTCGAACACTACTGAAAGACACCAAAACCGTTTTTTGAACCAGGCTGTAAACATGTTTATTTTGGCTGTAAAGTTGGACATTTTAACATTGGTGTCTATGGGAGTTGACTCCGTTCTGCAGCCAGCCTCAAGCGGCCAGTCGAGGAACTGCAAGTTTTTGCACTTCCGCATGGGCTTCATTTTTGTCATGTGGTGATGTGTGTGTGTGTGTGTGTCCCTTTGCAGGAAGCGTACTCGGTGGCACGGCAGTTCAACCAGATCCCTCCCATCTGTGAGCAGGCCGAGTACCACATGTTCCAGCGGGAGAAGGTGGAGGTGCAGCTACCTGAGCTCTTCCACAAGATCGGTGAGTCATGCAGAGTCAGAGCGGCGCTGGGGGCCTTTGAACTCAAACGGAGCACTGCGTGGAAGTTTGACTCGCGGTAATTGGCCACAGTATGGCTGGAGGGGATGAGTTATATGTTATATATGGTAGTATGGATATTTGCCGTTCTTTTTCTTTGTATTGCAGAGTTTGTGTTTGTTATTGTCCTTAAGCACATCCTCTCCATATAATGGGACTAAAAGTGATATAACACATTATAATGATGTCCCAGCTTGTCGTTCCTTCTCTGTGCTCCTTCCTGTTTATTTCTAGATGTCAGGAGGATATCAGCTTGACACGGTAACAGGCAGTACATGGGCCGTGGTTTGACTACAGGGTCTAAACTCTCCTAGCAGGGAGGGTACACGGCCATGTACTGCAGATTAAACTTTGCCTGCTCACTCGGGGGAAGAAAAAAAAAATACAGCTAGAGGCCGAGGTTTGAATGTAATTTGATTTGAAGTGAGAGTGGGCTGTGAAATGCAAAGGCATTCTGTGTGTTCTTTGATCCAAGTGTGTGTCGTATCGGCCGACACATAAGATTACGACTAATCGAATGGACCCCCTCGGGGCAGCACAGGACAGCAACACTACTAGGAATGTGGAGCAAAAATTGTCCTGTTATTTTCACGTGTTAGAACGACGTGCAGGTAATACAATGTGCTGTCATAGACGTCCATATGTGTCGGGTCATGGAATCCAAGGACACAAGTTTGCGCCAAAACAACATTTGCGCAAATGAACAAAGAAGTGATTTTTTTCAAAATGAGTGATTTTAATTTTTTTGCAGAATCTTTTAGTTGAGATCACAGAGAAGCCTCTCCATGTTTCGGTTAACAGTATTGTTTTTTTTTTAAAGTGTACATTTTGTGTTTGAAATCGGGTGTACCAGGAGAGAGAGGTGACAACTGCAAATCTTCAGGAGGCTTTTTCTCAGTTTTAGCTTTTGTGATGTGCCTGCTTTCAAATGGCCACAACTTCTCCAGATTTCCATGTGTTACACATCATTTGAAAGCTTAGAAACTACACTTTCAGAATCTGAATAACTCAAAATGCCCCAGGGACAACTTTGTGTCCCTAGTTTCCATGACCTGACACATGTTATTAAGAAACGTTATTGGATTCCCTTCCCTCAAAGAAGCGAGAGATGACCTTGACACATGTATGTACCTTGACACGCACGTGTGAACTAAACGGTCGGCTGTGGTGACAACAGGAGATTGCTGTCGTCTCTGAACCCTCTCCTCAGGTGTGGGGGCCATGACCTGGTCGCCCCTGGCCTGCGGCATCATCTCAGGAAAATACGACAGTGGCGTCCCGGCCTACTCTCGAGCCTCGCTCAAGGTACCCCCCCTGTCTGTATGTGTGTGTGTTTATGTGTGTAATGCAGTGGGAGATTCATGTATGTTTGTTGTATTAATGTTAGAGTTGAAGTTATTAATTTGTTGTATCATATAGATAGAGAGGTTGTGTATTCCATTTAGTTTCAGATTTAGCATCAGGTTATTATTTAAAAAAAAAAATACAATCACTGTATCACAGTTGTTTGATTTCCATGTAAGTTTTTCAAAGTGCCAACTTCTTGAAACTAATGGCCATCTTAGAAAAACAAAATCTTGTTTTCTTAATACTTTTTTTAAATAACAATAATGACAATCAATACAATGGAATAAAAGCCAAGTTCATTTTTTTCATTACCATTTATTTTTAAAGTCAGGCTTTTCAGTTCAGTTTTAGTTTATTGTGTAAGGTCAGTTTCAGTGATTCGTTCAGATTATGGATTGCCTTTCCATCAGTTTCACTTTATTTCAGTTTCACTCCGACAACGCTGCTGAGCTGCATATAAACTTTGATATAACCTCTCTCTCTCTCCCATCTGCTCAACCACTGCATATGTCTCCCGTTAAAAAAACACTATTGTCATTTGTGGTTCTTGCAGTAACAGCTGTTTGTTTTTCTGTGTGTTTTTCAGGTCGTACAACTTCACGTCTCGCAAATCTAATTTGTTATTTTAATTCATTTAGTTTGCCCTACGCCCACAGAATCCACTCTGTGGCCCCTCACACGACCACCATCACCACTGCCACAAACGGATAACAGTTGGCATACATGCAGTGCAGACATTTTGTATTCCATTCCAACACTTTCTTTGGATTTTAAAGTATGCACATATTAGGAAAGGAAGTTCGAGCCAAATAACATCATATGAATACCACCATGCTCTGAAATGTGATCACTGTCGGCTTACTTTCATTACTCACTGGTCCAGTTATTCACACGAGTACCATCATTGTTCTGCCTCGCTGAACTCTCAGTGTAACCTATGGCCCCACAACACGGAGGCTGCATGAGACCCGCGAGCTGCTAGCATCCTTTACTCACCACAGTTACTCATGTTTAATTCACTGCACACACACTCGACACAAAGTGTCCGTGCACAACGCTGGCTACCGGGAATTATGTTCAACCCATCAGTGGCTGTGTGTGTGTGTCTGTGTGTGAGTGTGTGTGCGTGGGTGCCTGTGTGTGAGTGTGTGCGCATGTGTGCGCGTGTGTGTGAGTGAGTGCCTGTACATGCGCCCGTGTGCGTGTAGAGTTATATCCTCAGGACCCACCAAGTGACTTGTGGTTAGGGTGAGGGTTTGACAAACATGCCTTCCCCATTCTTAAGAGTACTGCCTCAGCGATCGGAACGTGCTTTCAGGGCTAGCGTGAGTCGTTGGTGTCCCCGGGTCCTACGGATATCTAACTCTGGCGTGGGTTGTGCGCATCCTCCCCCCCCCCCCCCCCCCCCCCACCAAAGCTTGTCTGTACACCCCTATGTTGTGCTAGTTCTTCACTTTTAGCTCCGTCCGTCGTCTTTTAATTTTTAATTACCAAGTTATTTCCTCAGAACCAACCGTCTCTGAACACAGACACACATCCCCTCCCTCTCTGTGTTTTAGTGTGTGTGAGTGAGTGAGTGAGTGAGTGTGTGTGTGTGCGCGCGTGTGCACCCATGTGTGTGAACCTCGACAGCACATCCTCTGCCCTCCAGAGCCGCACACTAAGGACAACAGAGCCGTGGTCCGGGGGGGGGCCGGGCCGGGGGGGCCGGGGGGTCCCCCGACGGGGGGAGGGCTGCTTGTGTGCTGAGCAGGTGTGCTGTGTCCTCGACAGGGTTACCAGTGGTTGAAGGACAAGATCCTGAGCGAGGAGGGTCGCCGTCAGCAGGCGAAGTTGAAAGAGCTGCAGGCAATCGCCGAGCGACTGGGCTGCACTCTGCCCCAGCTCGCCATCGGTACGCCCACAGGCACTCTGCCGCTCTCTCTCTTTCTGTCTGTCTGTCCGTCCCTACTGACTCCTCCACCGACCTCCGCCGGCGCCGCCGCGGCCGCTAAGCGGCCCTGATGGCACCGCAGCGCTGTCCCTCACCGGCCTGCCGGGGCCGATGGCTGGACAGAAGCTGCGTGTGTGTGTTGTTGTCGTGGTTGTTGTTGTTGTGGTTGTTGATGTTGATGTTGTCGTCGTCGTCGTCGTTGTAGTGGTGGTGGTGTTGTCCCGAGCAGTCTGTGAGGTTTGCTTAGGGCCGGCCACATTTCAGCCACCGCCTTCCTTTCTACTTGGGGGGGGGACAAACGACACGATTTGCATTTGGAGTCGTTTGTGTCCCAAGTAGAAACAGTGAGGGGTGAACTGTGTGGCCCGTCAGTGAGGCGGGGCCAGGCGGTTCCATGCTGCCTCCTTCATGCTGCCTCCTGCTCATCAGGCGGGCGCGAGCCGGGGTCTTCGCCCGGCGCCACTCCCCACTGAGTCAGCGGTTAAGACCTAACGGCACCCATAAATCAGACGGCGGGGGGGGGGGGTTGGGTCCCATTTATTCACCGCCAGAGCGATGGCTCATCGCGCCCTCCCCCACAACAACCTCCCCACCCCCACCCCCACCTCGCACAGCTGTGACGCCGAAGAGGCGGAGATGCGGAGACGGCGGAGCCGCCGTCGATAACCGTTTTAAAAACGACTGGGTCCTCGAGCCGAGCCGAGCCGCGCGGCCCCGGTCGTAGATTAGCCTCCTCGCGGCCCATTACCGCCGGCTGCTTCCGTCGCACCCCAACCACCATAAATCCCCGTCTTCGACTCCCCCACCCCCACCCCTCACTCCCCCCCCTCGACCCCGCCCTCCCAGCCGTGAATCAGGAGGCGGGGGGCCACCTCACCCGTTTACGGCCGGGCGCTCTCGAGTGGAGGCTAAAAGATGGAAGTGGCGCTGCGGCTCCAGTGCAGCTCCCAGTGTTCGTAACGCGCTGCTGCAGCAGTACGGCGAGGCGGGCGTCTCCACGCTCCGTGCACAGCTCTTGGGCTGTGGTCGTCATCTGCAGGGGGGGGGGGGGGGGGGGAGGGGGGAGGGGGGGCACCCCAGGGAAGCCTCTGACGCGGGTGCCCAGGGGCGTCCTCTCCCTGGGGTCCTCGCTAATGGTATTCCCAGAAGCACCGCTGGATTGTAATCCCATCGCTCTGTTAATAACGTAATGTTCCCCTGCCCTCTCGCGACCCTAATCTGGTTTGGGACCATGTTCTGTGCAGTTTGTAGCGCTGCACGGGTTTGGGGGTGGACGATGGGGGGGAGGCGGGGGCTTGTGCTCTTGGCTTGTGTTCTTGTTGTGTGGTGAGTGAGTTGTGTAGTGGTTGTCAGTGAGGATAATAAGATGAAGTACGCAATCTTATTCTGTTGAAGGACTGTTGATTGATGTGTGCGTGTGTGTGTGTGTGAGTGCGTGCGTTTGTCTCTGTGCATCTGTGTGTGTGTGTCTTTGTTCATAAATGTGTTGGTGTGTATGTGTGTGTTGTGTGTTGGTGCATGTGTGCATTTGTGTGTCTCTGTGCACATGTGTCTGTGTGCTTATGTGTGTCTGCTCGTGTTTGACTGTGTGTGTGTGTGTGTGCGCGCCTTTGTGCCTGTGTGTGTCTGTCTCTCTGTGTCTGTGTGTGTGTGTCTGTCTCTCTGTCTGTGTCTGTGTGTGTGTGTGTGTGTGTCTGTCTCTCTGTCTGTGTCTGTGTGTGTGTGTGTTGGCGGAGTGGTCACTGCTGTCTACTGGGTCCCCTACAGCGTGGTGCCTACGGAATGAGGGTGTCAGCTCTGTGCTCCTGGGAGCCTCCAGCACAGACCAGCTCATGGAGAACATTGGAGCCATACAGGTGAGGCCACTCAGGTGGGGGCGGGGGGGGGAACATGTGTGTGTGTGTGTGTGTGTTTACCCGCCCCGCGTATTCAATTCCGTGCCACATGGACACATCAGCGCGTGATGAGCACTGGGCCGGCTGACGGGAACACAGCCAGCCAACAGAAGGGGAGACCACCGCTTTTCACCCGTTCAACCCATGCGTCGACGTCGAGACACGAAGGAAGCCGTTTAGCAAGCGGTTTCCGGGATGCCGCCGGGGTTCAGAACGCCAGGCCAAAGCTGTGATCTGATTGATCTTGACTGACGCGCGCCCTCTGGGAGGTCGGCGTCGGAAATGGACTTTGAACTTTGAGGTGTTGGAATGGGGGAGAGGTCCGCTGATCCCATCGCGTGTGTTGACCTGCTGGAGTGTCCCACCGGTGGTTCACGAGCCCCCGTTCCTCTGCTCTCACGCAGGACTTGTATGTATAGTACAGCATGTATGGAATATGTCATGGTGAGGCCGGGGGGGGGGGGCCCGGCTCTCCGGCAGCGTAGCAAGATGGCGCTCTGGGCTGCTCGCCGCTGCCTGCACGGATGGCGTGCGTTCGTACCGCAGTCGGACTCCTCTGATCTTCTTTTCACATTAAGTCCGGCCCCCCCGGGGTGGTGGGGGGGCTGGGGTGGGGGATGGGGGTTTGGACTCTCTCTCTCTTCACAGCCGTCTGCGTACGTTGTGTTCAGTTCTTTATTCTCTACACAGCGGTTCTCTTCTGACCGTGTGTTTATGGACACACACACACACACAATGCTGTCGTCCAGCGGGTATCGATCTTTGAGTTTAGGTGGTCGTCGAATTGTCGTCGAGACATGGCGCCTGACCTTTTCACATGCAAATGGTAAAGAATTGATAAATGAATTGATGAAAGTGCAGTGGCTGAGCGAAGAGTGCCCCCTTCAGACACAGCGGGGTACTGCAGGAGGGCCCGTGTGTTCAGTACACACAAAACATCAATGGGAAAACATGGTGGTATGAGACTATTTATTTTGATAATAACAAGCCATGGTTTTATATTTATCGAGCATTCTATCTCTGTCTCTTGCTGTCTCTCCCTCTGTCTATGCCTCTCTCTCTCTCTCTCTCTCTCTCTCTCTCTCTCTGTGTCTCTGTCTCTCTCCCTGTAGGTCCTCCCCAAGCTGTCGTCTTCCATCACCCACGAGGTGGACAGCATCCTGGGCAACAAGCCCTACAGTAAAAAGGACTACCGCTCCTAACGACCAGCGGCCTCACGTGGCCCCGCCCCACTCCCATGGGCCGGGGGACGACGACAACAAACTTACACACACACACATACACACACCTTACACACACAGACAAACACACACACACACACACACCTTTGCCTGATCCTCTTGTCTGCTTGAGCTTTTATGGAATGAGGCCCTTGGCGCATGAGTCTGGTCTCACATCGGCCACCCAGGGCCCCTACCCCACCCCCACACCCCCACGCCACCCCCCATTTAGATCTGGTGGAGGACTAGATGAGACGAACCAGGGCGGGTGGCTGGGTGGAGGCAGTGTGCATTGAGGCCGCCTCCATCCGGAAAGGGAACGGGGGCGAATTGAGATGTGTTTAAGACAAAAAAGTCATTAGGGGAAGTTAGGGACTTGAGCTCATATAAAAAAGAAAAAAAATCAGCTCCGTGTTCAAGATAGCTGAACAAGCATTTTAAAACTGGCAACAACAACAAAAAATTACCTTTAAGAAAAATGTAAAAAAGAAAAAAAAAAAAAGCACATGCTTGCTTGGCAGTCAGATACATCTTTTTCTTTCTTAATGCCTTTTATGTTTCTTTACTTTTATTTTATTTTATTTTTTTTGAAAAACTGAATGCACACAAAGCAAGATTAAGTTCATACTGTATAAATATCCCGAGAAACTACTTTCTGTTTCATGTGCACCATATTAGACCAGTCACTTCCTGGAAGGCTTTTTCGTTTGTTTACGAAGATCTCCGTGCGAGTCTTGACGCCCATCTGCTTTTCGGGCGGGGGGGCTTTCTTTCAACCGTTGTTCAGTTTGTGTCGTCTTAAATCGTCGGTTGCGCGAGCCTTCGCTGTGTAGGCTTAACCGATCAGCACTTTAGTATCGTCGCCGGTGGTCGCGGTGGTGGTGGTGGCGTATTTGATCCCGGGGGAAGGAGAAGAGAGGACGGGCCGCTTATACTAGAATCTTAACCCTGAGTCATTGCACTATACATATCTGGGTCCAATGTCTGTCATCCGTATTGCTGTCCTCTCCTGTCAAACGTCCTTTCGATCAACCCAGTCCTCTGTCCTGCCATGCTGATATTCTCTCAGATAGATATATATACATATATCAGTGTGGGCTATAGGCCTATGTCGCGCTTTCTTCTTCTCCGGTGGCCCTGTTTGCGCGGCGTGATTCTCCTCCGTACTCCGGCCCTGCAGGGCGGCAGTGTCCACACTGCCCCCTGCTGGAGAATCCTTGTCATCTTTTGAATGGGGCCAATTCAGAGCGCAAGTCAGTGCCATTGGAGAGACCTGGCTGTTTAACCTGTTAAAAAAAAAAAACATATATTTCCAAAGCCGAACTGTATATAGCACACGATAGATAATGTGCGTATACGGTGACCCGCGTCTGTTCCTGGAGGGGTACATTTACCTGGAGAGCTACGGTTCGAGGAGGCATTCATTCAGCATCACGCCCATAATCTCGCCTCCCCGTCCAGTTTAGTGCAGTGTTCTGGCTAAATAATGAACAGTTTCATCCACCTGGGGGTCCCTCTTATCGCACGAGTTATTCGTCCCTTTTCGTGGACGGCAGCGACATATCGGCTGCCTTGCCCCCCCTCCCCTGACACGCGGGAGCAAAGGCGGACGCACAGCCGTCACTCAGTGCAGAATATATTTGTTCCAGTCCAACCTGGACTGTTGTTTGAATATGTTGGAGTCAGCAGCTCAGGGAACAGAATGATGATAGTGTGTGTGTGTGTGGGAGGGGGGTGGTTGGGGGTGGGGGGGGGAGACGCACACATGCTGAGGAGCTTGTATTTACCCGTACGTTAACGCATGTCTCTATTCCCTCATATGTGACCACTGGAAGGACCCTTTTTTTTTTTTTTTTTAACTTCCGTGGCATTTTCATGTGGCTTGAGCCAAAGATGTTCCGCTGATCTCTTTATTAGAGTTACTACAACCCTATATGGCCTCTCTCTCCGGACCTCCCACCCCCCCCCCCCCCCCTTGACTGTGTTGTATTACACTCCATCCATACTGGGGATGGGGCGTACCACCCGGACGCATGCACCAAACCCCCCCCAGCTTGTTCTCCTCAACTATAGTACGGACCTTTATGCCATGTTATCTCGTCACTTCTCCACCATGCTGTGATTAAAGCTGTAGTGCTCCTCCACATAACACGCTATGCATACTAAGAGTGCGCTTTGGGAACGTTACGGTTCTGTAGGGCAAACAGTAGGCCTAGGTATGATACGCATACATTAAGAACAAAAAAATGAATCAACAATCGCGACCCACCCCCCCCCCCCCCCCACCCCGCCCCCCCACTCCCGGATTCGTTCCTCTTTTTGGGGTGCTCTCTGACTGTGATCGAAGCACAAGTGGATAGCATGCGAGACATCTGCAACCCTCCTCTTCCTCGCCCTCCTCCTCCTCCTCCTCCTCCTCCTCCTCCTCACCCATTGTACCCAAGGGGCGAGCAGGGTGCCGCTTCTCCAGTCACCAACTAACGTGTACATAACGGGAGTCGCGCGCTCTCTTAACTTAACTAACTTAACTACAGATTCAATTTTAGCGATAACGATATACCGTTTTTTGTTTTTTTTGCAACTACCAAGAATGGCGATGACATGAGCAAAGGGTGCTGAAGCTTCTCAGGCAAAGTCAAGCGGGGTGGGGGTTTCAAAAAATAAAAATAAAAGAGGGTAAGAGTGAACGCTGTGATTTGGGTGAATGAGATGGTCGTGTTTAGTGGAAATGTCGGAAAACGTTGGGAAAGGTGTTTCTTTATTTTTATTTATTTTTTATTTTAAACGGCAGCAGGAATATTATTAATCAGACTTTTTTTTGGGGGGGTGGGGGGGGGGGGGTGTTGTTGACTGTATGCGACAGAGGTACGGATAAACTGCTGTGTGTTGGGTCGCTGTGTGTGTACGCTGATCTCTGTAGGACTTCGTTGCCGTCATAAACGGCACGTCGGTGAACCTAAATTGGCTGAAGCCAGCTTTTTCCTCTTTTCTCCCGAACAAAAGAGATTAAAAAAAAGTCAAATTATTGACAAACACGTTCAGCTCATTAGTCTGTGACATTTCTTGTGCGTGTTCATATTTCCATCAGCAGGAAGTATAGAGTAAGTAGTATTGTGCAGCCTGCTGGGATCGCCTTTCGAAAAGTGTTTTCCCTGTTGAGTGCGGGGGGGAGGGGGTTTCCTTCCATCACACCCGCGTTGCAAAGGGCTCACCTCTGACTGTCACCTGCACCCTCGCGGAGTGGAACACATCTGGACTCTGGGCTGGCGTTAGCGTGCACCGTGCACCGTGTTCATAGTAATGTTTGAAAAGCTTCGTTAAGCGGCTGCCATAGCGGAGCGTCCTCTCACACTGGATCATGTATGAACGGAGTGCAGTGCATTGGAGAGGCGTCACTAGGACAACGCGCAAAACCATTTGTTCAGATAAACACAGATCAGACGCAGATTCTATGATATGGCTTCTTTCGGAGGAGACCCAAGGTTAAACAGAATATATTTTTTATGTTGGAGCGATGTATTGGGAAAACATTAGTTTTTTTGTTTTTTGTTTTGTTTTGTTTTTTGAACCATGCTGCATTTCCTCTGTTAATATTGTATCAATATAGAGACTGACAAAATAAGCAATTGATTTGTATTGTTGTGTGCATTGAGGGATGCTCTGAATTGAATGCAAACGGTGGACTAAATTCACTCTGAAGACATCCGAGTGAGAGTGCGATATCTCCTGGGTCTGTATATAGTTTGACCTTTGTATATATTTATTATTTTCGGTTGTGATCACCTCAGCCTTTTTTTTTCCTTTCATTTGCAGGCATTGCTAACTGCACTGTGCTTGAATCTGAATTTAGACAGGATGTACAGCTTTACTCTTTAATGAAATTAAAATGACAATGGGGAAAAAAGTAACACCCTCCTGTGTGTGTGTTTATTGGTGTGTGTGTGTGTGTGTGTGTGTGTGTGTGTGTGTGTGTGTGAGAGCTGCACACACTGACATGGTGGGGTCACCCACCACAATTTCCCCCCCCCCCCCCCCGTGGTGAAAATGAAATATAGTTCCAGTGAACAATTAAATATACATTAACATTAACACACAAAGTGTATTCAAATGTGTACAGCTGTGAAACATAAATACGACATCGCAATTTATACATATATATATATATATATCAAAAAATTAGATCGTTAAGCTTTACTTGATGCGTTGCGGTTGATAATCTGCAGTTACTTTGAAAAAGCAGGGGCCTCCTGACGTCTCCATTGCAGAGGTGCGGTAAACAGCATGGCGCTAACTATTCTGTACAACATCGTGTGTTGGCCCCCTGGGCTTTTACACTGCGGGGAAGCATAGCTGGGTAGTGGGATGATTTCACTTCATAAACATACAGAGCTGCAAACTAAACGTGATCCATCACTCGGGGAGCACGCTGTCATACCTAGCAACGCCACAAAGGTAGAGTTTACTTTTCAACATAGTTGTACTATTTCACAGGACTACCTAGCTTTTTGTGACAAGACGGGACACACAAAGCGGACACCAGAACGCTCTGGGGACAGATCGGACCTTCTCCACGCCAAAGCAGAACGTCGGCTCTCGACGCAGACCCGGTTCTGTTGTCGTGTTCCAGCGGCCGGAGTGTGTAGAGAGGATCCTCGCGTTGTGTTGTACAGTTTAGTCCATGTGCGTGCTTTACCCCTCCCCTCAGTGGGGTGGTGGGGGGGGGCAGGGGAGGGGTGAACCAACTCATCAGTGTTCTCTTCAACGAAAAGGCCCACCGGTCCAGCAACCCATCACCCCTCACCTGGTGGCAACGGAGGGGACGGGTCCAGTTTTACCCAGCGGGGCCCGGCGTGCGTTTCCCCCATCGCTGGAGCCGCTATAACGCGTTTTCCTCCAGTGTGTCTTCTCTGCTACTTCTCTCGGGGAGGCGTAGGGGTCCACCTACACACACACGCACACACACACACACACAGGAGCTGTCAAACACACTCTTTCCAGGCTCGGCAAGATCCGGCTCAGAGTGGGGGAGTCTCCCATCCCCTCTCTCCCCCCCCCCCCCCCCTTGACCCCCTGCGGCGCTGGGGGAGGACCGGCGGCAATAATGCTCGGTCGGCAGAAAATGTCCGGTGGATTCCAACAGCGGGAGACCTTATTATTATGGTGGAGTCGCCTCCAGCTGTAGCGTAATGAGACAGGAGAGTGTCCGCCGAGTGTGTGAGTGGGCTTATGAAAAAAGTTTGAGTGTTTGTGTGTGTTTACAGTACACGACCACCTCCTCCGTGGTCATTACCTTCTCGACACGTGACGCCCAGCCAGCTGTTGAGGCAGGTGCAGCGGCCGTTTCTATGGTTACAGTGCGCCCCGTTGTCACACTGGCAGGTCTCGGTGCAGTCCGGTCCGTACCGGTTCTCCTTGCAGTCTGGACACGAACAAACCACAAGTATTATTATTAATAATAATGTACACAACCTTGAGAGTGATATTGCTTCCATACAACAGTTCTACAAGCCTTGTTTATAAGTTAACAATAATAATCAGCGATAAATGAAGATGAGTTTATTTTATCATTTATTTTGACACTAATGGATCCACGACTGGACTGGGACCGGCCTGTTGCCAAGCAACACACAAACATTTTTCTGCACACTAGCTCCCTGCGTTGTGCAGGGCTACACGCTAACCGCAGGCGAGGTGCTTCTCGTACGTTTACCTGCACCATCTGTTGTGCAGCTGGGGAAAAGCCGAAATAACAGCTTACAATCAAATACAACCAACAGTGATTAGAATCACCTGTAATGCGGGGTGATACATGCATAGTTAAAATACCCCGAGCCGTTAAACTCGCCGACAGCACCCATGGAATGCCGGTCCCGTCCGGTCAAATCACTCGATTAGAGAGCCGACCGTTTTGGAAGGCATGCATGGAAAAGGGCTCGGAGGGGATTTTTACCGATGTCACATCTGGCGCCGGTCTTCCCCGAAGGACACTGGCATCTCCCGGTGGCCGGGTCGCAGGGCGTGTCCCCCTCACAGTCACACACCTGGGAGCAGCCCTGGCCGAACGTGCCCTGCTCACACTCTGGAGACGGCAACCCGCAGGGGACATAAAGGGGTCGACGTGGAGACGTTTGGGGGGGGGGGGGGGGGGGGGGCGGAGGATGGACAAAATGACAATGCACATGGCGATCTTTCAATGCAATTTAAAAAATAGAACGCGTCAAGAGACAGTGAATGGACCGACCTCGGTGGCAGCGGGCGCCGTGGTAACCCGGGGGACAGACACACTGGCCGGTGGCCGGGTGACAGGACGCCCCGTTCATGCAGTCGCACTGCTGCTGACAGAGGACTCCGTGGAGCCCGGCGGGACAGCCTGGTCGCATCAGGGGGGGCGGAGACGCGGACAGGTTATGTAACATGACAGTCACTGTGAAGGCAGAGGCTGCGTGACGTACACTGCGGGGGGCAGTAGCTCAGTGGGTAGAGCGGGTGGTCCACTAACCATAGGGTCGGCGGTTTGATTCCCGTGATTCCCCTCCTTTTCCAACTGTCCACATGTCAAACCCCACAAATGTACTGATTGTAAGGCGCTTTGGACAAAAGCGTCCGCTAAATACCCCCTTTATCTTACACTAGTGTGGCAGACATGGTTCAAAGTATAGGGACAAGAAACTCAACAAAAAAAAACAACCCCTGCCAAAAAATTCCGTTCAAGCTGAAAATGTATTGATAGACAAATGTGTTGAGATAAAATAAAACGTCAATGAAATCGAACCACATCACCTCTGTCTCTGAGGGTGAGATGAGCCCTTCTGTGTCATCACTGTAGTGATGGATAGATATATGACAGATAGTCTTGCTAGGACTCTAGCTAGCGTTTTAGGGTTAGCGTTAGCGTTTTCCGCGTCTCCCTCGACTCGTGTGTTTCCACGTGCAGCACGTGTGCACGTCTCTCTCACCGTGTTCACACACGTGGCCGTAGTAGCCCGGCCCGCAGCGGCACGCCCCGGTCACCCGGTCGCACGTTCCGTTGTTCCTGCAGCTGCAGCGCTGCTGGCACCCGGCGCCAAACGTCCCCCCGGAGCACTCTGACACACGGGGAGGGAAACACGTCAGTCATTACGTCAGTCATCATGGAAACGTCAGTCGTTACGTCAGCAGTCATCACGTCAGTCATCACGTCAGTCATCACGTCAGTCATCATGCCAGTCATCACGTCAGTCAGTCATCACGTCAGTCATCACGTCAGTGAAATCATGGAAACGTCAGTCATCATGTCAGTCATTATGGAAACGTCAGTCATCACGTCAGTCATCACGTCAGTCATCACGTCAGTCACCATGGAAACATCAGTCATCACGTCAG
>JAXIVH010000008.1:7962071-7964571 GCA_036785325.1 Urophycis tenuis
CTTTGTTCACATCGGGGCCCTTGGAAGCCCGGGGCGCAGTAACACAGTCCGGACACCGGGTGGCAGAGCTGGTTGGTTTCTGAACACTGGCAGACCTGGTTACAGTTGAGCCCGTAGGTCCCCGGGAGACAAGCTGTCAAGAGAGAAGGCATTAGAACGCCAAATACAGGGTTCTTACATGTGTTATGGCAGCATTTTATAAAACTAAAACGTATTAGTGTTAAGTCATGAGACTAAGACAAAGTGGGCAATTTATTTATTTTTCGATCTAAAAAGGGTAAAAGGGGCAATTAGCAGAAGCTTTTGTCCAAAGCGATCAGTACATTTGTGGGGTTCGACATGTAGAGGAGGGGGATCAAGAGGATCGAACCACGGGTCGCCCCTTGACAGTGGACGACCCGCACTGTCCACCGAGCTATTGCCGCCCCCCAGCCTTTATGAATTAGACTTTATGAATATACATCTAATATGTGTAGTCTGCTCACCTTGTTCACAGCCGTTGCCGGTGAATCCAGGAGGACAGCCGCAGTCCCCGGTGATGTGGTGACAGGAGGTGCCGCGGGGACAGCCACAGCTCTGCGAGCAGCCCTTCCCAAACGTCCCGGGCAAACACACTGCACCACGGGGAGGAAGAGCGCGGACAAAGGAGGACTGTGAAACACTGCGCTGCTGACCGCATGTGTGTGCGTGAGCAGGGTTACTTAAAGACGAAGGAAAAGTGCAACTTGCCCTTCTGTCTGGAGCATTCGGTCCTCCACTTGCAATGTTATAATGCTAGATTTAAGAAAAGATGTACGTCTCTTCTGGAAGAGACTCAAGACTCACTTGTTCAGAGTTCACCTGAACCCTGCATAACATCCATCATCTACCTCTAAAAAAAAAACCCTACCCTCATTAGATTAGATTCAACTTTATTGTCATTGTGCAGAGTACAAGTACAGGGACAACGAAATACAGTTGGCGTTCTAACCAGAAGTGCAAATGAGCGATTAAGGTGCAGGTTGAAATGCAGAATAAGGTGCAAAATTGAAAAGTGACAGTGGTTATTAAAATGACGGTAATGCTCTTGTATGTTGTACGTCTTGGCACTTGAATCGCTCTTTGTAACTTGTTGGTACTTAGCCAGAGATGTTGTACACTAGCAATGGTTCACCTAGCAATTGAAATGCTTTAAACTTGTTCTGGTGACTTTCTTACTGTATTGGCAGCAATTAAATGTTTTACCGTCTTATGACAAATGTACTCTTTGTAAGTTGCTTTGGATAAAAGCGTCTGCTAAATGCCCTAAATGTAAATGTAAATGTATATATATATATGTAGTGTATTACCCATTTTGTATAGTTCTTTTTTTTTGGAGCTATTTGAATAAAATGAGTAGAGTACATCATAAATCACAGTACAGCATTGTCTGGGCGGCGTGTGCAGTAATAATATGACGCATGGGGGTCGGCCGTCGTACCTTTATCACAGAGCTTGCCCCTCCAGCCGGGGGGACAGAGGCAGGTCCCCGTCACGTGGTCACACTGAGCTCCGTGCTCACACTGGCACCGCTGGCCACAGCCGGCGCCAAACTGGCCTGCGTCGCACACTGTCACACAGAGGGGGGGGGGGGGGGGGGGGGGGAAGAGGCGGGGCTCAGTCCTACAGCCGTGGTCGTGGTGGTCGTGACACACGTGTCTCCGCTCCCACGAGAACTCCACCCCGAAACAGGTGGAGGGATCTCTTTTCTTATCTAGTCGATGATGATTTGAATCCAGGTGGGACACGTTCAGTGTTGATTTCAGGTCTATTCAGCAATTTCCCCCTGGGATTATGAGAGTATTTCTGTCTGTCTGTCTACTGAGGGACAGCCTGCTTGTCGCTGCCTTGACCTCTCTGGGTCGTGTCACGTAGGCACGCACAGTATGTGATGTCACAACCAGGTTGAACTAACCGTGTGTAAATACAGTACATGCAATACCGACGGGGGCGGGTTTGACTCCAGAGCTGGGGTAGAGAGTGCAGTTTGGGGTGAGGTCACCCCTGTGTTATTTCTCAAATCCTGGCATTCCCAATAAAAAAAGTGTAAAAGTGTAGAGCCGCAGCTGGTGACTTTTCCCAGTGGTTTATTGAACATGTCTGGACTGCGACGAAATTGGACGGCTTCACTTTCCACACATATCCATAATTCAACAGATCATATATTTCTTGGGGGGTGCAGGCGTACAGGCGTGTGGGACCAGGGCCTACCTCTCTCGCAGTGGTCTCCCACCCAACCGGGAGCGCAGCGACACTGGCCCGAGTGTCTGTCGCACCGGCCTCCGTTCTCACACACACACCGCTGCTGGCAGTCCACACCGAACTGGCCGGACGCACATTCTGGAGACACACACACACACATGCACATGCACACACACACATGCACGCACGCACGCACACACGCATGTACACACACACACACACACACACACACACACACACACACACACACATACACACACACACACACACACACATGCAC
>JAXIVH010000008.1:7969571-7974999 GCA_036785325.1 Urophycis tenuis
CCCCCCCGACCCCCGAGCGCAAACGGAACACAGCGCGCTTCAAGGGAGCGGACGTAAAAGCCGGCGAGACGCGCGGCCATGTGGCGGGGTGCTGAGGGAGGTAAACCCTCTCTAACCTGACACATAACCACACTGCCTCAGCCCTGATCAGATGTAAACCCTCTCTAACCTGACACATAACCACACTGCCTCAGCCCTGATCAGAGGTTAACCCTCTCTAATCTGACACATAACCACACTGCCTCAGCCCTGATCAGAAGTAAACCCTCTCTAACCTGACACATAACCACAAAGGTATTGAAGGGAATTAATTGCATTAATGAAGGGCTTTGTTTGGACACCCAAAGCGCTTCACATAGTGAGTGTGTGTGTGTGTGTGTGTGAGTGCATGAATCAGGTTGGGATTTCAGCCGGGACACCCCGGGTTAGCACCCCTACTCTTACAAAAGGCACCACAGGCTCCTGAGAGACCGAAGACAGTCCAGCACCTTCAGGTGCACGTCTCATCCGACCAAGGGGGGGGGGCGCCCTTCAGCGGGCCGGGGGGCTCATGGGGGGGGTGGGGGGGGGGGGCCTAATGGAGGCCACAGCCAAAATGTGCCAGTGATAAACTTTTTACGGAGGACCTCTGCGCAGGCGCGCTGCCAGCTGTGTCCCCCTTGGTCTCCCCCCCCCCCCCCCCGAGGGGGTGAAGGGGTCGGCGGAGCGCGGTAATGGGGCGCGGCCCAGTAAGCGGCCCCTGTAACACTTTAGGGAACAATCTGTTCGACGTTGTGTCAACACGCCGACGCGGCAGTAACATCCGGTCGTTACAACCAGAGTGGGCTTAGGGCCGGCTCCGTAAACACACACACACACACACACACACACACACACACACACACACACACACACAAACAGACACACACACACACACACACACACACACACACACACACACACACACACACACACACACACAGGGGCGGGGGGGTTGGGGGTTTATGGGTACTCACAGTTCTGGCAGAGCGTGCCGATGAAGCCCGGCGGACAGATGCAGGAGCCGTTGTGTTTGTGGCAGACGGCGCCGTGCTCGCAGGCCGGACACTTCTCCCTGCAGGCCGGACCCCAGAAGCCCTCCACGCACACTTGGCGAGACACAAGAGCCGGGCGTCAGTCGCCGGGTCGTAACACACACACACACATACATGCACACGCACGCACGCACACGCGCTCGGCACACACTCTGCGTGTTGCGGGGACCATAAACGTAGAGCAAGCAGCGGCCTACACTTTACAGGCTGTTCATTAGTCCCGCTTTCATGGGTCCTCGTAAACCGGAGGGTGCTAGCAGAGGATATATTGTTGTATATTAGCAATGGTTAACCTAGCAATTGAAATGCTTGAAACTTGTTGTCTGGTGACTTTCTGACGGTATGAGCAGCAATGAAATGTTTCACCTTCTTATGACTATTTTTATGGCCTCTTATCTTTTCTACCCTTCTCCATTAATTGTTTTGTTTTAAAAACAATAAATTGAATGCACTACTATTGTGGCAGCTACTGCAATCTCGTCATGTCCTGGATGTGATGACAATAAACACTTCTTGAATCTTGAATCTTGAAACTTCTTGAATCTTGAATCTTGAATCTTGATAAATGTACTCTTTGTAAGTCGCTTTGAATAAAAGTGTCTTCTAAATGCCCTGGATGTAATGTAAATGTAAGGACACAAGGACTTTGGGATTTTAGCTTTTTAGCTAAATGCTAAAGTATTAGGTAAATGCCACCACTTCAGTAACCAGCCACTGTATATCACCACCACATCAGCGGTCAGTGTGAGACTCACGGTCCTGGCAGTGCTCCCCGGAGGTTCCCGCAGGACAGCGGCACTGGCCCGTCACCTCGTCACACGGCGCCCCCGTGCAGTTGCAGGCCCGGTCGCAGCCCGGCCCGAAGCGGCCCTCTGGGCACTCTGTGGGGCGCCACAGAGCGGCTCGTGTTAAAACCAGGCAGAGCGGCTAGAACTGAACTGAACATGTTCGTCAACATGCCTCAATTTCACAACTGTGCAATTAGCCAATCGTGACAGGTTGCAATACAGTAAATGTGTTAAAAAGAAAATGTATGGAAAAATGAAATCCAATTAAATGAATGCGTTCGATTTTGTACTTGAGTGGCCATGTGGGGGTGGGAGGAATCACCACCGTAACATACATGACAGGACACAACGTAACGAGGTTGCCAGGGTGACAAATTGAATCAACAATCGGTGAATCGCAATAATAAACGCCATCACGATATCGGGCTAAACTATTTTAAATCCTCATTTTTGTCACAATTGTGCGGCCGTAGTGTGAATCCTGACACTCACACAACAACAACAACAACAACCACCACCGCACACCTTGCTCGCAGTTGTTGCCGCGACGACCGGGCGGGCATTTCCGCTGGCAGTCTCCCGTCACGTGATGGCAGGACACACCCGGTGGACAGGTGCACTTCTTGTCACAGCCCGCGCCGTAGGATCCTGGGTCGCACTCTGGAGACGCACACACGCACACACATGTCACACACACACGCACACACACACACACACGCATACACACACACACACGTGTCACACACACACGCACACACACACACATAAAACACACACACACACACAAACACACGGACACGTGCACACACACGTCACACATTCACACACACACACGTCACGCACATCACACACACACACACACACACACACACACGTCACACACACACACGCACACACACACACACACACACACACACACACACACACACACACACACACACACACACACACACACACACACACACACACACAGACACCCACACACACACACAGAGAGTGAGCCCGCCTGCCCTACAGGAATCGTGACAGGCTCATTCATTGCTCCGTCTCACACTCTGACCTTGGCCGCACGTGTTGCCTTGGTAACCGGGTTTGCAGGCGCAGGTGCCGTGGCGACGGTGGCACTCCAAGGTGTTCTGCTGGACGCACTGACACTCCTCAGAGCAGCCCGGGCCGAAGGCCCACTTGGGACACGCTGTGGAGGACACAGAGCCGAGAAACGAAGGCCGTTTCAAACTGGAGGAGGAACGACTGATTTTTGTGTCACTTGGTATTTCCCTGATGTGTTGGCTCACTTTTCTTTTCCCCCCTATAAATGTAGTTTTTCGTACGCGTATGCTGTATCTATTTAATAGTGTGACTTTTTTTAAACCATGCAAAAGTCACAAAAGATTAGGCATCAATGAGCCACATATATATATATATATAAAAAAAAACATTGTTTATGGCTGGCCCATCATACAGTGCAGACGCTGCAGTACAGCAGCCTCATGGAACACAATGGAGACACTGCAGTACAGCAGCCTCATGGAACACAATGGAGACACTGCAGCCTCATGGAACACAGTGGAGACACTGCAGTACAGCAGCCTCATGGAACACAGTAGAGAGACTGCAGCCTCATGGAACACAGTACAGTAGAGACACTGCAGTACAGCGGCCTCATGGAACACAGTGGAGACACTGCAGCCTCATGGAACACAGTGGAGACGCTGCAGTACAGCAGCTTCATGGAACACAGTACAGTTGAGACGCTGCAGTACAGCGGCCTCATGGAACACAGTACAGTAGAGACGTTGCAGTACAGCGGCCTCATGGACTCACGCAGGTGGCAGAAGCGGCCGTACAGCCCGGGCTCACACAGACACGCCCCGTAGGTCCGGTGGCAGCGGCCGTTGTTGGCACAGTTACACTTCTTATTGCACTGTTTTCCATAGAAGCCCTTCGGGCAGCCTGCAGATGCACACAGACAGACACACACACGCGCACACACACACACACACACACACACACACACACACACACACACACACAAACACACGTACGCATGCACACGCACACACACACACACACACACGTGCGCACACACACACACACACACGTGCACACACACACACAAACACAGCTCAAACTTCTGGCTTTCACATGTCTGACATCAGTAACTTGCGGAAATTGCACAGAGAGGAGGAACTACAAATCATTACAATGTAATGCTAAGGACATATTGATTCAACTGGAATTTTGTATGAAGTGTGCTTAATGTAAAGGAACGAAATGGAAAATTACAAAATGTACACCACCGATGCTACTACTACTACTGTGGCTCAAGCCGGAGTGGGCATTTGCGGCGGGTCAAAGGTCGACGGGCTTCCGAAAGACGACCTCCTCCGCCACGACCTGCCTGCGGTGGACTCACCGTCTTGGCACAGGTCACCGCTGACCCCCGGCGGACAGCGGCAGCTCCCGTCGGCCGGGTCGCAGCTGGCGCCGTTCTTACACTTACAGGGCGAGGAGCAGTTCTTCCCGAAGGACCCTTCGGGACACGCTGCGGGTTTCAGACAAACAACGACGACAACAACACTGTCACACGCACATCACAGAGCGGCTGCCGCTCGCTGGGGGAAAGACACGGGTGTGTGTGTGTTTATTAGATTGGATTCAACTTAATTGACATTGTGTGCAGAGTACAGAGTAGTAAGTAAGTACAGAGACAACAAAATGCGGTTGGCGTTCTAACCAGAAGTGCAAAGGAGCGATTACGGTGCAGTATTGTACACGAGTAGGACAATACTGCTGGACAGTTTCAAAGTGGCAGTAGTAATTAAAGTGACAGTGGTAAACAGTAAGTATCAACAGCAAACAATAAACAGATAGTGCAAGTGGAGGTAGTAATTGTAGAGGTAGTACGGAAATAATAAGTAACAGTGTACATTTTATGCGTATATATCTGTGTGTCTGTGCTGCATGTGTCTATGCACTGTGTGTGTGTGGTTTGTTTTTCTGTGTTTCTGCTGTATTCCTGTGGTTATCTCTGCGTGATTGCCCAGTGGCTCCACACCCCAAAAAAAGTCCCACGGGAGGAAAAGTTGCGAGTAGCATCCAAAGCGTGCGACTGGCAAGTCTCCGAGTTACACTCACGTGAGACGGGAGACAACAACACAGAAAACAAAAACACAGATAGAGGCAATAGCCTCAACACGGCCGACGTGAGCGTCCACAGATGTGGAGCGTGAGCGAGGCCAGGCCATAACTGCCAGCTGACTTTTATTGCTGCCTGGACTCGAGGAAGGGGAGCGTTTGGGGCCGTCGGAGCGGTTACATTACGGGATTAGAATGTGGGGACTGTTGACTCTTGACTGTGGACTCAACCTGCACTCTGGAAATGACATGCCGCTCTTTGGGTGGCGAGAACGTGACATTCCTGCGTGACACCGGACACATCAGCCAGGCACTCGTGAACCAAACGTTGGGAAGATGACTTCTTTTTGTATTGGGCGTAGGCTAGCAACATTCTATACTGTATAGGATATACTTATAGATATAGTATATAAAGTATGTAAAACAATT
>JAXIVH010000008.1:7975199-7987699 GCA_036785325.1 Urophycis tenuis
AGGGCTGAGCGGGGAAGGGGGGGGGGGGGGGGGGGGGGGGGGGGACATGCAGGGGGCGGCAGTGGCTCAGTGGATAGAGCGGGTGGACAGAGCGGGTCGTCCCCTAAAGGATAAAGGTAAAGGGGGCATTTAGCAGACGCTTTTGTTCAAAGAGACTTACAATCAGTACATTTGTGGGGTTCGACATGTGAACAGTTTGGAGGAGGGGGGATCAAGGGGCTCGAACCATTGACCATCCGGTTAGTGGATGATCCGCTCTGTCCACCCGCTCTACCCACTGAGCTACTGCCACCCCTGTCCACTAACCGTAGTGTCGGCGGTTCGATTCCCCTTGATCCCCCTGCTGCAAATGTCCACATGTCGAACCTCACAAAGGTACTGATTGTAAGTCGCTTTGGACAAAAGCATCTGCTAAATGCCCCCTTTACCCTTTTACATGTAGCGAGGCCAAAGCTGAGGGCCCAACGGTGGGTCCCAAAGGTGTCCACTGCCACCAGATATGAGTCCCCGGTGTCTTTATCATGGGCTCACCGCGAACTGTGGTGCACCGTGAACTGATTCCTAACAGTGCAGGACGTAAATAGTTGTAATCCTTAGGCCCTGCCTGTAATTATATTTGTATAATTGCCGTTGCTCATTTTATCAGACAATGCTACATCACTTGTGTTTGATTTGTGTTAAAAAATGTGGGAGAGAGAGAGAGAGAGAGAGAGAAAGAGAGAGAGTGAGAGCAAAAGAGCAACTGAGAGAGAGAGAGAGAGAGAGAGAGAGAGAGAGAGAGAGAGAGAGAGAGAGAGAGAGAGAGATAATGTGCATGCCCTTTGTTTTCGGAGCCAATTACAGTACTCCCAGTTGAAACAGCTGGGATCAGAATAATAGTTTGGAGTACAGCAACTTATACTTACAAATGTCTCCATCAATCACATTCACATTATGCAACCTGCACGATGAATGTGTTTATCGTACAAAGGCATAACTGCTGAGGATGACAAAGGAGAGTTTCATGATCCGTCCAAATACATGTAAATCACGGTCTCTCAGAGTGGTCTAAAACCACCTTCGAGGGAACATTCCTCCTCTTCCCGACACATTCACAGCAAACAGCTAACTTAAAAAAAACAACCAAACATAATTATAATGTTCGGCAACAGTTAAGACAACACAAAACCGACCGAAGAGCAAAGCAGACAACTCAGACGACGGCCCAGGGTGAGGGTGGGTGGGGGTGGGTGGAGGTGGGGGGGTGGTGGGGGGGGGGTGAGGGGGGGGCTAATTGGCCCCCTTGGAGAAGCACACGAATGCGGACCAATTGCTGCACACAAACACGGGCCGACCACATCAAAACCCCTGCGACCGCAACCCACCCTCACCCCCACCTCCCCCCTCTCCCCCCCTCCCCCCCTCCCCTCTCCCCCCCCCATTCCCCCTGGCACGCCACGGCCCGGGAAAGCCCCCCCCCGGCTGCTCACATGCCTCACAGGCATGACAGTGTTGCCTCTGTGAGCTCGAACCTGGAGTCCGCATCTGCGCCGCGGTCTCCCGTCGACGTTGGGGTCTCAACGTGCGTCGACAGGAAAAAACAAGGGTGGTGGTGGTGGTGGTGGTGGTGGGACAATGACTGATGCAACTGAAGGGGTTCGCAGCGATCAGTTAACTGTTAAAAAGGGTGGTGGTGGTAGGTGATGGTGCTGGTAGTGGGACAATGACTGACACGACTGAAGGGGTTAGCGTGATCAGTTAACTGTTAAAAAGGGTGGTGGTGGTAGGCAGTGGTGGAGGTGGTGGTGGTAGGTGGTGGTGGTAGGTGGTTGTGGTTGAGCTGGTGGTGGTGGTCGGACAACGACTGACACGACTGAAGGGGTTAGCGTGATCAGTTAACTGTTAAAAAGGGGGGTGGTGGTGGTGGTGGAGGTGGAGGTGGTGGTGATGGTGGTGATGGTGGTGATGGTGGTGGTGGTGGTAGGTGGTGGTGATGGTGATGGTGATGGTGGTAGGTGGTGGTGATGGTGGTGGTGGAGGTGGTGGTAGGTGGGTGGTGGTGGTGATGGCGGTGATGGTGGTCGGTGGTGGTGGTGGGTGGTGGTGGTGGTGGGTGGTGATGGTGGTGGTGGTGGTGATGGCGGTGGGTGGTGGTGGTGGTGGTAGGTGGCGGGGCTTCAAGAAGCTCTGTGCCAGGACAACCGGCGAAGAATCCACAGAGGCCGAAAGAATGTGAGCGAGGCACAAAGGCGAGCTAGTGTCTGGAGCCTTTTTATGTTCACTGTGTCGGTGGACGGCAGGTCAGAGCGGGCGCCACATGAACGGCGGTATTCATGGGGAAGGTGATGTCAGGGGTCCCCCGGCCGAATGAATGACTTTGTTGCCGCGTCTCCCCGGCTATTCGCCTCGGCCCGAGGCGCGCCGTAAAAAACGGATAATTTACCCACAGAGCCGCGGCCAACAAAAGGCGCTAACTCCGCCTTTATCAGAGCCCGTGTCAAAAACCCACAATTACACGGGGGGGTTACGACTGGCTGGGGCCAATCAACGGTGGGCCCCACACCCGTCGCCCCGGTGACCATTAGGAGCCCATCGTGACGTTATATGACCCCCCCCCCCCGCCGCCCCCCACGTGCGTTGTGTGTGGGGGGGGGGGGGGGGGGCCGGGCTTCTGCGTGGGTTGTCCATCAGCGAGACCTCTCCACGGCCTCTGAGGCGACAGCTATCCATCACCACAGCCAACAATGCCGGCGTATCGCAACGGCGCCCGGCAAAGCAACGGAGCTCCGCGGAGCTCTGCGTCGACCACTGACCCCGGAGGGCCACCTGAGAACCACCATGGAGACGAAAGGCTCCCCACCGGGAAACAGACCCCAAAAGCTGCTCCATTTTAGATGTGCGTCAACACAAAAGCCACTGGTCTCCACTCCCGCGCCACAACAAGAGGGGCTCTCTAGGTTATCTTACTGCTGTACGCTCTGGGTCGTACATGCTGCTCTATCGCTCTGTGTCCACGTGTGACCTCCTGTAGCGTAACAAACACAAATAAGTGAGGGACATGATCGACACACACACACACACACAGTCTCACCCAGGCACATACACACACACACACACACAAGCACAAGCATACACACACACACACACACACACACACACACACACACACACACACAGTCTCACCCAGGCACATACACACACACACACACACACACACACATACACACACAGACACACAGAGGTTCCACAAAATCTGGGGTCGTACATGCTGCTCTATCGCTCTGTGTGTCCACGTGTGACCTCCTGTAGCGTAACAAAACGCAAATAAGTGAGTGACATCGACAAACACACACACACACACACACACATACAGTCTCACCCAGGCACATACACACACACAAACACACAAGCACAAGCATACACACACACACACACACACACACACACACACACACACACACACACACACACACACACACACAGTCTCACCCAGGCACATACACACACACACACACACACACACACACACACACATACACACACAGACACACAGAGGTTCCACAAAATCACAAAATCCTGCAGCGTCAACAACCCCCACAGAAGACAGGTTTGTCTCAAGAAGATGATCCATGATTGAAGAGGACCCATAATTGTTGCCAGCGGAAAAGTTTTCCCTCAATAACTAACGTGTGTGTGTTTGTGTGTGTTTGTGCGTGGGGCGGAGGGGGCTGTGATCAGGGAGCCTGGGGCACGCTACTGTGCAGCACACACAGCATCATGCACACAAGACACACATAAGCGGTACAGCAGAGGTACGCCGCTGTTTGTTACCCACGGAGACTTGGGTTCCAATCACACAAGGGTTCATCCCATGATTGGCGGATTACAATCAAGACCCAATTACTGGGGCTCCTGAGCTCACCGGACGATTACACCGCGATCACATCGCTGTGTTTACACGTGCAATTAAATTGAAGAGAGGGAGGGAGAGAGAGAGAGAGACATTGTGTAGGGAGATCGCCCCACAGTCAGCACATGGCTGCAATCTTCCTAATATGGTGATCGCCTCCCCACCCCCACACCCCCACACACATACATTATAACCCCCCCCCCCCCCCCCCCCCCCCCCCCCACCCCCCCCCCGCCCCGGGCTGAGCTCGGCACCGTCAGCACCTCCCGGAACCGACGGGAGCCTCCGTCTTAATGATCAGGTCTTCCATTGGATGCAAGCGAGTCAGCGCTGGCCTAGCTACTGCTGCTCCTCCTGCGAGAACAGCTGCCAACCAGCCAGACCAGTATCTGTCATCTGTCTGTACTGGTCCCATGAGTCATGAGTCACCAGAAGCAGGTCGAATAAATACAAAAAAGACAACGTGTGTGTCTGTGTGTGTGTGTGTGTGCAGACTTCAACACGCTGCAGAAGACCCTCATCCGTCTGTCTGGAGGCCAGACCCACGCCGCGTGTCAAGCGTCGACTCCATTTACAGTCGGTGAGTTGGAGGTGACAAGTTAATAAAAGTGCAAAAACAAATGTTTGGGATGCTGTCCAGGGAGCAGAGCTGGCTGAGACTGATAAGACCTCTGGGGGAAGGCTTGTATTGTTTGGCCCGTTCACGCGCCCTAACTAGGTCGGGGGTGACAGCATCCGACGGGATCAAGTTGTCTGGGAGAGCGTGTGTGTGTGTGTGTGCGTGTGCGTGCCTGTGTGTGTGTGTGTTTGTGTGTGTGTGTGTGTGTGTGTGCATGCCTGTGTGCGTGCCTGTGTGTGTCTGTGTGTTCGAGTTAATGCCTGTGTGTGTCTGTGTGTTCGCGTGCATGCCTGTGTGCGTGCCTGTGAGTGTGTGTGTGTGTGTGTGTGTGTGTGTCTGTGTGTGCATGTCTGTGTGTGCGCGCGTGCGTGCCTGTGTGTGTGTGCATACCTGTGTGTGTGTGTGTACGCGCGTGCGTGCCTGTGCGTGTCTGCGTGCCTGTGTGCGTGTGCGTGTGCGGCTCCGGTGACAAGCGAGCGCTAAGAGGAGTTTTCCTGTCGTGTGGCGCTATCAGAGCAGAAACAACATCCTGCGTCACTGTTTTACCTCAGCGGCTCGGCTTTCACAATGGAAGGCTGATAAAGGGCCCGCGACTGTCGGAGTGAGGCGGTCGTCCGCGCTCCGTCGGAGAAACGGGATCGCTCCCCCGTGACGCTCAGGAGATTTGCTTGAGATTGGTGGTCGATTGCGATCGCACACGACGCAAACACCAATTCAGGTCCCCCGTCAACTCATCAGACACCAGAGCGGCCTCACGCCTCACGTATTTTTAAGCGAGCAGCTTTAAAAATAAAGAGCGCCTCTCTCTACGTTCGCTTTGAAATCCAAACCCGCGGAGGTCAACGGAGGGGTTTGGAGCTTGTCAACATGAGTTTCCTGGCGCAGGTACAACACCACCATGTGCTGAATAAATAAATAAATAAACAAACAAACACACATGGATAAACAATGCAATTAAGGCGCAATCAAGGAGGAAGGTGGAGGGGCTCACATCAACAGGACGAGCGGAGGAGCCCGGGGGGGCCGGCGGTGTTTGGGCCGTACTCACCGTACTGGCAGCTGGGCCCGTTGAAGCCGGCCGGGCACTGGCACAGCTGGGTGGAGCCCTCTCGACACTGCCTCCGTTGAAGCACACGCCGTAGCTGCACACCGCTGCGGGACGGACAGACAGACAGGTAGGCGGTCAGATTGGCAGACAGACAGACAGACAGACAGACAGACAGACAGAAAGACAGACAGACAGAGGGTCAGACAGACAGACGGTCAGACAGTCAGACCGACAGACAGACACAGACGGTCAGACGGTCAGACAGACAGGCAGGACAGACAAACAGACGGACAGACGGTCAAGACAAACAGACGGACAGACGGTCAGACAGTCAGACAGACAGACAGACAGACAGACAGACAGACAGACAGACAGACAGGCAGACGGTCAGACAGAGAGACAGACAACCAGACAGACAGACAGACGGGCAGGGTTAAACAGGAAGAGATGGTGACGAGTGATGCAGAAACGTGTGGTTGCCATGGGGACACCTCCTCTGACATCTGTACTGTGACCTGGATCTATCAGAGCCCCGTCATGAGCCTGTTCACACCTCCATCCCTCCTGCCGCTCACACTAACCAATCACAGAGGGCCGCCTGCCGCCTCCACATCCTTAAGAAGTGGAGGGCAATCGTCGGGTGAAAGACATTTATTTAGATGGTTTAGTGGGAAAATAATCAGCAGTGTGTGTGTGTGTGTGTGTGTGCATGCGTGCGTGCGTGTGTTAGTGTGTGTGTGTGTGTACGTGTGTATGTGTGCGTGTGTGTGCGTGCGCGTGTTATTGTGTGTGTGTGTGTGTGTGTGTGTATGTGCATGTGTGTGTGCGTGTGTATGTGTGCGTGTGTGCATGTATGCGTGTGTGTGTGTGTGTGTGCGTGAGTGCAAAAAAACAGCTTGAGCCGAAATCCAGAGCATTCCATAAACATTTCACCACTCCGTGGTAAACTTTGAACCTGTCGACATTGGCTGATGACATGTGAAATAACATGCACCACAGGGAAAAGAGTGCAGAGGTGCAGGAATGACTGATGCATCAACACAGATGAATGACCCCGCTCTGACTCTCGAGAGTCCGAACGACTGGTCACATGGAAGCCTAACAGCTCCGGATGCAACGGAACGGAATCTCAACCCCAAACGGCGGAGGAAACGTTCACATTCCAGACACTCAGAAACCCTCCAGGAGCCAGCGCCACTTCTAACACGACGGGACACTAGGTCACGCGCGCAGGTGCGTGTGTGTGTCTGTCTGTCTGTCTGTCTGTCTGTCTGTCTGTCTCTCTGTCTGCCTGTCTGTCTGTCTGTCTGTCTGCCTGTCTGTCTGCCTGTCTGCCTGCCTGCCTGTCTGTCTGTCTGTCTGTCTCTCTGTCTGCCTGTCTGTCGGCCTGCCTGCCTGTCTGTCTGTCCGTCTGCCTGCCTGCCTGCCTGTCTGTCTGCCTGTGTCTGTCTGTCTGCCTGTGTCTGTCTGTCTGTCTGTCTGTCTGTCTGTCTGTACATCTGTCTGTCTGTCTGTCTGTATGTCTGTATGTCTGTACGTCTGTCTGTCTGTCTGTCTGTCTGTCTGTCTGTCTGTCTCTCTGTCTGCCTGCCTGTCGGCCTGCCTGCCTGTCTGTATGTCTGCCTGCCTGCCTGCCTGTCTGTCTGCCTGTGTCTGTCTGTCTGTCTGTCTGTGTCTGTATGTATGTCTGTCTGTCTGTCTGTCTGTCTGTCTGTATGTCTTTACGTCTGTCTGTCTGTCTGTCTGTCTGTCTGTCTGTCTGTCTGTACGTCTGTCTGTCTGTCTGCCTGTCTGCCTGTCTGTCTGTCTGTCTGTCTGTCTGCCTGCCTGCCTGTCTGTCTGTCTGTCTGTCTGTCTGTCTCTCTGTCTGCCTGTCTGTCTGTCTGTCTGTCTGTCTGTGTCTGTATGTATGTCTGTCTGTATGTCTGTCTGTCTGTCTGTCTGTCTGTCTGTCTGTCTGTCTGTCTGTCTGTCTGTCTTTACGTCTGTCTGTCTGTCTGTCTGTCTGTCTGTCTGTCTGTATGTCTGTGCGTCTGTCTGTCTGTCTGTCTGTCTGTCTGTATGTCTGTACGTCTGTCTGTCTGTCTGTATGTCTGTCTGTCTGTCCGCCATACTTTTGAGGGAAGACCGTCCTGATGCTCGGCCGATTGCGTGACAGGCGGCGGTCCTGACCCACAGGGGGGCTGCTGGGACGCGCTCGGCTGAGCATCACGGTGAGGGGGGGGGGGGGGGGGTCCGGCCCGGCTGCACTGTACAGCATGTGGAACACGGGGGAACGGAGCCAGAGAACGCTCCGGAGAGTCTAATCACTGCAGGAATTTAAATACCAATCCTCCCTCAGGTCACCGCGTGGAGAGACCCCCCCCCCCCCCCCGTATCCGAGGCCAGCTTCCCCAGAGCGCCGACCGCCGGGGCTGCGTTTGTTCTTCTGGTGCGGTCCACCGGTCCCCTGCCGACCCGGGGTGTGAGCTGTCAGCGCCGGCAGTGGGGGGGGGGGGCGGTTCTTCAGTAGGGGGGGTCCGCGGTGCAACGGCACCGGACATTGGATGAAGATTAGATGGAGTCTGATGGCTTCCTTTTACCTTCAAATTTGTTTCAGTTGATCGCGTCGCTGGAGGCGGCGGTTTAAAATCCCACCGTGGACGCTGGCTACTGTAGAAACAGCCTTGTGCTCTTCGTCTGAATGTCGTCCGGGCACGCAAAGTACGTAGTTTTCTTGGGTAGGACGTCTCCGTGACAAAACAGGAAACACTGTCCTGACTCCGCCCCCTCGCCGTTTTGTGTTTAGGGCCCAGGGTCAGTGCCATTTCCCCGTCGGACGTTCTGCTACAACACGGCAGCACTTCTGGATCTGAGATAAGCTTCTCGCAAACGAACATTACCGTTGGTGTGCCAACATTGAGCCAGACACACAGATCCCCCGATAACAACCTGACGTAAACAACACGACACGGTCGATGCCTTCAACCGAAACACTGATACGACATGGCGATACGTCACCCTTTGTTAACGATGCGACACGCGTTTGTGCAACAGCTAGCATGTGACAGAGGACGTTAGATTCAGATCCTGCCCCCCTCTAGTTAGGGGCACAGAGGGGCCGGAGTGATGGTCTCCATGTCCTTCAGCAGCTCCCCTGCAGAGAGCTGCTCAGCCAAAACATCCGCCTGTCATCTGTTGCCATGACGCTGTCTTCAGACACCTGGCAGGCCGTGGGACCGAAGCGTTGCCTTCCGCAGTGCTGCACCCACTGTGTGTGTGTGTGTGTGTGTGTGTGTGTGTGTGTGTGTGTGTGTGTGTGTGTGTGTGTGCGTGCGTGCGTGCGTGCGTGCGTGCGTGCGTGCGTGCGTGTGTGTGTGTGTCTGTGTGTGTGTGCGTGTGTCTGTGTGTGTGTGTGTGTATGTGTGTGTGTGTGTGTGTGTGTGTCTGTGTGTGTGTTCAAATGTTTGCATAGACATGTATGCATAGACTCACACTCACACAGTGAGTGCATACAAACACAGGTACACCCACACACACGCACACACACACACACACACACACACACACACACACACACACACACACACACACACACACACACACACACACACACACACACACACACACATGGGCACATCACGTGCACACACACACACACGCACACACACCAACAATAAAGACACACAATAAAGCGCATTGTCCGACACACACTCTACGTTTACTTTCTCCCAAAAAGAATTCACAATTCACAAGTCCAATTATGGAGCGCAATGACATCCTACCCCAGGAACAGGAAGAGCAACTACGGATCCCTAATCTCCCTGAGATGACTTCCAGTCTTTCCCGCTATGCAGCTACCATGGTATTATAATAATAATACCGCATTACATTCTCGGCATTAGCCCTAAGCACACTATCATCTGGCGGAGGGCAGAATGTTAAAGACTCGCTAAGTGAGTTCACGGCCCTCTCGCCGACGAGTGAGGGGAAGGGATCACATGAAAGGAACGCAAACATGAGTCCGACTGAGCCGCCGTGCAGATTCTTAATTGTACAGTATCAACCGATGGGGATTCCTCTGGAGCGGGGTATCTGCTGCTGGGCAGCTGTGGGCGGCCGTCAGACAGACCAGACGCTCCCTCATGGCTGTTATTAAGACTTAAGACTCAATCGCTGACGAGTCAAGAGTCCCTCAGATGCAGTGCAAATGGATGAGGGGGTGGGGTGTGGGGGGGAGGAATGCCCACTCTGCTGTCATATCTGAGCTGGCATGGCAGCGGCCCCAGGCCATTTTATTGCACTCTGATCATCCCCATCCCTGAGCCCCTTCGGACACCGTCTAATCCCTCCACACAAAGTCCTTAATGTGGCATGCCGGCCGCGCCAAAAAAAATGTTTTTAAAAAAAAGGAAAAACCTTGCTGTTGTCGGCGGCTGCGATTGCTTCCAGTCTGTTACAAAGACACCTTGTCTGGGAGGATCAGCGGCCTCCGCAGAGCGCCAAGGGGTCAGCGACCCACGCCGGACTCTAGACACCAAACGAGCAGGTGTCAAGATGCCTGGCTCTGCCCAACCCCCCCCCCCAAAAAAAAACCCACATCAAGAAGAGAGGGAGGGCGTTTTTTTCTTTTAAATGCCTGAGGTTTGTTTTGGCTCCGACGCTCCGTTTGACCCCGGGGACCCCGTGAGGTGGAGACAGCCTTTCAACAAAAAAACAAAAAAACCCAGGCTGAAAAAATAGAGGAATACCCCCGCGCTCGGGCCTGCACTTGGACTTGTAATTGCCCCGCGCCGACCTGCAGCACTGTATTTTTGCGGCAGCAAATCATGTTTTACAGTGCCGAGGAATGCGCCATTTCAAAGGGGGTTTTTTTCGGAGAGAAAAAAAAAAAAAAAAAACCTGGGCCCGCTGAGGGCAGCTGTGTCACATATGCTTCCACCAATTTTCAGGGAAACCTTCCCGACACCGTTTAAGGAGAGGGTCCGAGGGCGCTCGTCAGAATGAGTACACAGCGCTCAGATTCTTCATCACACACCCTTCGATAAACTCGATAACAGCTAAACGGCACCACTGATTTATCGTACCTGACTTCGGGCCGGTACTCAAAGCAATCTCTGTCAGGGAATTACAGGCAGGGGAGAATTTGCCACCCGTGGCTCATTAGGAAGAACAACACGAGTTAGCATGCCGTCTAGTTAGCGGAAGGCACAGCAGTAGGGAAACACAGCAGCTTAGTGCCGTCACTGGACCCAGTAAATGTAGACGACTACCTGCTAGTAAGATTACCACTTTGAGGCCAAGATGACACAAACGTTCGTATCGTATGTTGTGGGTGGCATGACGTCAACAGCAGTTCCTTTGATTCATTGCACGTGCATTTAGCCTTTTAGCGCACATCGTTATGAACATGTGACAACATGCCTGCAGGAATTCTTGGACACCCCTACTTACCCTTTGTAAACTGCATATCGCAGTCCCTTACTTATCAAATTTCTGCTAATAGTGAGTAAAACGTAAGGCACAGGTTTTTTTTTTTTGGACGTGGAGAAACCTGACTACACACGGGCCACCCACTGAAGGACATGGGAAGTCTGTCCCTGCCCGCATGTCCCATGTGGCTACCTATGCCAGCGTTGTCCAGCCAGGGACACAAAAGGAGGCCTCGTGGAAACCAACGCGAACAACAGAACTGGAGGAGCCATTGTCCTCCCTCCTCATCCCCCCCCCCCTGTCACAAAGCACATGGCTGCTGTCAATCAACATAGCTGGCTTCGTGCTCCCGACTACGCCTGCTCATTCTCAACCCCGCTGGTGGCTACTTGCAGGGGTTAAAGGTTCCTTCCCCCTTCGAGTGAGGCGGCCGTCAGGACCACTTGGGAGGAGGAAGTCACCAAGAGTCGAGTGCCGATTAGGCGAGTCCTCCAGACTCAAGAGAGACGGACGCTCATCAGGTCAACGCTCCAAAGAAACCCATTTCAAACGCTCACCTCAAGGTTCTTTTGAGGAGTGGGGGGGGGGGAAACAAAAAAAAACTGCCCCCGCATGCACTTCCTCATTAGGACACTGGCTCCGAGACAAAAGGAGCACTTCTTGGCTGTTCCGTAAGCCCTCTAATGGATGTAGATTTAGCATGGCGTGCGAGGCTTTCGACAAGATTTAACACGGTACAGAAACTCGAGTGTGGCTGTCCGTCTGGTCCCTGCGTGCTGGACTCTCAGTGGGCATCCCATTCCTGGAAGTCAAAGTCCTTATTTTCAATCTACACAGAAAAATATCACGTGGATGTTACATTGTTTCCGTTTAGATAGCAAATGCCAAAAGGCATCAAAAATAATCACTTTTTTCACTCAATCACTTTTTTTTTTCAATTCACTATATACAACGCTACTGATAATGCTGCTGCTACGTTGCAATTTCCCAGCTTGGGATCAATAAAGTATTTCTATTCTATTCTATTGTATTCTATTCTATTCTATTCTATAATCTGATGCAAAAGAGGACGTGTGTGGTAACAAAAAGGTTGAGACGAGAAATGATGAGATAAGACGAGGAAGATTTGAAATAGAATAAGTGATAGTATTGAGAGTGTTTACACCTATCTAGGTCGTTTCCTACACCCTCGTTGAGCCTTCTGTTGTACACACACACAATAGCCACAGCCACATGTCGTTAGCCTAATTAGTTTATGTTGACATTTTATTAGGGAACACACACGCGCGCACACACACACACACACACACACACACACACACACACACACACACACACACACACACACACACAGACACACTCAAGTAAGATACACAATCTGACTTACACAAAGAAAAGGACAGTGGGAAAAGGTGAAGACAAAAGAGACCCCACAGGCATCAAGGCCCTGAATCACCAACTCAACACAAAGCCTTCTTCCCACCGCTCTGTGTTTTATGTTGTTATTGCCGTTCACTAAACTAGGACGTACA
>JAXIVH010000008.1:7992699-8007699 GCA_036785325.1 Urophycis tenuis
GCACACGTTGGGCCTGGAAGCACAGGGCAGGTGTCAGAAGAGAATGTGAACATACTGAACATGTGTCAAAAAAAAAAAAAAAAAAGGCTCTACAGGTGTACTTTGGGGCCTATTTTTTTTTTGGGGGGGGGGGGGGGGGGGGGGGAAATCTGACACCGCGAGGTTGAATGTTAAGACTTTAATGGCACAACATGTTGTAGTCTACGATAGTCAGGCTAGACTAGGAGTCTGTTGTCCTGAACTCTGTCCGGGGTTACTCAAAGGATTTTTTTTTTTAACAGACATTTTCTTCTTACCTCGCTCTTTAGCATAAGATGCAAAGTAGAATGCCCTGCTTTCCCAATTACAATTATTTTGTTATCGTATTCATCTTAAACATGATTAGTAAAACAAATTACTATAATAGAAAGATAAAGGTTATATTTTTTAGATCAGGGTGTTGGTACCGAGTTAAAGCTATTACATGCAATATAACTGCATGAATACGTTATATTAATGGTGGCTCGGCCTACATCTGACAAACACTGGATATAGTGAAGGAACCGAGTTATTCACATCTGTGCGATGAAACTATGGCGGGGAGGACGGATAGGGTTACTTTTTCAACTCGGTAGAACAAGGGTCGTTTCCCCCCCATTCTTTGCACAATGCGCTGTCTGGTGTAACAGACAGTGTGAGGTGCTACTGATGCCCCCTTACTGTTCCCTGGATCGCACAGACTACTCGCGGTACACTGTTAATGTGCAACCCGATCTACATGTAGTCCTTTGGTGGCTCGCCAAGGAAAGGACAAAAAAAAAGTGGAGTCTCTTTAGCGGCTCTCATCCTTTAAAGATCTCCCGGTAAACACTTGACTCTCTGCCATGGATTAAAAGAACCTGCAGCTGCGTGTACAATTAACCCTATAATTTAACCATTTAGGAATCAGTGGCTAATAAAAAAAAAGCATATGAATTAATTCATGCTTTTTAAGACATATAGACAAAACGGACTTTATAGCTGGCCAATGACTATCACAGATTGCGGTTGGATTGTTTTTCAGGCAAACAACTCAAATAGGAAAATAAAGTGACGGTCGTGCGCGCAAGGAAACGTTACCGAGACGCAAACGTCCCCAAAACGCGCTGTGTATTGGCATACAGGTAGTGAGTGGGCCGACAAACTTATAACCGGCAAACGGTACTCACATGTAAGGTTGGAGATTGTTTGCGATGCCATACCGGGACGCCAGAACCCCGTTAATAAAGATGAAGAAGAATGAAAAAAGTCTCTCCATCTTCCGTCTTCTTTTACACGATTAAAAAAAACGTTGTAGGGCTGGGGCCAATAAGTTAGGTCAGAACTTTACGATAATAAAACAAACATGAGTGTAAAGAAAGCTAACAACACTTCCCCCCCACCACCAAAAAAAAAAGAAAACCAAAACAAATCTTCCGACTTTAATAGGCTATGTTAAGACATCCTGCAGCAGCCTGAGATCTGGTCAGAAGATAGGTCCAGCACCTTCCACTGACGCTTCCATGATATCCCGGTGCACAGCGATGGTTTGACACTGACACGACCGCAGCTCACCGACGTTTAGCGCAGATGTTGAACGGACATGCGTGGGACATTTGAAGAGGCAGAGAGAGAGTTTGTAGCTACTGCTTCTATTGACTTGGTAATAGGGGATGGGGGAGGGAGGATGCAGGGGCTAGGATGCCATGCATTTATCCAGTTAGGGGAAGAAGAAAAAAGAAACTTTGGAGAAAGACTTTTTCCGCCCTTGTCACATAGACCTACAACAGCTCTCTTTTGAACAATTGTAACTTTACATTAATAAAGTGTACTTTAAAATGTGATTTTATATATACAATTACATATTATTGTTATGGGTACCTTTTCACGTTGACAAAAGCGGAACAATCGGTTGTTTGAAGCACAAACTGAGAACATTAGTGTGGAAGACTAACTAGGAAAAGTGCCGATCATGCAGCTGACCTCGTAAGTAGGAGGAAAGGGGGGGGGGGCATCATTGTGAAGGTCAAACAGCTGATCGTGCGGTCAAGGGTCATTCGATGAGGATGACCCTTGTGTTGCCTTCCTAAAAGCAAGCCTGCATCTCATTCATTTACTATTCTAACGACCCTGTTAACGTCTCCGGCTTGCTATCCGTGCCTCGAGGCGCCATCGTGTGGCCTGCCTGGTGCATGTCAGTCCCACACACTGGTCATTATTTTGTTATATGAACTATTTTTTGAAAAAAACAGATGCTTGAGAGATCTGCACTATATCCCATTTTACTTCAACGCGTGCTTCATGGTGCTTTCCGCTTTCTGGAGAACCGCTCGTCCAAACAACTTCGCACTGCAGCCTGCGCGTTCTTGGGTCGCTTTCTTGGGTCATCAACACCCGCCAAGTGCACCCGTCCATGGGATGAACGGCTGCTGAAGAAAATAAACATACGAACGTTGGCTACGACTATCGTAAGAGACTCTGCCTATCCTTTGCGTAACTTGGCTCTTACAACCCTTCATGCGTCATGAAAAGAAAGAAAATAAATGTTAAGTGTGATGTTCACTGATTCAATCTGGAGAGGACGACTCAATGGGTGGGATGCATCCATCACCCGTCTGATGCTACATCAATAGCTAAATATTAATTTAGTCTTTCCTGTCGTGTGTATTGCACACAGATTGTAAGCCATATAGGCTACATTCAGTCCCCCAGTAGATGGAGCTATTCTCTTTCATGCCGTTACGACCAGGCTCTGAGAGCCCAACAAACACAGGAGTCCATACATTACTACTAAATAAAGGAGAAATGTGTTCGAAACAAGACGAGAATACAATTACAGGCATGGGGGGGGGGGGGGGGGGGGGAACCAACATGGCTTAATGGATAACCCCCACAAGAGACAGGGGACATGCTGTAACTTAACTTGTCTATTCTTCCATCAAGATTGACAGCCAAGATTTTTCTTTGGGCAAAGAAACCAACTTAATGAGTTTTCCACCATTATCAAGACATACCATCAACTAGAAATGCAATCTGCGATTGCAGACAGAGCATGCCAGAAAAAAAAAGTTTGCTTTAGAATCAAAGTCAAGCACAGATTCTGAAAAAAAGTATTGTATGAAGAAGTTAAACATTGAATTAAACATTGAAGTTAAACATTGAAGAGCAGCACTGAAGTCAGTTGACCAAAAGTCTAGCCCAATTGTGGACATGAGTAATAAAATAAGTAGCCATGAAGTAAGTATGTGTATTTATTCAATTATGTTGAATGAGAGTTTTGGCCTACATCACACAATAGTGATAATAACAATAGACTCAACATTTGCACAGGGACATACAAATTCAAATTTGAACAGTTTTTACATCATGTAGCTCTAGTTAAATGATGCCCTGGAAGAATAATATGAATATGAATAATATTTTAAAAAATAAATAAATAAATAAATAAAAATAATTTAAAAAAAAGTGGAGAATAATAATCAAAACACTTTTAAGGGAAAATTATCATTATTTCTTTTTTTTTTGCTTGGAGCACCAGTGTCTCTATGGCCCGCTTTCACTGAGTTGCCACATGTCTCAGCCTTGCTCACTTCTCTCCTTCAGCAGTCTGTTTCTTGGCCTGCTGAGCACTGCCAGTTGCTTGAGAGCCATACTTGCTCTGCTGCTGCTGCATCACCTTCTTGTTCGCCTTCTGCTGGTGTTTATATGTGGCTGCAGCAGAGTTAATATTCTTGCACATTGTTCTGTCCACCTCCCCAAACCTCACTTCCTCCCTTCTGAAGAGTTGTATGGCTGTCTTCCCCCTGGACAGCAGGGTGTACTTTATGGTCTGGATCACATTAAATGTCTCTACATTCATGTTGCCACTCCTTTGGTCAATTACATCATTCATTAGACTAAACCAAGACTCGACTCTTGGTCCATGAAAGATGGAGAGGCAACATTTAACCAGCGCACTCAGGGATGGGTAATTATCTGGCTTATCAAAGACATGACCCCACCACTCCACGGGGCTCTCTCCCTCCTTGAACCTGGGGATGGTCAGGTCAACATTAACCGCACAAGTTCTCTCTGGATGTCCTGGTCTGCTGGCAAAAGGTGCTTCAGTATACCACTCTAGCCTGCATAGAAATGGATGAGTATTGCAGGGCAAGGACATGAGTAACAAAAATCCCAAAGCACAGATCAGGGGTCATATATGAAACATACCGAAAAATGGCTTTTCTACTTTCTACGTGAGCATGCTTGCTTCCGCTGATTTCGTAAGCCAATGCTCTGAAAAAGCAATTGCAGTCCCTTTCAATATTTTTGAATATTTTTTTGAATTTACTTATTTATTTTTTTTGTCTAGCATGGCTTGGTCGTGTGAATTCAACATTTCTAGTGTTTACATTGTTTATTTGGAATTTTGCGCCCTCTATAGGCGAAATGGTACATTACGCAATGACAAAAACTAAATAGGTGCCTTCTGTGAGCATGGCAAATTTCAACTTACTCCTCCCCCCCCCCCCCCCCCCCCCCTATGGGCGCCCCATATTTTCCGAGGACCTGCCAGATGTCTGTTTCAAAACGTTTTACCCATGCAATGCTCTTCGGGTTTGACACTAAAACGCTGTTCATGTTTATAAATGGTGCCCTGACGTCTACTGGCAGGTTTGATGCTACCTGGGAGTTATACTTTACTTTAACAGTAACAAAATACAGTTCACTGCGTACATTAACACATCCAGTAGAAGTTGCCAGTGAGCTGGCAGTGTATAAACAATACATCCAGTAGAAGTTGCCAGTGAGCTGGCAGTGTATAAACAATGGCCCATTGCTTGGTCTATATGCAAACTCTGTACTTGATTTTACCATCATAGCATTGGATTGTTCATTGGCCTGCTTTTCATGAGGAAAACATGGTTATGCCTATTGGGCAACCACTGAAATCAGATCATTTTTCCCCCTCCGCGTCGGTCAATTATCAAAGAACAAACAGAGTGTAAAAAACTGTAAGAACTTAAATAGATGCGTTCAGGTCGAATAAGCATAATCATCCCGGAAGTGGGTCCAGACACATTAACGGATGCCCTCAGGTGAATCAGAACAGCAAGCCAATCGCTGCGAATTTATTGCGACCGCTGTAGTTGCGGCGTTGTTTTTTTTTTTTTTTTTTTTTTTTTTTTTTTTTTTTTTTAAATCGCGGGTTTGTGCAGGATGTCGCGCAATAATCACGCAGAGATGAGTGTAGAAACGAGTGTCCTCACTGGCCAATCAGGAGTCAGTGTTTTCACGATGCCAAATGACATAATACAATTATGTATATAATGTTAGAATATTATTATATGTAATGTAATATTATGTAGGCCTATCTATAAATATGTATATATAATATTAATATTAAATGACAGTATGTTTAGAGCCTATTCGGGGTTCTGTTGGGTACCCCAGATACCCAGATAGTCTGTTCTGTCTCATCAGAGTTTTACTCTTATTTGAAGTTGTGCCGCAGTATTGATTTTAAATAAAAGACATCGCCTGCTTTTCAAGACAATCTCTCACTCTCAAGGTAAGGTTTACTTAACGTCGTGTACATTCATATTGATCATGCCACCACACTGACCACAGAGGATTTAGATTAGCTTCAGACCATTCAGGAAAATAAACGGAGCAAGAAAGGAATTCGCAAACATTTCAAATGTATGTGTATAGTTGGTCACGCCCTGCCTTCATCAGATGACTTTCTGTTAAAGCTACCCAACCAATATACAATCTAACAGTGACGCAACGAAGGCATACAGGTTGACACGTGGGTTTAAGAGCCCGTTTGGACGCCAGGCAAGTGATCGGTGTTTTCATGAGCCGCGTGCATTTAATTTGGAGTGTAGTCGTTTTACCACATCATCTAAATATCAACCTCTGACAGCGCGACCTTTGGCCTTACTTTACGGCATTTACGTAACGTTTATAACGCGAATGGGGCTGCATACTTTAACGAGGTGCTGCACAAGAACCTTTGTGAACAACATATTCACACAGTTACCAACACTCGTGCCTCGTCGAAACATGGCTTCTCAAACTAAGCGACCGATTTCCCTACTCGGAACGATGGCATTTGGAGGACGAGCGGATGCAGAAAAGAGTTTAGAAATGGTGAAATGTTTCATTTCGCACGGCCATAAAGAAGTGGACACAGCCTACATGTACACAGACGGCCAGTCCGAGGCAATCATTGGGGGGATGAAGCTTGCCAATACAGGTGGGTAGCTTGGATGGCTTGTTTTGTTTCATCACTTTAAAAAACTTCCGTGTCGATCCGCTATTAGTCAACAATTCAACCGTGGTAGACGAGTAACAGTTTGATAGTTTGATTTCAAGTTATTGGGATGCATAACAATCCCATTAAAACACCATTTGTTTTATTAGCTGTGTGCACGGCCCAGGTGTGTCAAGACATCTACCCATAGCCTACCGATCAAGTTGGGATTCACTTCTAGCCGGGTAGTTGCATTATATTTGCACGTGTATTACATAAACGTTGCATTGTAGTGGGTCATGTATGGCCTTTGAACTCGAAGGGCTTCAGCGCTTGGTCAAGGGTGAACTGGTCACATATTAACCGCTATTGTGAAGGCAGGAGTCTCTAAAGCTCCATTATTTTTGTGTCTGTATCAGTGAGCATCGCCACCAAGGCAAACCCCTGGGATGGGAAGACGCTGAAGCCGGAGTCCTTGCGCTCCCAGCTGGAAACCTCCCTGAAGAGACTCAACGCCAACTGCGTGGACCTCTTCTACCTCCACGCCCCGGATCACCAGACCCCCATCCAGGAAACGCTGAGAGCCTGCGACCAACTCCACAAAGAGGTAACGCAACCTGCAAACCAAACCGCTTCATCCAATAGTCAAACTCCAATTCCGTCTGGCTAATAATGAACCGAAGGGAATCTCATGTGAGATTAGGCAGACATTTTTATAACTATACTTTTGTAGTGGAAATTAACCAAAACTGAATTTGTAAATGGAACATCCAAAAGTCCAAGAGTCCAAGGAAGATTAAATGTATTTATCATGGGCTCACACAGAACACAAAGAATATTATGCCTATACTTCCAGAAATAAACACAGATTGGCAACGTAGACAAAACTGGCTTCACATGTATCCCTTTAGCTCGGCCCAAGGGATCCATAATTTGTCTTAGGTGAAAGAGCCTATGTACATACCATCGTTTTGCTAAGGGCTCACTACAAACAAACATGGAGGTAAAAATAGGACATTTGCGTTCTACTGTCTACAATTGGATCCATTTGTGACCCAGAGGCCCAGGTTATACTTCCACATCTCCCATCTCAAGGACACTGTGGGGAAACCACACAAACAAAAAAACAATGTTTTGTTGTGTAACTGCTTGGTTGTAGAGATCAGTGATTCCCAACCAGTGTGCCTTGAGGCAAGACTAGGCTAAGACATGTTCCTGACATAGGCCTACATTACAGCTACTGTATGTTACTAAACACCAGTCCCTGGACAAATATTCAAAGGTTATTATTATTCGTAGTATTGATTCATTACGCATTGTGCACGTCATTTTGAAAAATGCAATTGTTATCAGATTTTGATGAACCTGTGTCAGATGAAACACTTTTGACTGCCTTATGGGTGTGAAATATGGTGAAAAATAAGTTTCCTTAAAGTGTAGTCGGGGACTCATCTTGTACCTTAGCACAACACAGGTTGGTAACCACTGGGATTTACAGATGTAAAGTTTCTATTGTTTATAGATTTCTTTTGTTATATTATTTTCAGGGTAAATTCAAGGAGCTTGGCCTTTCAAACTATGCATCTTGGGAAGTGGCTGAAATTGTGTGCATCTGCAGACACAACAACTGGATCGTTCCCACGGTCTATCAGGTAATGATGCTGAAATGTCCAGCAGCGTCCTTGTCACTTCAGTCAGTGTTTCTATGTATATTTTCTGGTGGTTAATTAGTTTCTAGGAAGTAGCAAAAATAGTTCACTGAAAACAGATGTTTATTGATGCATGCTGCACCATGCCTGTGTCTTTAGGGCATGTACAATGCATTAACGAGACAGGTCGAGACGGAGCTGCTGCCATGTCTGCGGTCCAATGGCATCCGATTCTATGCATACAACCCATTAGCAGGTATGTGCACTGTACACCTGAGCCCTCTAGTGGTGATGGTGAATATTGACTAATACTTGCATCAACAACAGTGGCTTGAACAATCTTTTCCCTCAGATTGAATCAGGTATTCAGCATGTTTTTTTTTTTTTTCAAGGACCAACAATGTCAAAGTGCAAGGTGAATTTCGCATGACAGTCAGCACTTTGTCTTTGTCTAGATATTGAATTTTGTCTTCACATGGGCTACAGGAAAAGTTTAATTTCCCAGTGCTGGCCCAATCTGTGTTCATCTGTTGGTCAATTACATGCTTTCAGATCCCTGTCTCCAGCCAAATGATTGGCTGTAACAAACATGAGGCAAAAGCAAGTGGAAGGCCCCGTTCACCCACATTTCAGACAGTCTGCGATCACACTTTAGATTATTAATCTAAAGTCTGGTTTGTGAGACACTCGGAGTGAAAGCTGAATGCTCTGCTTGTTTGATAGCTCAATTAGGTCATTATAATCGGCAATTTTCAAGTGTAATTTGTCAGAAATGCCAAAGCCATCTGTCAGCCAAATGCTCTGTGAAATACTCTGTATCACTCCTGGTGCATTTCTGACCAATCAGGGCATATTTTCCCTGATCCTTAAAGGTTACCCATCTCGCATGTCAATAACAGGTGGGCGAATGCAACACTTCCCAGTGGCATAGAAACAGACCTAGAGAGGGAGCAGAGTCAGTTTATAATAGTTGATGATTGGCTGAATCACTTGTGTCCACCAGGGGGCCTCCTTACTGCAAAGTATCACTACGAAGACAAAGATGGTTCCCAACCTGCAGGACGATTCTTTGGCAATGACTGGGCAGCAGCGTATAGGAACAGGTTTGAAAACAGTAGCTTCTAAAACTCTCAAGGCTGGCTTGTTACAGTGAGAATGTCAATAAGCCAACCCACTTCTTTTGACCTCAGATACTGGAAGGAGTGCCATTTCCAGGCAATCAGCTTGGTTTGCAAGACATTGGAAACGGTGTATGGCTCAGAGAAACCCACCATGACATCTGCTGCTATACGCTGGATGTACCATCACTCCCAGCTCAAGGTAACTTGTCCCTATAGTCACCAGACAGCGACCACCACTGTGGTTCAAGGTTTGTGTGAGATTGAGTTACTTTTGGTCGTTTTATGTGGAAATGTCTGCTGCCAGAATATAGAATTACAACAGCTTTATGGATTGTGTCTCATGTTTCAGGGTGGCAGTATTGATCCAATAAAATGGCTTGAATTCCATTCAAGGGTGGGGTTGTGGTGTGATCTCTTGCCTTTTCTTTGACCCATGTCCATTCAGGGGGATCTAGGCGATGGGGTCATCATTGGCATGTCCAGCATGGAGCAGCTGCAGCAAAACCTGTCTGCATCAGAAGAAGGCCCTCTGGATGAGAGAGTAGTGGACGCCTTCAAACAAGCCTGGGACCTTGTCGTTCACGAGTGTCCAAACTACTTTCGCTAAAAACATTCACCTCGGTTTGAGTTCTCAACCAATCAACTGCTGATGTCACAGCTTAGGCACTAAACTGGAAGCAAAAAATTTATAAAATGTTTACGAACAAATGTTGGTTAGTGTTAATTTAATAAGACAAGGACAATGTAGCGAGTAATTTTTAAGTATTTTCCTTTTTTAAATGAACATAATGTCTATAACTAACATTTCTATGTTGTACTTCGCAAATTAATTTCAGAAGATTTTTTTTGCCAACAACTACAATTATGACACTAACCAGTTACATTTCCCATTCTGAATATTTGACCAAAAACGTGGATCAGCATTGATATTCACATACATTTAATGTGAAAGGGCGTCAACGTGACACAAAACGTCACCACCAAGGACCATCACAGCTCCACAACTCACTGAATGGCCCAGTTCGAATAAAAATCCCAGGACTCGGGCTGATTTCAGGATATAAAAGCTTTGATAGCTTAAATGTTTCTTCCAATATGGGCTGAGTTGCATAGAGTTCATTAAACAAAACTCAGCGATTTTTTTCGCTGAAGAAATGGCTTAAAAGCAAGTGTGTCGAGTCAAAACATGTTTCACTATGCATCGTTTTAATCTTCGATAGACTCTTCCTCCTCTTCTGCGAAGACTTCAAACTCTCCTGCTTCGGTGTTCCACATGCACTTGATCTGCACTTTGAATACGGCCATCTCAAAGCCAAATAGTTTCTGTGGAAGGCAGAGAGAAAAAGTTAGGTATCCATACCCGATTTCAATGTCTTAATCAAGTTAAAGTGCAATGGTTCAGGACGTACCAGAATACGAGCCTGCTCTGGAGTCAATGTTTCCCCCTCCTTGCAAACATGGTGATCTTTCAGTAGCGTCACCACTCCTAAAGAACGTAGCAGAGGGGTTAAGATGAGATTGAATTGAAAACAAAAAAGAACTGGGATGTCACTGGAGAAACGGGACAGTAACTTTAGCATTACAAAAAAATACATATACTGTATATGAAATGCAAATAGAGCAGTATAAATGTAAATGCCAACATGGACCATTGGCAAACTTATTTATTTACTGGGACCTTGTGGTCTTCATTTGTCATTCCCATGTTTTTAGACATGGAAACGAAATTCTCTCTCTGCATTTGACCCATCCTATCGTACATAGGAGCAGTGGGCTGCTATGATCAGCGCCCGGGGAGCAAGTTGGGGTTCAGTGTCTTACTCAAGCACATCTGACATGCAGAGAGTTTTGGAAGTGGGGATCGAACCGCCGACCCTACGGTTAGTGGACGACCCACTCTGACCACCCGCTCTACCCACTGAGCTACTGCCGCTCAAACTTGGCAGTCGTGCTGAGCAATTAAATATCTTCTGAATGGTATACTATACATATATACACACATGTATAATACATATATATTGTGTGTATCTATATATGTATATACACACACAGACACTGAAATTAAGATGGACTTGACTCATGATACCCAGTTATATAGTCTAAATTGCAATGTGAAAATGTGAAACGGAAAGGAAAACTAGTCTACCAGACTTTACATATAGATATACTTCAATTTATGACCCCCCCCAGTTACATGATTTGGAACCGTATTCATAAGCAGATATTAATGCATTCATATAGTGTAAAATGATTATCATGGTAGTTTTCCATCTCGCCCAACCCTCATTGAAGGTGTAGACAGGATTAGTAAAACTATACAATTGTTTCTGGGTTGTTGTTGATTTTTTACAGTAAATTAAACATACCCTTCTTGAGGGCAGTTGGGAGTCCCAGCTGCCTCAACTGTGGCTCCATTGAGTGGGGGAACTGTTCCAGAGGCCCTTCGTCTAGTGTCACGGCCATCCTGGCAGGGTTGCCAGCCCTGGCGTAATCAATATCTTTGAACTGGCGGAAATACCTGCAGAACCCCAGGACCATGAGCATAGCTTAAGGAAAGGCATGCATATGAACACACTGAAATGGGCCTTACATGACGTAGGTAGTTAGGATTGTAGTGCAATTGTACTTACTCTTGTACCTCATCCTTAGTTTTATTTGTGAACAATACACCCACTTCTCCTTTTAGAAGCTTGCTAACCTATGAATTAAAAAATGCACACAGATTAAGAATCAAGTCCACGTAGTTGGCTACTTTGAACACGGACTGACGATATGCCTACCTTGTGCAAATTATCTTTGTATTCGTCTGTTCGTCCTTTCCCCAAGGCAACCATCATTACTTTATTTTTGCCAAAGAAGAACCTGCAAGAAAGACAGTTAGGTCAACGAAAAGTTATGGCACATTTATTCTCTTCTCAAAACAGGTGGAAAGTTGTGTTATACCTGCTGTGTTTCCATGCCGTCCTGATGTCTTTTAGTTTGTTATTCCTCATATTGGCGACAGAAAATATAAACAAATTCTGGTATATGTCGACGCATTTCCGCACCTAGATCAAATGAAATAAATTGCATGAGTGAAAATACATTAAATGCGTGACTGAATTAGAGGTACTGCCCACTGTAAGGCATATGCCTTTACGACTCACCTCCTCTATCAAGTTCTGTTTGGATTCCAAACCCTTCTTTGTCGTTTTCGTCAGAGAAACTAGTAAAAATAATGAGAAGCTGTTACATATGCAGGACTTAACTTATGATGCATAACAACGCACACCCTGAATGTTTCAAATGACAAAATGTGATTGTTTTGCTAAGCTAGCGCTAGCCTGTACCGTTGTTTTCTATTTAAAATATATTCTAGGGTAAACCATCTTCACATATGACACCGTTTAGTCACGGTCTATCGTTGGCCTCATCAAACATGTAAACAAATATGTAGAGTAGATCGTTTACCTTTCTTATCCCTCTTTGACTTCGGCATGGTTAACGCTCACGTTGTCAGGAAGAGTTTCCCACACGTGAAAGGAGGAAGAAGGACCCCAGATGTTTGGTCTGGTAAAGCTGACCATGTGGTGCCTGATCAATAAACGACCGACACAAACGCGTTGTTAATACGTAAGAGACAGATAAAGTATTAACATTATAAACAGTATATTAGTTAAGCATTGCCATGAAATTTTGCAATCTCACCACACTGATTTGAATTTGCACACTAAACATCAACAACGACAAGCGAATACACATTAAAAACAAGGTAATCATAAAATAATAAACGAAGTATGTTTAGAATGTTGAATCAATATAATGCACCCATTAAATTAATATTTTACGACGAAATTAGTTGTTTCTTCGTCTTTTCTTTTGTTCTTCTTCTTCTTCTTCTTCTTCTTCTTCTTCTTCTTCTTCTTCTTCTTCTTCTTCTTCTTATTATTATTATTATTATTATTATTATTATTATTATTATTATTATTATTAGAAAGCCTTTGTTGAAAATATAACAAATTCCGTTTGCCGTCGTTTATCGCGACAGGGTGCGCGCATTGAGACTGTGTGCGTGCGCGTGCGTTTGTCCGGGAGAGGGCGAGAGAGAGAGATACAGAAAAGATGTGGGCTGGTTATAGAGCCTAGTTTAGCTTTTGCAACATGATCCAGACACGCCACGAAGAGGCAGGTCTTGGCGGTCGAAGAGTCTACATTCACATCAAGCTTCTGGAGACGGACTAGAGAGTCACACTTAGCGCTGGAAAAGAGAAAGGGGGAAGGCGCTCGCTCACTGGACTCCGCGGGACGCACACAGCATCAGCGCAGCGCACCTGACAAGGCAGAGCGAAATGCAGCTATGATGGAGACTGCTGTTTCTTATTGCGGTCTGCGTCACATCAGTTGCCAAATTAGATGATACGGCCGATGTAGTGGACGGACCAAAGTCAACACCGTATTCATGGTCAAACCTATTCGGGATACACGAGGCTTCGCTACTCGGGAGGTGGTCGAGCGAGGTGGGAGCGGAATGCTTACTTCACCTTCACTTGTTCTGTCAGTGTCATTCCCAGCACCTGCGTTATAAGGAGGAACTCGTTGGGCAAGTGGATTGTGGAAGATATGCATGGATGACGGGATAAACTCTGGCTACTTAGTTCGGGGAGAAAACGCTTTCTAATTCCCAGACAGCGGAGACTTTGTCCACGTTTGTTTACCAACATGAACTCGGTGTATTACGGCGACGCTTCGCCCGCTGCTATGCTCTCTACTGCTCCAATTGGCAGCCGGACCACTGGCTCGGGCCCGGCGACCAGCGCGCTGCGAAACGACCTGGGCTCCAATATCCATGTGCTGAAAACCCTGAATTTGCGATTCCGGTGCTTCCTAGCCAAGGTCCACGAATTGGAGAGACGAAACAAATTGTTGGAAACGCAGCTACAGCAAGCCCTGGACCGGCCGCGGTTCAGCATTTACACGCGTGATGTGGCCGTTCAGACGGACTCCTCCTCAGAATCTCGACTGCCCGGTACCATTTGGAGTTTCACGCATGTGAGAAGACAGGGGGAACGTTTTGAGACCCTCCACTCGCCCGGGGTGACATGGACACATCCGGACGGAGTTGGGGTGCAAATAGACACCATTACCCCAGAATTAAGAGCTATTTACAATGTGCTGGCGAAAGTGAAGCGGGAGAGAGATGAGTACAAGAGAAGGTGAGTTAGTCCTTTTTTATAAACATTACCCACCCACAACTAGCCTAATGCACCGTGACAAATGTTAATATATACGGTGCATTAGTGCTAATTGTTAAATCCGGTCGTAAAGCAATGTTCCATTGACATGGGTATATTCCTGGCTGGGACAGGCCTACATAGTGGGATACTCCTCGCCATGTGGCCATTCTTATTCCTACTTGAAGATATGGTGGTGCTTCATGTGGACCACTTTGATTGGTGGAATTCTATTCCTGTTACTTCCATCCTATTCTCTCTTTTTTTTGTGCTTGTATAGGCTTACATTTCCTTGCATTGTCATTCCAAGACAATGTTTCCAATGGGACAAGGGAGACGGTATTGGCCATCCCTTTAACTTTAACATAGTTTCAAACTCTATTAGTTCTTGACTCTGTGGCATAGGAATGTCCATTCCCCCCCCCCCCCCCCCCCCCCCCCCCACACACACACACACACACACACGGCTCTGTAAGGGCTATTTGCGTTCAGTCAGTGTTTAGTCATTTAGGAGAGGCTTTTGTCCCAAGCAACGGGTATCAATACAAAGAGACAGTAATGGACATGCAGGGAGGGCTACGGCATCAATGATGCCCCCCCACCACACATAGGGGATCCGACCATAAACATTTCACCGGGCTAGCTCCACCAGCCTTGTGTAACATGTTAACATGCCTAGTGTAACGTCTCCACACAAAATCCCATACAACTCGAAAGTCCCACTTACTCCTACCACTTCTGATAAGAATGACTGGACTGTTTGGTTTGAAGGAATCACTCCAGCC
>JAXIVH010000008.1:8010199-8017699 GCA_036785325.1 Urophycis tenuis
AGGCTGATACCAGATTTGTTTAGCTCTTTACATTGTCTGGCAGTTTGAAAAGAGCACTTGTTGATGGCAACTATGATGTGCCTTTTATAAGTAGTAGGAATTCCTCGATTTTCATATAATACCCTTATTTGGGAATCAAGCAACTGTAATACATAGGGTGGTTTTGTTTAGTTATTATACATTATACATATTCATTTGGTTCCACCCTTTGCAAAGAACATCTGTGTCTAAGGTCAAGAAGATAGGCAAAAAAGATCCCTTGTTTTGGCCGAACACATTATGATAGGATACACATAGATATAGATATTATGCAAATGCGCCGACGAGTCTATGCAGAGAGAGAGAGAGAGAGAGAGACCAGCGTGTACCGCGTATACACTTCCTCCTGGTACACGCACTGCTGCCGCAGTCAGTAGTGTATAGCACCACTCAAGGACTCCATCCCTCCACACTGTAATCAGAGACTCCTCTTAGGATTAGGGCCAGCGAGACCCTGCCCAGGCTTGGGTTCCTCTTCCTCAGTGATAGCCTATAGTTCACCAGGGGACCGTCGGTGGGGGGATGGGGAGAGGTCAGCCCACTTTCCCGCCAGATAGCCGTGCGGCTGGGCTGAGATAAAGAGAGAAAGAGAGAGAGAGAGAGAGAGAGAGAGAGAGAGAGAGAGACAGAGAGATTGAACATGGACAGATTCAAGGTCTCCTGGGCGCGTTCCTTCCCGTATGAATTATTCAAGTCCAGCTGAATTTAGCTGCATTCAGATCAGCGTTGGGGATCAATGCAGCGAGAGTCCCCGGGCAGACCCGCCGCGGCTTTGATCTCCCCGCGCTCGTTCCCTCCCTTTCAGAACACAAAAGGGCTCGGAACGGCGTCACGACGGCTTTTTAGCCTTCAAAGGCCCTTTAGCGTTTTATTGCCTAGTTACAAAAGTGTTTTTTGTGTGTGTTGTTGTTTTTTTTTTTGTTTTTTTTATACGAGCGCATTTCCCAAGTAAACAAAAACCCTTTCTATTCCAGTGTATTTCTGTCCGTCTTCAATGCCCAACCTGCCCCTGCGCCGCCTAATCCGGCACTTTCTATTCAGGAGAGGGATTTCCACTAAGCTGTCACCTAGCTAGAACCTTAGCCTCCAGCCACGAAGCGAACCCGGGCTCTGCTGGTACGCTGGCAGGATGCCCCTGCTCGGAGTCCAAGCTCCTGGGAGGCCTTCTCCTCCTCCTCCTCCTCCTCCTCCTCCTCCTCCTCCTCCTGCTGAGAGTGAACCCGCTCCCCCTCCCAGCGATTAAAGCCTTTGTGCTCCTGAGCAGAGGTTCTCAAATGGTGTGCAGCGGTAGGCTGCTGTAACGATGACGCAGCACTGGGTCCGGAGCGGAATTCGGCTCCCAGCCATTTTATAGTCGGGTCCCTGAAGCTTCATGAATCTGAGAGCGTGTCTTGAATTTTAAAAACCGTTCAGCGTTATAACCGGTTTCATTTTCTTTGCTATTGTTTTACATGTTAGTATTGTTTTTATTATATCTGTGAAGTAGTATCAAAAGTAGCCTTTTAAGAGATGGGTGAGGGTGAGGGTTAACCCTCCACCTTAACCTTTTGGCTACCTATTGGTTAAGGTTAACCCTAACCAAATGACATGGTATCATGCAAGCCTTGAAATGTCCATCTACTCTCTACTCATCTTGACGGACACATACAACCACGACAACCGCAACTGTTTTCCGATGGATTGCACGTGGTGGTCCCAAATGAGTCGCCCTTGTGATCGCAGGTCACTTGCAGGTGGTGGGATCATTACAAACCCAATTACCCTCGTTTCAAACGGCCAGGAGCCTGATTTCCTGAAAACGTCGTTAAAACGGCGAAAAATCAATGATGAGGTGACGGGAGATGGGAGCCTCGCCGGCCGCACCGAAGAGACCCGGGGATGGAGCGCCGGTGCCTGTTCTACATATCGACCCCTCCGGCGGCAGACTCCAGGCGGAGCCCGCGATGAATAACGTCCTGCTCTCATTTCATGCTGCTGTTCTTCTCGCCGACTGCACCACATCTCTGGAGCCGCGCAGTGCAGGGTTAAGTTATTCGTGGCTATCGATACAGAAGTGGCCGTCGGCCATATTTTAAAAACGGGAGGAGGGCACCTGTTTTTTTTTTCTGTCTTTGTTTTGTAAGCGCTGCAGAAAAAGGCCGGCTTACCGAGAGTTGGACGGGTTTCCTTCTGGTGAAGCCTGGATCCAGATGTGCTCTGAAGCGTGAAAGAAAAGGCTACAGATTGTTGCCTTAAGAAAACTGAACCGACAATGAGACCTAATCCTTGTTTATACCTAATGGTTTAGCAAGGAACAGTGGCGTATGAGCCTGGACGTGTGCAGAATGTTTACACTGTTGGGGCTGTACCCAAGATCGGATCGTGTGCCGTGCCATTGCATTCAGATTAGTTAAGTGCTGCAATGTAAAAGCCTTTGGCAAATCGAGGGTGCATATTTTTGGAATGAACATATACATAATATATTGATTGTGATCTCTGCCGTCACCCTTAAATACATATGTACTGCCACAATGCCAGAAATGTGCTTGCACTCAAATACACACACACGCGCACACACACGCCCACACATTTAATTAGACATACTTTTCTGTGGGCAGCACGTCTGGGCGATCGTCAAAAGACTGTATGTGTCAGCATCTTTACAGTGTCCATGAATCCTTGCAGGGTATAAAAACTAATTGCCAATCTAAATGTCCTTACATACGTACGTGCGATGCATGGAAGCGTGTGTGTGCGGCGTCTCAAGCTTTTTGTGTAGACTTGAGACACACACACACACACATACACAGTGTCTTAACCACTGCTGTGTTGTTCTTCCCATCTTCACAGAGTGTGGCGTAAGGTGGAGAGGACATACACGTTGATGAAGCCTGTTGATTCCATCTCTTGCCTAATTTCCCATCTCTGGATGTATAAATCACATTTGATGTTATCTTGTTTACACGAGAGCACGTCGTTCGGGCCTCTTGCTTGGCTGCATGCAGTGTTCTCACGGACCACGCGGGCAGAAACATCTTCATACTTAACGCTGCGCTTCCATGGGTCCTCAAAGTGGAAAGATGGTCGGATGATACATACATACATACATACATACATACATACATACATACATACATACATACATACATACATACTTACATACTTACATACATGCATACATACATACAGAGTACTCTCATTATAGTTAAATGTGTATGACCATTTAATTACTATTTATTTAGCATTATAAATTAATAGATTTTGACACCTAGTTCAAATGACTGCATCCACATATACATGTCTATGCAGTGAAATCCATGGGTGAATTTGAAGTCAGTGTAGGATTGTGCTGTTTCTTAAAGGGGAAGCGTCGCACGCAGGCTAGTTTTTGAAGAGAGAACTGCTTAATACTCGTGTTGTGGAAACACAGCGGTCAGCAACATCGCCCCTGTCCCTGCGAAAAAAAAGTTTGCCGAAGGTTAGACCACTGAGGTCACTGGACCGGATTTCGCGGCCTCCATTTTGTTTCAATTATCCGACTTCCTGTGATTATTCCACACCGAGGCACATGAACCGGCGCTCGCTTTCAATTAGAAAATGGCCGAGCCTGACGGTTCCCGTCTGAGCTGATAATAGTGTCGCGGTTATGCAATCGTTATGCAAGCAAAGCCGTTGCGAGCCGAAATGCCTGCAGTTCAAAGGATGCCAACAGGTGTGCGCATCAGGATGACAATGGGAAGATACAAAAGATACCCATCAAGAGACGGTGCCCAACAGATAAATTATACCACTCCCGTCGCTTCCCCGTCCACACCCCGCCGCAGAATGGAACGCTCTGAGTAATGAGACAACACACCCACCCCGCCCAAAACGTGGCCTGGACATGTCTGCCGAGTGTCGCGCACATGTAAGCCCTTCGACGAAGCCCTGCCGTTTGTCAAGCGTGACAATTTAAAGAGCCACAATTCGCTGGCACATATCGAGGCAGGCTGGGATGTTGACCTTTTCTTAACAAGAAAATTGTTGATGGGTTTTTTTTTTTTTTTTTGCAGGGCCCCGCCTTGTTTTTCCACTCCGCCGTCGTTATCATGTCCCAAAAACATGGAGCACAGGAAAGGATGTGGCCCGCGTTGAAGCCATATTGTACACACCAGAGCGGGTAGGGCGGTAGGGTGCCCACTCTCTTTAAAATGCGTAGGCTGGGTCAGTTTTCAGGCTCTGGAAAGCAGATGCACACCTCAGGGGAAACTGATTTTCTGTCACGCAGGCCTTCCCTTCCCCTCTGCTGCATCAACAATCCCCGCTATGCTCTCACTGCTCCATTTTTAGTGACGGCACTTTTTCACAGCAACACAAACGCATCTCATCTTATGTTTGAGGGCGTGGGAGAAAACAAAGTGAACTGGCATTGGAAGAACATCATTAAGCTTAATGGCATTTCTTCTTGGCATAAATAATATATACTTAAGAAGAAAAAAAAAAAAAACGGTCTCGGGAACAAACCATTAAGTTGAAAACACGATCGTCATGCTCACCCGTGCCAACTTTGGTGTGTCTCTGCATGTCGAGGTGTTTCTCAAGAACCTTTGAGGGAAAACGACGGGTTCGTCCGCGACAATTAGCATCGAGCACACCTACCGCACACGGTAACCGCAAGGACTGATATGTGAAAACAACCGCGCTGTGTTTTGGTCTCACTTTTCAGGGTTCCAAACCAGAGAGAAAGACCTGCAGGACATATTGCCTGTCTCCCACAGGGAAGAGAGCATGCGGTGGTAACAATGAGCGTGTTTGCTGTGAGCAAATTAAACAATTAGCCCAGATAAGGTTGTGCAGCACACAAAAAAGAAACATTCACACCCAACATTGTGCAACCCTGGCCCGTGATTGTTGTGTGGTTACGAAGTGGAGCTATGTTAGGGTTGGGATTAGAACTGTCATGATGCACCTCTTTTACGTTTTTCTGAGCAAAAGCATGTGAGATATCTGACAAGGGGGCTTACGCCAAACAAATCTTTTTCAGACAGACATAGATCAGACGTTCGTAGTTGAAAAGACTCCAAGGTTCTTTTTCTTGTTGTTTTTTGTTCTTTTTGGTTGGTAGATAGTCCATTGAGTCGCACGGTCTGCCTAAACTTGCTTCCTTTTCTGTGCAACCTTTTGATGCGTAAATACGTGGCCATGTGTGTAAATACATTGACCGATTCAGCCTGGCTTTACGTTCCCATCAATGCATTATTCCTCACAATCCCAAGACAAACACAGCTAGTTTGCAAGACTTCCTTCATTCACAATGAGTACTGTATTTAGCTTCTTTTTTTTCAACACATGATTCATCAAGCTAGCTCAGCTTACAAGCTTACAACCCTAGAACAATTCAGCTAGTTTGTTAAAGAGACATGTACAGACACAGTGATTGCCTGCCCATCAACAAAGGAACCCAAACATAAACACCTTAATACAGAGGTACACATGGATCCATGCATATCCCAGCACATTGAATAGGGATGGTACAGAGAGCCTTTACTTATACAGTTCTTAATATTTGAGGAATATTGACACATAAACAAAATGTACCATGTCACCCCATGTGCACCATGGCCTTCGTAGCCTTCATATGGGACCTTCCAGTTGCCTGTCCTTTTCAGTGTCATTGATATGCAGTGTCTTCTGGGTCTGAAGTTCAACTGTGGTCAGCAGGGTCTATTTGAAGACTTTTGAGGTGGTCACGTTTCTGCTATGAAGGACAAGCATAATTGCGAGCCTTTTAGAGCCCTTTCGCCAATTCATTCGCATACACATTGGCTATGCTTGTATTGCGTTAGCCTGTGTTTTAAAGCAGTTAAAACAAACAGTTTCAGATTCCATGATTGTAAAGGCGTGGAGAGCAATTATAGGACAAACCCTGCAAACTGTAAAGACACGGAAGACAAGCTATTTAGCGAGGAGTCATCGAGGCTCTCCTTTATCCTTCAGCTGTGTTACCACACAGGCTAGCAGCTGAGTAATATCTCGCTCGTCTTCAATCATCTTAAAAGCCAATTAAACTGTGTCTAGCAGAGAAAAATGTCTTTGGTCACTTAGCCGCGGCGGCAGTCTTCCGTCCAGGTCAGTGGAGGTCTCTGTCTCGTCTGTGAGAGCTATATTTAAGACCTGCCCTGCTTGTGGAGCAGGAACTATATCACAACCGTGAATTCATTCCCATCCATGATCAGGAGCCCGTGCGTACTGTGTGAGCGCTGACAACAACGTGTTGACCGCTGCGCCGCCGGTGGTCGACTGGCACTTCGGTCGAGGCGGACGAAGACGGAGTCAAGAACATGCAACAGACAGTCTGACGTTTGGCGTTTTTGTCCCTTCAGCACCACAAGCGCCACCCACACCCCGATACCTATTGCACCACTAGTAGTGCATCATTAGCACTCCATACGTGTATGGGACCCTCTGGAGACTATACATCACACGGGAGGCGGGCGGTTTCCATGACATCCAAATCAATGCGCCGGCCAGCGCTATCGCAAACACAATCACTCCGCGATTTCCCTCCTTGAACCTCCACATCTGCAGCGGTCCGCGGACCGGCCCTTCCCCCCGGCAGGGGCCAAGGTTGTCCGGGGGGAGGGGGGAGAGGCCGGGGGGCTACGGGGCAGAGCATGTGCTGGGAGTAAGTCACGGCCGAGGCCCTCCTGTAATTGGATGGGGAGGATGTGGAATGTTGACATACCTAAAGCGTTCCACAGTGCGGGCGGCGTGGGCTGGGCGTCCCGGGCCTCTCAGATATGAGTTATCAGGGGCGGACCGGAGCAGCTCTGGTTCCGCGTGAGCCGGGACAAGGCAGATGAGGGTGTGTGTGTTCTCCCTCGTCCATCGTAAGCGCGAGCGCCGGGAATGAGCTGCCGTCATCGAACGCTATCGAATCGCGCTTCCCCCAAGGTGGCGACGAGTGTCGTCTGGGCGAGAGAGATTCCGACAATCTCTCCCACAACGTATGTGGGTTTTCACAACGCCATCGCGGTGACGACTGATGCCGGCGATGCTTTGTGAGCGATTACAAGTGCTCGCTATATTATATATATATCTATACGAGCCAGTTGCTGAGGAATTCCAATAACAACAATGATAATAATTCCGACGTGCTTCCCAGCACCGCCCGGCCATTTCAGGGAATTCTCAGTGCAGTGCTATGATGCAACGCAGGAGGGGTCAGGTCTGAAGCAGGGACCATGACATCAGCCCCCATAAACCGCCGCATATTTGTGATGAACAACAGACTCGACAAGAGCAGTCGAGTCTTTAAAGGATCGAGACACGCACAGCGCCTCAGCAATTTCACTCGCTTAAGTAAGAGAAAATGTGGGCCCTAAGTATGCTGTTGTGACTAAGTGAGGTATTTGGTTGTAGGCTAATTAAAAGTCATACATTATATTTACAACATTAGTAGGTGCCTAAACATGACAACAAAAGTAAAGAAACGGTTCAACG
>JAXIVH010000008.1:8020199-8052699 GCA_036785325.1 Urophycis tenuis
GTGTAACAGGACTTCCAGTACCTGACAACTCAATAACAAGCAAAGAAATACAACTATGCAGAGGGTTGACGCGAGCTGTCCGAGAGGGAAGAGCGAACGGGCTGCTAATCACAAGCATATGACCACCGGAGGGTCCCAAACCACATTCCTGTTTCGTTACTACCGTGCGCATGTATATGTTATGTTTCACGGAATGCTTGTCTGATGTTTTTACGGGACAGGGTGTGCGTGTGTGTCTGCGTGTGTGTGTGTGTTTGTGTGTAGGGTGGGGTGTGTGTGTGTTTGGCAGAAAAATGTAGTCGATCCTGTCCTGATCCGAACCACACAGATTTATATTGGGAAACGCGGTATGCAGTAATGATGCTACTGGAAACTTGGGACTCCCACTGCCTCTGAAAGCGCATGAACAAAAACAACGAGATAAGAGAGAACGAGTCAAAAAACAGCGACATGAGGGATGAAGGAATTCCGCGACGGGGGGGAGGGGGGGGGGGGGGGGGGGGCGACAGCCCGCACCACGCCCTTTTGACAACGTTTCAATGCTGCGATGTGAAGCCCATCACATCACAGAAGGGTTTTTTTTTTTTTTTTGCGCTGTATCCGTTTACATGGCCCAGAACAGACCATCAACAGGCATACATCTATTCTCGTCCCATAGGGTAGGGTGGATTCCCGTTCGGTCTCCCGTCCTTTGTCTCGGGACATGCATCGGGAATAGTAAAGAAAGATAGGTGACACAAAGGGCAGGCCACACAAACGATAATATAGGGTGGGGACTCGGGTGTGTGTGCGTGTGTGTGCCAACAATGTCAAGAACGATGTGTAATCAGAGCCGGGGGGAGGGGGGGGGGTTGGGGGGGGGACCGCTCCTCCGTTGCCTTGTCTGGTTGTAGCCCCCACCCCAGGGTGCTCCTGTCTGATCGCTGCTGTGTGCTCCGCGTTGCAGGTGGGAGGAGGAGTTGGCCAAACGGGAGCAGCTGGAGGCCACGGTGGAGTCCCTGCAGCAGGTACACATACAGACGCACGCATGCACACACACGCACACCACACACACACACACACACACACACACACACACACACACACACACACACACACACACACACAAACACAAACACAAACACACACACGCACGCACACACACACAAATACGGTACAGGGTGACCGTGCCACGAAGGCAGCAGCAGCCATTTCAGAGATAATGGTCGACAAGACACTCATTAAAACTACAAACATAACGTATCTCTCTCTCTCTCTCTCTCTCTCTCTCTCTGTGTCTGACACTCGCTCTCGCTCTCTTTTTATATACAAATAACACACTATATTAAGCATTTTGTCATTTGGCAGATGCTTTTATCCAAAGCAATTTACAGTGAATGAGGGGTATCATTAGGAGATTGTATACTGCCCGTACGACCATAGCAGATACTCTGCTATACCCGTGCCGCTACAGTGCAGTGCACAGTACACCCAAACACACTCTTTTGTGTTTTCTTGCTTATTCACTCTGTGCGAGCTGCATTCAGTGGCCTGTCGGCAGCGCACTCAGAGTGTCTGCGGATCTGCGCCAGGGGCCGTCGCGGCCACAGAGATGTGGGTCAGATTAAGCCCTGACAAAACAGGATTACCGAGCCATTAGGAGAGAGGAGGCCACTGCCACAGATAGACACCGGAGCTATATCTGTGTGTGCGTGTGTGTGTGTGTGTGTGTGTGCGTGTGCGGGGCCGGTGGGACAAAAACAGACAGAGACGGGGCGGATTATGACGGGCCGACCGAGTTGACGGGTGCTCCGCGACCTCCAGGGCGCAAACACGCCACTCACACGGCGCCGCTTAACGCCACGTAAATAAGTGGCTCGGGGGGGGGGGGGAGGGGGGGGGGGGAGTGGTGTGGGTTAGCGATAGCGGCTGCTAGGCTAGCCTGCCTCCTGGCGTCCTCTAACACCATCACCATCCCCTCCACCCTCCCCTCCACCCCCCCCCCCCCCCCCCCCCACGGCTGGCGTGCTCGCCCATCGATCAGCACGGCGGCAGCAGCAGCATCTGTGTTGGTCTTCCAGAGTCCGGGGTCAGCAGAAACGCTCTGCAAGGAACCACCTTCCCCTGTGGGGGGGGGGGGGCTAAGCTTTTAGAGAACATTGGCAGCACATTCGGTGTATTTTGAGTGGAAGCAGAGGGCTTTAGCTATTTCTTTTTTTTTTCTTTTCTTTTATTTTTTACGGGGAAGTGACCACATGGATTAGTCGTTTCACAGCGAGGAACCTTTCTATGTTCCGCTGGCGCTCGCCTCGTGTTCCTCTTGCCATCTTTTGCAACGCAAGCGATTTTGCTTCATTAGGCACCTGTAGTGGTTGTGTGTGTGTGTGTGTGTGTGTGTGTGTGTGTGTGTGTGTGTGTGTGTGTGTGTGTATGTGTGTGTGTGTGAGAGAGAGAGAGAGAGAGAGAGAGAGAGAGAGAGAGAGAGAGAGAGAGAGAGAGAGGGGGCTCAAGCACCCTGATAATATTCAGGTGGGAAAATACTCAGATGGGAAAAGGAAGATTAACTAAATATATCAGAATAATTTGATTCCTTAATTGATGGCTTTCAAAGCCTTCTGGGTAAGCGACTCCCCGAAGGGCTCTAAAGGTTCAGCCTATTACATTTCCGGTGCATTACTACCCTGACATGTGTTTGTACCGGTACTATGCTGATTTCAATAAGCTCCCCGCACAATGAACCTTCCGGCTAAACCGTGTAAACCGCCGTGTTTACCATCCATACCACCACGTTTGTGGCAGTGACGCGTTGAAACGTTTGCGTCACCTTCCACTCTAACCATCCTTGCAGAGGGCCCAGGATTCGTCCGAGGTCCACGACGAGTTGAACGAGAAGGTGGAGAGACTCAAGTCCGAGCTCGTGGTCTTCAAGAGTCTGATGAGTGACGTAAGTGTCCACACAACTGATCCGCGACCGCGAGGCTCGCCGTCCGATTATAGAACGCTCTCCCACTTACGGGGAAGCGATTTGTCCACAGACCCCGCAAAAAATGCACCGACGACAGCTGCAGCTGGGGTGGTAGCGACGTCGCGCTAATGCTTAAAATACACACGAGCGCGCTCCACAGATTGTTACTTTTAGAAGTGAAAGACCTGTCATTAACCTGGGGATGGGCCCCCCTCCAAACAAAACCACCCGACAACCCAAATTTCAGTTCATTGTGGATTGAAGCAGGGGAAGGAAACATCTCATGCCACAAATGGCAGGGAGGATCCCAGACAAGCATTCATTGAATAGCTGGCTATGAGCAGGACGTATAAATAAGTGGGAGTTCAAGAGGACTTCCTGGTCTACACAGTGCTGCATTGATTCGAGGCAGTGGTGCTGCAGTGTGATATACAGCTCTAGAGCGATAGATCTACGGGACACTGATACAGTCCCGGTTTGTGCAAGACAGTGACATAAAACTCTGGGTTGAACGGGTGGTTGTCCGGCCCCTTCGTGTCTTCCTGTTTGCATCCGTACAATGTGCATTTTATACATCTTTTTTCTCTGTAACCCACAATGTTGCTTTCTGAATACAGAACAAGGTAAGTTCCATGTCTGTGTGTTAGGGTTGTGATTTTTTTTTTTGACAACAGGTCATAGAGTGCATCCTGTGTTTGGCCTGAGTGTTGACGGTGTCTTAGCCATACAGTCTGATGCACCGAAGTACAAACAGTCTATATCGGAACCCATTACGTCTCACATTCCCAATTACACTATCTTTGTGTAGATGTGTTGACAGAGTGCTTTTCAAAGTCGAATCATTCAAAGCATTGTGGGCAACTGTGGAGATTTTGGATTGGCTTTCAATTTGCCATCCGACGAAACGATGGGGTCCGGGGAAGTAGAAAAGTGTGTGGTCTAAAACCAGCAGAGTCACCCGATGCCAGTCGCGCATTTAGACGTTTGATGGAGCGTTCAAGTGGTCGGGGGGAAGACGGTGGTCGGCAAACGATTCGCGCCACCACAGCATCGCGCTGACCTCGGTCGTCGTAATCCTCTCCTTCTACCATTGCAGCAAATGAGCGACCTGGACTCCAAGATCCAGGAGAAGGCCATGCGCGTGGACATGGACATCTGCCGCCGCATCGACATCACGGCCAAGCTGTGCGACGTGGCCCAGCAGCGCAACTCGGAGGACATGTCCCGGATGTTCAGCGTCAGCCCCGCCCGGTCCCTCCCCGAGAGGGTAAGTGTCCGCGTCCGTCGCCACGGCCAATCACGCGCGTCTCTGCGCCGCCCCGGCCAATCACGTGCGTCTCCGCGCCGCCCCCGGCCAATCACGCGCGTCTCTGTCGTCACGTCAGGACGTGACATTGTTTGGCGTCTCGCCATTGCACCAATAATAAAAAACGATAAAAAATGCATTACAGTAATAATAGGGGCTGTGGTGGCTCAGTGGTTAGAGCGGGTGGACAGAGCGGGTCAGTCCACCAACCGTAGGGTCGGCGGTTCGATCCCCTCGATTCCTCTCCTCCCAACTGTCCGCACGTCGAAGTGTCCTTGAGCAAGACACTGAACCCCGACTTGCTCCCCGGGCGCTGAACATAGCAGCCCACTGCTCCTATGTACCATAGGATGGGTCAAATGCAGAGACAACAAATCTAAAAAATACTGAGAATGACCAAAGTTGAATCTAATCTAATAGAAGTAAAATAAAAAACGAGAAGTGTGTTAAAGGATTCAAGTATTTATTGTCATCATATCAAAGACATGACAAGATTGCATTAGCTGCCACAGTAATAGTGCATTGTGTAAAAGTGTACATTGTACATGTTAACGTGTGTTTGTGTGTATGCATAGACTCACAAGTCATTCTCTAAGCGCTCAGCGAGAGACTGAGGACGATCTCCCAGGTTTCGTTGCTAACACTGGGTGGAAACAATTAAGAGAGTTAAAAAAAACAAAAAAACAGAACCAATCAAAAGTCTTGGGGGTGACATGCTGGTATGCTTGTGTAAACACTGTTGTTACAACACGTCCTTATCGTCCCCGAGTGAAAAATATTGAAACAAAGAGTCCCGAGGACTGAGCACGCATCCAATGAAACGGAATCAGATGGTGTGACGCTACAAAGTGATGCACTATATCTCCAGTTCGTCATCACTATAGAGGCGAGCAGGGGGGATGAGGTGTCATTTCCTGTGAAATGTAAAGGCTGCAGGTCTGTAAGAGGCCGTTCTCGCCTCTAACAGCGTTTACACATCCCCAGAGGTTTGGTAGATCGGCCTGATCTTCGATCGTCTGGTATCACGAGACTCATGTATGCAGAGCAACAGCTTAATGTGTGTGTGTGTGTGTGTGTGTGTATAGGGGTCACCTGCAGACAGGCAACAGGCCATTAGTGTGTATTGTTTATGAGCCTGGTCGAAAGAGCTCTGCCAGAGCCTACAGGTCTGTGCTGTCAGTCGGCTATACGGCTTGCAAGACGGCAGCAGCTAAGACTGTCTGGGCGTGGGTCTGATAATCCCTCAGGATTTTCTGGCACACACACCGTCTGTTGTATAAATAATGGCATTACATGACGTTAATGACATGTAATGACATCGTTGTGTTGTATGAAATATTTGATAATTATTACATTTACATTTCTACTACTCATATTACTTAAAGGTGCCAACGTGTTTAAAACAGGTTTGTGTTTAAAACAGGTACAGACATCCCCACAGGGCTTGTACATCACAATGCATCATGGGATTTTTTCATTATTGTCAATATGCCCCCATTTCGAGAGCACTAAATAAGGTTTTACTAACGTAACATCTTAAATAAAATTAAATACACCGTGTCCTAGGCTAATTAAAACTTTGCATGCGAAACACTGTTAGTTTCAAGCACAACAATGTCACGACATAAGGACAAATGTCGCGATTAATTGCTAAACAATTACCAAAATACTATTACCACCATTGACGTCCTTGTGTTCCAATATGTCCAGGCGCAAGACGTGCCAACTGCAACATGACATTTTGAGACGAGCGTAATTATCTTATTTTGACATAGACAGCCAACGACGAGTCCTACACTGCAAGTTGACCATCGAATGTGTGAGCTCGCAATTCATTTACGGCTCGTAAATTATAAACCAGCTCATGTGGCAGCCATCTTGAGATCCTATTCCGGTGCTCTAAGCCGTCTCTATCTTTCAACTTGCAAACTCCGCAACATTCAGTACGTCTACATGCAGCAAGAAATTCGAATTTCTGATCAGATCAGATAATGACATGCGTAAGACCGGATCACTTGTCCGAGTATACATGCCGTTCAGAGAATTGGATTAACAGCCGGAGCATGGGCTGACTCTGGACGCTATGTGGCGCTGCGCATGTGCAGAATGGCACTGCGCATGCGTAGAATGCAAAATCCGATTCAGATCCGATTGCTGAGTATACATGCCGTTAAAAGTCCGACTATGAACAAATTATCCAGGTGTTGTTATCCGATTTTGAGATGTCCGAAGTAGGTCGGATTAAGGTGTTTACATGCACTTAAAAAGTCAGAACGATGTCTTACACGATTAGAAATTCGAATTTCTTGCTGCATGTAAACGTACTGATTGACCCGTGTCTCAAAGCTTATCTTGACAGAGGATGACACGTTTTTTTTTCGGTCAGGTAGAATCCGGCGCAATCTCAGTTGATCCGGTGTGTTTGCTTCCTTCCATGGTCCGGCTCCAGCACGCTGTGCTGGGTTGCACCCATTTGTTTCATGTTTGGCAACCCCCCGGGCGCTTGGAGAACCATCCAGTGAATCATCACAGTCCCACCCGAAACGGTTACCTTTCAAAGGAGAGCATGCCGGCTGTAGCGTTGTGGTCGGCGATGACATGTCGTTGACGGCGGATGACATGTCGTGGTCATGTTATGATTTAATACAGTTCATTTGCTACCTTCAACACCTTTAAAAAAAAAAAAAAGGTGCTTTAGGTATTTGATTCGAGCTTTGTGAAGAGAGCAGAAAAGAGTGGAAGAAAGAATGATTTTGAGACTGAAACAAAGAAACCTCCCCTCCCTCTCTGTGGAAAAGATGCCCTGAATGATAGGAAATTGTCCAGGAGCGCTTAAGAATGTGAATTGGAGCGTACAGGGGCAGGCGCAGTCAAATATTCTGAGATATATATAGCAAAACACACTTCTCCCACTAATAGTTGACTGATGGTTATGCCATTTCTGACAAATGACACGTATACATACACAAATGTCATATACAACCTTCAATCTGAACTACTACACCTTTAATGTTGCATGTTTATCTTTAATTATTTTATGCATGTATTGATGATTAACATTTCAAGTCAGGTACATCTTATTTAATGACCCCTTTGAATAGGGACATGGTTTTTGTTTGATGAAATGAACGCTCTGCATCGTACTGATTGACCATGACATAGATTGATCATTTACATTCCATGTGGAGCCACGATCCCCTCAGCGTGTGGACAAACAAAGGAGTGTGGAAGCAAAAATCATTACTTGGGAAGCACACACACACACACACAGGCATGCACGCACACACACACAGACAGACAGACACACACACAGGCACGCACGCACACACACACACACGCACATACACACACACACATACACGCACACACTAAGATCTATACCAACATGTTTCCTAGCATACATATGCACACACAAAGAACTAAACCTACATGTGTGCTAGCATACACACACACACCAAGATATATATATATATATATATATATATATATATATATATATATATATATATATATATATATATATATATATATATACATGTCTGGCTTATGCTAGCGCACGCGCACACATGCACGTTCAGATTTATACCAACATGTATGCTAGCATATACACACACACACACACACAAAGATATATGAATGCTATTCTAGTGTGTGCACACACACACACACACACCGAAGTGCTGACGCGGTGACTTTGCTGTGCACAAGGTTATCACATTGCACTGACACCGCTGGCTTACAGCCAACCATGAATCCACTGTAGAATAGCCCGGCTCATAACTGTCACACTTTTCTGACAGTGTCTCTGAAAATGTTTCATGAGATTCATGAGATTTATTTTTGTGTGCCCCCCCCCCCCCCTGTTTGCTGCAATGCATTGAATCACTAGTGGGTTTTTTTCTTTTTGTTCAAATAACGGGGAGGGTTAGCAAGTTAGCTTCGAAGCTCTGGCTGTAACGGATCTGCGGGCTGGAAGTGACGTGTGAGGAGCCGCCATGCTGGGTCCACTCATCACTCCTGTGCAGTTCTGCGATAAAAAAACAACAACTATCTTTTAATTCGCCCTCTTTATCATGACGCCGTCATGTGCTGCTGAAGCACTTTCAAAAAATGTTTTATTTCACCTTCATTCGACCAGTTCGTCCCTTGGGATTAAAAATAAAAATGTTGAAATTTTTCCAAGAGAAACCCTGAAATAGGCGACGTGAAAAGCAGTGCTGTGGTGTCGTGGTGTCCCCCAGGGAGCCGCGGCGTGCTGCAGGAGGAAAGAGCCCCGCGTGTCCGACGAGGAGACCTCCGAGATGGACGCCGACCCCAGCACCTCCGAAGATGAGGCCCCCGGGCCGATAAACATCACGGACGAGATGAAACGCATGCTCAACCAGCTGTAAGAGCGGCGACGCACGCATGCACGCACGCACGCACTCACACACACGCATGTACGCACTCACACACGCACGCACACACACGCATGCACAAGTCTCCTTTACGCTGCAAATACAGGCATTGATTTGCGAAAAACCAATACATTGGATAACTTCATACGCCGTCGCTGTTTTAGGGCTTCGATAGCCAGTCTACGCGTCATGCTTCAGTTACAAACAAATCATTTTCCATTAGTATCACCATTTCACCATGAAGATACCCTCCCAAAACAGATACATGTTTCCATTTTCACTGGATCTTTATCAACAATGGCCTCATCCTTCTATACGTACAAAATCTCTTTTGCTCTCTCTCTCTCACACACCCCACATCCTGCGGTTCAATCAGCCCAGCAGTCTCCTGCAGTGTTGATGCAATACGGGGGAAGGCTGTGGCTTTCCTCTCCTTCACCGCCATCTAGTGTCCACGCGGCGGCGTGCATACTAAATGAAGGCGCTTACGCAGCAGAAAGTCACAGAATTCAATAGACCTTGTCTTTTTTTTCCCCCTGGCTTTGTTTGGTGGCTGAAATGTGGGTTTTGAAATAAAGCACTGCACGCAAATTGATATTTTCATACATTGTGCTATCGTGCAAATACGTCTCGTGTTCCACTTTCACTGCGCTCCCCGAGAGAAACGGGCGTCTTCACGTCGTCACTGTAATCAAATATTGAAACAAAACGTTCCCTCATTTCCAGTGGTGCAGTGTGCACCGTTCCCCCAATTTGTCCACCCTTTTTTTTTTCCCCATCAGCCGACGTGAGACCACACACACACACACACACATATACATACACAAATCAGGCAAAGTGAAACATCAACGAGATGACTTGGAACGCTACTTTCTGCGGCGACTCGGGGCAGAGCCATATAACGTCGTGTGGGAACAGTTGAGGCACAGCGGATTCGAACCGCCAACCACCGTGCAAACGAATCGCGGGGCGCATCTCGCCACTGCCTCTTCGATGTTTCACTCCGTTCCGACCTTTCACTCTGCTCTCTTCACTCTTGGCATGATGATCTTGATCTTCACCGTCTTCCTCTGTGTCTGTGTTGTGACCTTGGTGGCGTTTTCTCTCTCTCCCTTCCCTTCCCATCTCTCTATCTCTCTCTCTCTCTGTTTTCCTTGTCTTCTGTCTTCCCACCCCGTCTCTCCCGGGCCCCCATGCAGACATTGTTCAGATAACTCCTTTGTTGCCAGGCGGGAGACGTTCGAAATCGACGACGACTGCGACAGCCTCATATGGGAGGAGAACGAGGACACTCTGTCGCTATGGGAGGACTTCACCAACTACAACGTGCCCGGCGCCATCGCCGCGGCGGCGACCGCTCCTGCCGAGGGCGACACCGAAGGCCAAGACCCCGTGAGTCACAAGAAGAGCAGTACTCCCGGAGTACTTGGCGATCGTGTAGACTGTAGACGCGGTGAAAATGCAAAGTCATGCAGAGTTACACAATGACGTGCCTCCAATTCACCCCCCCCCCCCCCCCCCGCTCGCTTTGTTTACTTCCAGAATTCAACAGACGGAAGCCTCGGCAGCCTCATCAATGAGACAGAGTCGTTGTTCAAGACCAGAGAGGAGGAGTACCACCAGACCATCGGGCAGATCGAGGTGTGTGGTTAAGAGGTTAAGAGGAAGCCCAAGGCCCTCCCCCCCAAAAAAACATCAAGCTTCCCGCCATTTTGTTTCTTCTTTTTCCATCTCCCCACCTCCCCCGCAATCCTCCGCCCTTAAAAGGGGAACCATTCAACCAGTGTGAAAACGGCGTGGCCTGCGACATCAACCGCCCCGTCTCCCTCTACGTTCCCCCCCCCCCCCCCCCTCACCCCTCCCTCCCCCCCCCCCACCCCCGCAGATGGAGTTGGCCACGGCGAAGAGCGACATGACCCGCCACCTGCACGAGTACATGGAGATGTGCAGCATGAAGCGGGGCCTGGACGTGCAGATGGAGACGTGCCGGCGGATGATCAAGGGCGGCCGCAACTCGCCGTCCGTCAGCTCGGTGGCCAGCAGCGACTCAGGGAACACCGACGAGATCCAGGACGAGATCTTGGACAAGGAGGCCGAGGCCGAGGGCCCCGTTAGTTGATGTCCGTCCAACCGTAGGTCCGTCCCGTCCCGTCACGTCACGTCCCTTCCCCTCCCTCCCAGCCCGTCTCCTCCTTGGAGTGGAGGGGGAGGGAGGGAGGGAGGGAGGGAGGGAGGGAAGGGGGGGGTCTTTGTAGCCTAGTTCAACACTCAAACAGCTCCACTGCGAGCTCCACTGTGTTATGGGATGTGACCCCATCTCAAATCATCCAGCGTGAGGAGGTGAGGGGGTAGGGTGGTGGTGGTGGGTGGGGTTTGAGGTTTTGCCCATGGGGGTCCTGGTGGGAAGGCCTCCCCCCCCCCCCCCCCACCTCCCCCCTCGCCCTCTCCCCTCCTACCAACGCAGGTGTCGACTCGGTGCTTACACTGTCCGGGTGTTGGTGTACACAACAGCAGAGGGCAAAGGGTGTGGCTGTTTGCTTCCTAAAGCAAAAGGGCGGTGGATGCGTGTGTGTGTGTCTGTGTGTGTGTTTGTGTGCGTGCGTGTGTGTGTGCCTGTGTGTGCGTGTGTGTGTGTGTTTCCAAGCTGTGCTCACTTCCTCACCGCTGCCTTGCGGGTTCCTTGATTGTGATTGGTCCAGAGCTCCACTAAAGCGACTCCTGTGCAGAGTCAACATTTTCCCCAGAGGGTAAATTCGTTTCACTCACGTTTTTGTTTTTTGTCACACTGACCGGAAAAAGAAAAGATTCAGCGCAGTATGGGGATCATCAAGCGTCACTCTCCCCACCACGGTCCTTTATTTGATTCTTCATTGTGTTCTGGTTAAAAAAAATAAAAAAAACACGCCGTCGTTGCCACTGCATAATAACCTCGCCACATAAACTCTTCAGATGCAGGGTGAAATATATATATATATATCCAATGCCAATCATGACATTGAGAATCGAAATGTCTTCTGCCAGAGGATTAAAAAAACACAAAAACTCAAAACAAAAACAAAAAAACGTCTGAAATGAAAAACAGTGTTTGAATGCCGTTGTTTACCGAGGAAACGCTCCGGAGTTTCGCCAATCGACTGAGGAATGGGAGCACAGCCTTTTGCTGCATCGATGCACTATTCCAAGTTCTATGCAATTTCGCTGGCCTTATGTTTTCGAACTCGCTTCCACGCCCACTTCCCCGTCTGATCCTCCTATAGTTTTTGGCCTTTTTAAGTCAGGCAGGTGTTTTGTACGTATCGTTTCGGGAGCCACTTTTTTTTTTTTTTTTTTTTTTGAAGGATGTGTAAAATCTGAGGCATGGGATTTTTTTTTCTCTCTCCGTACAAAAATAGCAAATTGTTGATGGAACAGTGGCTCCTCGTTCAGTGAACCGTCAGGATCTCAACATGTACACATCGCAAGACATGAAACACCTTCTCAAACCAAAGATATTTTAAAAAGCTTCCTTTTAAACTCCATGATGCACTTTAGACAGTCATCAACATATTTATTATGAAAGGCACACATTAGATATTCCAAACATGACACATTTTAATTAAGGTAATTACACTTTTTTTTTAAATTAATGTTTGTTATGATGTCAGCACATTTTTCTTTTTTTACCTCGTCATCCGATTGCTCATTGGCTCAAGTAATCTGGTCCGTAGGTAAATTAAGTTCCCTTCCTGACCAGCGGGGGTCACTGTTCCAGAAAAGGATACTTCTCCATCTCTGTCCAGAGACTCATACAGCCGTGGGCCAGACTGGACGGCGGCGGGAAGACATGTAGGCATGTGATCTTATAACCCAAAGGCCTTTCTGTTCATGTTGATCAATATGCAACAGGTGGTGGTGCTTCCTTAGATTTCGCTCTTCTTCGTGCTTTTTATGGTGCAAGTGTGTGTGTGTGTGTGTGTGTGTGTGTGTGTCATGACAAAATAACGACTGATGATTGCATGGGAAGGGGAGGGGTTTCCGAAGCGCGTATATTTGTATTATGATGTGATCATATGGTTTGCTGGATCAAGACAAGTGCTACTTCTGTGTAGAAGTTGTGATGATGCGTTTCATCAATTTCCGCACCTCTGTTAACGTCAGCGAGAGTTGCTTTTTTCTATAGCTTATGTTAAACCCAACAGCTGCAATACATTGTGCTTTTTTTAAAAATCAAGTCTTTTCTATTCAAACATTGTATCACGTTTTGTTTTTCTTTTAAACAATTATTTCATGTTTTGTCCGTATATATATATATATATTATTTTATCTAATCCAAGCGGTTTGCATATGTTGTTCTTCCAATTATTAGTGTCCACAAATTTACCAGGAGTATGGATGGATTGTTTCATACTTTGTCCGTCTACGAAAACTTTCATGGAATGTAGAAGAGAGACGGCCTTATTCACAGCGAAATGTCTCTCCCACCGTCACGTCTTTGTGAAACCAGCCTGACCAGTAGCAGAGAGCCACGCTTAGTACTGTATGTTGTTCCAATAGGCATACATTATACAACCTGTCCTATTGACCCCGTGGCTATAGCCCATCAAAAACTACCGTTTACCTCCAAGATTGTAACCCACAACTCCATTCTGGCTGTCCGATCTGCACACTAACCAGCCAACCAAAGTAAAATGTGCATAACTACATGAAATACACAAACTATGTCACAATCCTCCTAACACGTGAAAACAAATACGGTGAATACAGCGTTGGTCTCCGTCTACTCCAACAAGTGCTTGTCTTATTTTCCAGATCCATAAACGTGGTTCATTAAAGTTATCTGACCCTTGCAATGGAAATGAACCATCCAACTTCACAAGTAGAGTCAGACAATATGTGGTCTTAAATACTGGGGAATGCATGTATGTAATGTACCAAAAGGCACTCCCATGATCAGGTTCTGCAAACTGTACACAATGTAAGTGGGGGAAGCGGCTGTATTTAAATATTTCGTATGAACGGTGGGTTTTCTACGACTGCTTTTTAACAATATAGTGTTGGGATGAAAAGGTTGATAGACTGCTGTCTTACATTTATTTTTGTGTGTGACACAACAGCAAATGTCTGCTGTTATTAAGTAACATAAAAAATAACCTAAGCCATTACTTTGCGTTTCATAAATGAGGTGCAGCAATACTAATACATGTTGCCATATTTTGGTAGAATCTACTGAATAAGAGCCTTTACTTTGTATTAGCAACACAGAAAGGACGCTGGTGGTTGGGTGGTCATTCATCTGCCTGGTTTTTCTTTCTGTGACATACGTCTTCCATGATTATTTTTTTAAAATCTGCTTAAATGATTGCATTTATTTATCCTCTGGGTTGTTCAGTTCTTCCTCTGGGTCAAATTTTGTTTTAACAAAAAAAAACGAAGAATGTATTTGGGTAAAATGAAATAAAATGGTGGATTGAATAAAAAAAAATGTTGTTATCATTGTGCCTAAGATATATTATTGTATATTATACTGTACAAATTACACAATAAAAGTTATATATTTTATTAAGCCATTTTCTCTGCAAAAACACTCACGTCTAAATGGTTAAATAGTTTAAACTAGACATGGCGTGCTACTGAAAAAAATACATCTCCATGGATTCATGTTTCGTGTCCTATTCACTGTTCTACTGCATATCAATTGCATAACTGATTGCGTCATCATTTGTCTTTGATGAGCGCAGTCTACATTCAGAATATGGGAGGTACACACAAGATCCATTTTATTTCATAATACACATCTTTTGTGAAATCCTTTCTCAGACTTCACAATATAAAAAGGACTAAAAAATGCAGTACACATGCATACACAAACAACCTGGATGCCACCATGTCATTAATGATACACAGTGAAAAGCAGGTTATTGAAAGACACGGTGCAGTGCAATTAACCACAAAACATGAACTCGATGGACCATGATGGAAGCATGACAACACCGCTACAGTTAAAAATGAGTCGCCGTTAAAAATAGACAAATGCATTTTGTTTGCGGACAAATACATGTTGTCTATCCTCGGTTGGTTGAAAAAGTGTTGCAGTTTAAAAAGACACCGGGTGGTTAAATAGTGGCCAGTTGACCTTGTTATGGAATGAAGCCCATGTGAAGCAAGAACACATACATCCAAGTCGTATTTACAGACTTCCTCTGAATATAACATGGAAGACATATACATAATATACAAGATATAACATAGAAAGAAACGGCATTGGCTTCGACTGCTGAGGAGAGCACACGCACACACACACACACACGTGTGTCTACATGTCTGCCGGCATAAACACACATACATATGCTATGCTAACACACTCACACACACTCACTTGTGCACATTAACCCCATGGCGGTGCACCCGTGTCACTCCGCGAGGAACGCCAGCCTCCTGGCCACGCCCTCCTTGCCGTACCTCTCCAGGAGCGCCCGGCGAGCGGCGCGGTCGTCGGAGGCCAGCAGCAGCCGGTCGTCGCTGCGGGTCCAGAAGGGGCCCCGGGCCGAGTCGGGGTCCTGCAGCAGAGCCACGGCGGCGCTGAACACACCGCTGGTCCTCAGCAGAGCCTTGGTCACGCTGTCCAGGTCCTGGGGCAAGAGGGGAGGGATGTTTAACACACACACACACACACACAAGCACGCGCACATGCACACACGCAAGTACACACACACACACACACAGACGTAAGTATACACACAAAAGTACACACACACACACAATCGTTGAGAGAGAAACAAGCATTTAAGGAGGAAAATGTTAGCATTTTACCAGTGGAAAAATGTACCAAGCAGCATAACATGTACCTACTGGCCAAATGGTCAAATCTGCAGCTGTGTTATTAGCTTTGTTTTGACAAAAAGCTACTACACATCATTTTTGCGCGCAGCTCCCCAGTGCTAAATTCCAGCACTGGCTTGGTTTCATCTAATGTATTCTAATCTTTCTGGCCACTCCCTGGTGGTGACGCGGCTGCAACAAGCTTACGGTGGGGGTGCAGTATACCAGGGCTCTCATCTCCTGAGATTCTGCCCCTTTATAAAAACATACCATTATGGTTTTGTAAAGAATGTCTCACGTTGCTTGTATAATGCCCCCCCCCCAAAAACATCACATGGTAGAACCACCATTTTTCTGAAAACCCAAAGGGCCCCCAGGAACAAATAGCACCCTTGACATCAACGTCCTGAAGGGTCCTACCACCCAATGACCCGCGGTGTTGCCCGGTACGTCCCCCCCGAATTGCGCTTGTGAGTGTGCTTGCGACCGACGTTAGCAAGGGATTCAACCAATCAAAAGAGCAGAAGAAGACAACGCTGGAAAGGGTGCGTCTGGCGTCTGGTGCAGCGGCGGCGGCATCACCTGGCCGGTCTGCTTCATCAAGTCTCTGAGTCGCTGCATGTCCTCGCTCAGCTGCGTCCGGGCGGGCGACGCCACCTCCGCCGCTTGGCCCGCGGGAACCGCCGCGCCCTCGCAGTCCATCGGCTGCGAGCCTTCCTCCTGTGACTCGCCGTCGAAGATGAAGAGGTGCGGCCGGGGAGCCGCTCCGGTCTGCACCGCGGTTGTGGTTCCGGTTTCGGTCTCTGTCTCGGTCTCTGTGGCGCGGGCCGGCGACGCCCCCCTGGCCGGGTGCTTTGGGGGCGTGTCCGGGATAGGCTGGGGGTCCGCGGCCTCCAGCAGGTCGGGGGTCTCCTCAAGGTCAAACTGGGAGACAGAGGGACGCTGGGTCTTACTCGAGCTTTATATCTAATGTGAGCTGTGAGTGGGATATGGTGTTGACATTTCAGACGTCACTAAATGACATGGATTCATGTATAATAATAATAGCTTTTTTTTCTATCCAACAGGCTTCAAAAACCTTGCGTCTCTTCTGTTGCAACTGATAATCGAACAATTAACTGACAAAGATCGCTTTCTTCGCAGGCAGTAATATACACGTAATAGAAACACTGCTACTTATATAGCACACAAGCATTTGCATTTATAACTGTATTTATAAGTAATCAAATATGTAGCAGGACATGAGCCCAGCCTGCATACTTCATACGTGTGGTCCTCCATACATGTGAAGGACCACCAGCCACACTTCATGCATCATGTGGTCCTACCACGCTGTCGTCTTCAAACTCTTTGGTCGCCATCTCCAGGATCCCCAGCTTCCTCTTCTCCCCGCTTTTCTCCACCCCCTGCTGGGCCGGCGGGCTGGCGGCCCCACCTGAGGCGGACAGATGAAGGCGGGGGGGGGGGGGGGGGCACGTGAACACATGGTTGTCGCCCCTTGCAGCAAGAGAATAACACACAGGCACATGCGACTGCGGGCGGATGGTACTCAGAGCCTTCGTCTGCGTGTGTCAATGGCAGCCAGAGAAGGGGGGGGGGGGGGAGGTCGGACCTGCTGATGGGCTGCTCTCGGTAGGCTGACGCGGGGACGGCTGCGGCGAGGGCCCTGCCGCCGACGTCGATGCTTTGGGCGAGCTGCAGGGCGACGTGGCCCCGGCCTTCTCTGGGGAGGGCGAGCTGCAGGGCGACGTGGCCCTGGCCTTCTTTGGGGAGGGCGAGCTGCAGGGCGACGTGGCCCCGGCCTTCTCTGGGGAGGTCGGCTGCGACGGCGGCGTGTCGGGCATCAGACAGAGCTGGAAGGGGCTCTGTAGAAGGCCGCTGGGGGGGGCCGCCATCTTGGGCGTCCCGCTAGACTTCACGGGATACGAGGTGTGCTGCGGGGCTTCAGTCGGCACCGCCTCCTCCTCCTCTTCCTGCTGCTCCTCCACCACCTCCTCCTCCTGCTGCTGCTGCTCCTCCACCTGCTCGTCCTCCTGCTCCTCCTTCTGCTCCTCCTCCTGCTTCTCCTTCTGCTCCTCCTGCTGCTCCTCCTCCAGGTCAGGGGGGAGGCCAGCTGTTGGTGGGACGCCTGTTGACTCTGAGCTCCCCGCCTCCATCGGTAGGTCGTCTGCCTGCTGGGACATTGCTTTTCGTCAGCCGACCAAACATACGTACATACACGCTATGAAATTACACTCAACTTGACCCTTCTGTCCTATTCATGTAGGACCACAACATATGGTGAAATAAAAATGTAGGCTAGATGGTTTGATGGCATGCCGTATGGGAAATATGAAACCCAACACAACATTGTCCAGTTAATGAGTTCCCCAACCCTGCCTTGCACAAATATTATGAGCATAATTCAGCACAACAGCGCGTGTGTGTGTGTGTATGCTGTACGACTATGATATGTGGCATGTCTACCTCGCAAAACATTTAACACCTGAAGTGGGACACGGAATACAGCGGTAGGATGATGCACCACATTAAATCCGCCCACACAGCAAGTCATCTCTAATGCAGCAGCCTGCATAGTGTTTTGGTCTCAACCCTAGGCAAGGGCAGCTTGGGGAAAAGGTCGTAAAGTCGAGTGCTGCTCACAGCAAGACCGCCCGGACGCTATATTTGAAACTTAATTTTGAACACGACTTTCACAAGCTTAAAAAATAAAATAAAAATAAAAATCCCCACAAATGCTCCGAGCTACATTTGAACAGAACACATTACGGGTTTTTCATAAGAGCCCACTACGGCAGCGGCAGTGGGGGTGCAGCTGGTGTGTGTCCCGCACCCATCTGCGCCCCCCCCCCCCCCCCCCCCCCCCCCCCGCCGCCGCCACAGGCGAGACACGAGCACAGCGTGTGCCACTCCCGTCACGACGCACACAGACGACGTGTTGGCCAATTGATCAAAGCGGCGAGACCTGCGGCGGCGCGTCAGAAGAGGTCACGTCGTCTGAAGAGGAAGCCGTCGGTTTTTCCGTGGAGGGGTCTTCAACGCGCGTCTCCTGGTTTTCTGCCACCTGGGTGGAGAACACATGCATATTGTGTCACAGGCTTTTCCAGCACGCACGGGGGGCACGCACACACACCCACAAAAACACACATACACACACACAAACGCACCAACCCACGCACGCACGCACGCACACACACACGCACACGCACACACCTTGCCACCACTTGTCGGGTGTGTGGCGGATCTTTCACCTTGGCGTCCCTATCGCTGCTGCCCTCCTTCGGGGCCTCCATGGGTCTGTTCTTCAGGTTGCGGAGGTAACGGTACTTCATGGACTGCCAGCTGTGGCCGGTCAAGTGCTTCGCCTTCATTTCTTGCCACAGCCGGTTGCCCTTGAGCCGGTCCTTGCGCGTGGCGACGTAGGCGATGATGGCGGCGTCCTCCTCGGGCGTGTACGAGGTTCTACCTGTTTGGTACCGGGAGACCAGGGTGAACACGCTGAGATCCAGTTGGGTTAGGGTTAGGGGGTTAGAGTTAGGGGGTTAGGGTTAGGGTTAGGACAAAGAACAGTGGCAAGATACCCGAGCTTGTGGACCTGCTGGAACTCCTCTTGGTAGACTGAGTGTCTGTGGCTCTGGGTTTCATCCTGTAGTCCTCCAGCTCCAGCTGCTCATTCTTCTCAATGCAGTCACAGATGTACTGTGCAGACACGTACCTGGGGAAGCCACACACACACACACACACACACAATAAAATATACAATGTGGGGGTAACATATGCATATTTAGAGTTGACTACTCAACCAGCCGAATGGCAAGTAAAAACTGTCAAGAAGCATCAGCCTACCTAGTTTGAGATTATGGTGTTAGAACTTCAGCTGAACTTTAGAACTAGAATCTGGATAGAATAGACGTTACGGCAAGCAAGTAAAGGCCACAAACTGTGTTTTTCCATGTTCTGTTGCTAATTATAAGGTGCAGCTTACCACACTGGTATACACAACATTCTGTCAGTTTGATGACACACCTTTTAGAAGACCCATTATCTTCATAACCAAATAATAAATACGCTGTGGGATGGCAATTAGAAGCTAAAGAGTATTCTAAGGCACATGAGCTCCATCCACTTACCCATGATACATTCATAACAACATACACATGTATAAATGAGGCCCCACTTACATTCACATTTACTCCCACGAACCAACACGCTGCACCTACCAGTGAGCTGTGCTCTCCGTGAGAGACCCCGCCTCGTGGGGGTCTACGAGCATGACAGCCCCCGGCTCCTGGGCTTTGCACAACATTCCCCCCCCTGCCTCGATGAGGGGCAGAAGCACCACCTTGGCGGGCCCCGGGCACAGGAAGAAGCGCATGGGTTCACCCTCGACGGTCATGAAAAGAACCGGAGAGAAGTCGCGCGACTCGCCCGGATTTTCCAGTTTGGACGGCATTGTTGTTGTTGTTGGCGTCTTTCAAAAGGGAAAAGAGGGAGAGAACGGTTTTCAAGTCAGTGCGTTTGTTAACGAGTAGGGTGGTGGATGGGTGTGGGTTGCGTGCAGTGTAGGAACGAGGAAATCACCCACAATCCCACGGGCTGATTTAACAGTAACGACAACACCTGAGGGTGTTGATGACATATACTTTAAACCAGAAATATTACCATGTAAAATGGGTTCGAAATACAAATGAAACGTGGCTCGAGAACTAGTATGGATAGTATGGACTTGTATGTTTTTTTTTAATGTCTTCAATACAATAAATAACACTACAAAGCAAAGTTTACATCAAGATATCCGATGAGAAAACATTGATATCGCTAACTTACAGCGTACATACTTGAACGCTAGGTTCGTTGCAATGCACATAGGCCTAGCTTATTTCAATTATACTGACAGTAGCAACCATGCCATGAACATATGAATGACAACCTAAGTGAATGTAGAGTTAATCGTCATGATCAAAATCGATACCTGCAAGGTATTTGATGACTTTCTGCGAGTGGGTAACATGTTTCCCGCCCCTAACATCAAAACAAACCAGCACCGCCGTAGTGTGTCGCACCCCCTTTCTGCGGCTGCGCAGACGCAACTCTTCTTCCTCGTTGTCGAGTGGTACAATTTACTCCACACATTGTACACTTGCGCCACCTGGCATTTGCCTCCAGCAACGTCTTCTCAACGTCAACGACAAAATATTGAGATGCAGGTCTATACATTCTGTGAGGTGAATGATCCTCAAATGCAGCTGTACACCGTTCCACTTTATACGTAAGCTAAATATATGGAAAACAAGGACCAAAACGATTGTACACCTTAAATTTCTGTAACCTGACAGCCGTGTCAGAGGAATAACATCTGGGACTGATGTTGCATCATATAACTGATTAAAAAAACACACCAGGAAAAACACAACCAACCATTAATGAATCAAAGGGATGAACAAAATTAGCACAGTTGAAAAGAACAACCAAATAATCCAAGGAGTGATCTGTACTGAGGGGTTGATTATCAGAGAGGGATGTATCCACCTTTCCTCAATTATCGATGTGACAGGTTGACCTCTTTCTTGCCTAGATATGCCCCCCCACCCCCCCCCCCCCCCCCCACCCCCCCAGGTCGTTTACTATCGTTTACTCTTGCTAATTGACTAATTAACACTTGTTCTTCTCCCCGTACTACTACTTTTTTTTTAAACAAAAGTTACATACATAGTTTCTCAGGTCTCAGGACTCTCAGGTCTCATGACTAGAGTGTTCAACCGACCATAAGAGGCTGTTTCCGTCTCTCTGTCCCCTCTAAACCCCTCTCCCTCCTGCTCTTCAGCAGGAGTGTGTCCCTGCTCCAACCCTTCACCCATCTGCTGAGACAGAGACTGAGACTGAGAAAGAGACTCATTTTGTTCATTTTGAGGTTCACTTGATGGGCTGAGAGTTAATATGGTGGTCTGATTTAGATTTTGGAGTGTGTTTTCTTTGTTGTTTTGATTTAATCTTTGGTATGTGTTTTCTAAGGTTTGGAAAGGATCTTGTGGTTCTGAGGGCGAGTCTGGTACCTGAACATATACCCCCAGCCACAGCCCACAGAGTTCTGAAGACCATTCCTCATGCAGGCTCAGGGTGAGCGGGGGAGGCCTTTCCTGTGCAAAAAACACCATACTTTTTCTGGAACCATCTACGCCTGCCTCTTGTAAAATGGTTACCCCCCGTTTCACTAATAAGTGTGCGCGGTCAACCGACATGGTGAGCGCAGTCTCTACTGCTATCCAAGAGCTCTGTAAGAAGCGGTGGGGTCAAAGGTCAACCTTCAAAGTGGGTGGGGTCAAAGGTCAACCTTTAGCAAGTGAAAGTAGTAAGATGTCTTTTGTTTTAAAAAAGAGGATGTCTCCTACAGGAAGTTTCTCAGGGAAGAGAAACTGAGAAACTCCATGTATATGTCTAGACATGCCTAATGACAAGTGTCAATTAGTCAATTAGCAAGAGTAAACGCAACAGGCATTTCTCAACTATTATTATTTAAAACTGTTGGCACCGTATCATGCCATTGAATACCAAAACAAAAGAGAGTTTCTAACATGCAATAGCAACAAGGGCAAACTGTATATGAGATTCCCACTCTCTCATAGCCTGGGAATTCCCATGCTGCTTTGCGCGCAATTTCATTCTCAATGCAAAGACACCATCTCATCGAGATGTGGACGCGTCAGCCAGGCTAACTCTCTCATATAACCATCAAAAAAGCTTTTAAAAATGACAGCTTTTAAAGTCACTTGACCGCGGCTCCCTCACACCCCTGACAGCTGTACTGTTGGGATGGGCCACAATCTTCAGATGCCCTCCCACTGTCCTGACCATCTGAAGCAATGCCTTTAGAGGCTTGGCTTTGTTTCCCACTCTTCATGAAAAAAGTACGTTTTTAGCCTCTTATTAGTACCTGCTGCGGCCATGGTTGCTGCCCATCTCACATCACCACTGACTCATCAATCATCTTGACAACATAGACAACGGCACCACTATTTGATTGACAGCTAATTGGCTAATAATAATTTTGTATAAGAAGGGGGCGGGACATCTATGAATTTGATTGGATATAATTAAACCTTTGGCGAGCTACTTGGAATGGGGTGCGAGCTACTGGTTGTTCTCGAGCGACGTTTTGGAGAGCCCTGCTCCAGAGAGTTACATTTATTTCAAACCCAATCTCAACTACTCCACTGTCTGCAGCTATTTACTTCGTAAAAACAAATCAGACAACTGTAGCTACAATTCAAGCCACTAGAGGCTGCCATTGAGGCTGCGCACAAGTAAGGCAGGCTGTGACCGGTATCCATATATCTATGGGTATCCACATAGATATCTGGGTATCCATGGCTTTGGTTGGAACGTACAAAGGAAACACGCACTACAAACTAGCCACCAAACGGAAGTGAAACAGATCACAGAGGGGTTGATGAGGCAATGGCAAATACATCTGGGAAGTGGGAAGTGGGAACACAGGGCCCTGGCTAGCGAGGGCCAGGGGTCGCTGAATCAGCCTGTGACTTTTCCAGTGAGTTAATGACTTTAGTGAATGGGGAATTATGGTGGTGAACAATGGTGAGTGGATGATGGTAGAGATGGCTGAAGTAACCAAGCGATGGAGAGCCATGATTAACTCCATTCCTCTTTATTCAATGTATTTCACCATGTCCATGTCATAGTACAACAGTCAACGACTTGCTGATGTTATAATCAGTGAAATGTTGTGTCACCACCAGTGTCTCAAAACTGATGCCTTATAACACTGATGGACAGTTTTTGTATTTGTTTAAAGTAATGCACTGCACGGTAGGCTACTCTGTTGAAAGTACTAGATGAATCGCCTGTATGGAGTGCATTCAGAGTGAGAGATAAACTATACCATACATGCATTTGCAGGTGTGATTTGCAGTGAAATTGATCGTAAAGACATTGAGTTGAAGTACCAACTCAATGGTTATGTTTCGGTGTTCCCCAAGGAGATACTGTGGTCTGTCAGGTAGAGTTGTACTTGAGACCGGTCAAGACCACTTTTACGTGGTCTTGGTCTTGTCTCGGCCTCGACTGTAGCCTATTTGGTCTCGGTCTTTTCTTGGTCTCGGACTTAGAGGTCTCGAGGGTTTTTTTGCATAAACCAAGCATAAACTCATTCTCATCATAAAACCTTATATATAAAATGCAGCACTGGTACACTACGCGCCAAATATGTTACATAGTATATATTTTCAACGGCCGCACCATTGTTCACTTATTGGTGTAACTTAAACACTACTTTCTGGTATCGACTTGGTCTGGGTATTGGTCTCGACTTGGTCTTGGTCTTGACTTGGTCTCGATACCCTGGGGGGCAAAGATACTCTGGTCTTGGTAGTGTTTTTGGTCTCGGTTTAGGCGGTCTTGACTACAACTCTACTGTTAGGACATGGTTTTAGAAACCGCTGTGTCGCTCAGCAGATGTTTCCTCTCCTGCAGAGGGAGGTGTTGTTGTACTTTCACCTCGCCTGGCTCTCGTGTTGTTCAGAGCAAGCACTTCATTCAAACACGTTCCTCGCCTCCTTGAACAAATATTAGTTGTAATCTGGTTTGTCTTTGCTTTTGTTTGGATTTTTTTATTTTAATGAATAGTCATTAAGTTTGATTTTATCAACACCAACTTATTCGTATGATTTTGAGAACAATGCAAGTTGTAAAATATCTAAAAAGCGCATAGACTATGTGACGTGGTTCCCATCCAGATCTAAACCCATTCTTCAAGGGTTTTGTAATATCACGCCATGTAGGCTACTCCAGGAAGGACTTTGGCATCAGTCTCCCCCGCATGACGATGACTCAACATGTGTGGAAAATACCAGGCCTTTTAAAAATGCAGAGTGCATGTGGTTGTCACGGCACGATTAGTTGTTTTATCGTAAATATTTGGGATTTGGAAAATTGAAGGCTGTAGCACTATGAGGTCGTAGAGACCTATTCATTCAACCAAATGTCTGTCAATGGGTTAATCGCACCGCACCTCTTTAAAGTGCGTCTTTTAATCTGTAACAATTAATCTCTAATTTCCATGACCTCATTCGCGATTGTTCAGCACTTCTCACACCCTTTTAAAAAGATTGTCCTCTTCACATGCGTTTTTTTTTTATGAAATGAAATGGTGAGTGCGAATGGCTCCAGTGTTGCCTGCCCTAACAACAATCAATGTTATCAGTTCAGAGTTGACGCTCCCCTCCTCTCACGAAGCTCCTCGTCTGGGAGGGGAGAGGGGGGTCTCTGGAGGAATCTCCCAATAGTTTTCCAGAAAAATCAACAGTGCCCCCTCCCCCCTCTGAATATCGTCCTCTGCCTAAATGGAAGGATTGGTTGTTGTTGGCTCCATCTTCCACTTTGCACGTATGATCAACACCTCTCGTAACATTTGGCTGTGTCACTGAGACCATAACGCGAGCAAGCCGATACCTGACCCGGTTGAACCAAGAAAAAAGAAAAAAAAGCAAAAGCTTGACTTTTACAAACAAATTACTAAAAACATGATGAAGAGAGAACATCTGTTGTTTCTTCGGAGAAAAAAAAACAATTTGTCTCCGGTTCTGGTACATTTAGACAATGACTTATATGTCATTTAAGAACATCAACATTGTTTCGTGGGAGTTTAGTGTTTTCTATAAAAACGCACACATAAGTTTGGACACGCACGCACACACACGCACGGTTAAGGTGTGTACGTGGTGTAAGGGGCACTGTCACACGTTGCGTGATCTTTTTTTCCCACCAAGCAAGTTCTCCTACTCCATGACATCACGACTGCTTTCCATTCATCGTCAACGTGTACCCATGTGGAACCGTGAGTCACAGAGGATATATGCGCTTGCCAAACGTAATGTGATGCAACGTATTCCACCGTTTTAAGGAATCCCGTGCAACGAAACTGTAAGGACGCAACGGCCGATGGATTTACTGGTGGCGTGAAAGTGCACGCTCAGGCTTAACTGAATTTAGGACATCTCCGTGGAAAGATAGTGTTGAAACCTGGTATGATACTTATTTGACCTGGCTTTGACCTATGGGTACTTTACCCGGATTGCCCCCCAAAAAGTAAATTGGAATTTGATTCAGGACAGAAGCAATGAGTTTTAAGTCAATACTTGTGTCATTTGAAAAATAATAATATTAAGCGCTTAGTTTATGTATAATTGATGAAACTAACGAATTCAGTGTATCCAATTTACACATCCATTAACATTATTTCAGTATTTGTGCTATAGTATGGTAGTATAATACTAAAGGTCGCTGATTACCACCTTCATCTAAAACAATATTACATGTTCACAAGACAATTTCTATAAAGTTATCACCAAAGACAGAAACACAGTCAACATCTTAAATTCTTTAACTCAAACACACACACACATGAGTTGCATCCCACTCACTCAAACTGGTGGGTCACATTAACTTCTGCATATACAAAACAAAACCACACACACACACACACACACACACACACACACACACACACACACACACACACACGTTCCCCACTGGGAGTAAGATTCTGCTCGATGTCCAAACAAAGTTGATGACAAAAAGAAGCTGTGTGGCTCCATGATGAATTGGACTTCCTTGTGTAAATTTGGAGTGCTATCTTTGGACACGGGTCTTGTGGTAACCGCTAACATTTTCTTCTAAGGGCTGTTTGGCATAGTTTTAGGAATCTTGGCTGATGGCAGTCAGCAGGGACCGGATGATAACTGAGCGAGGCGCTGACACGACATACAGAATGGATGCAATCATCATCATCATCATCATTATAAGTCAGAGGCTTATTTATAGGTTAGGTTCTTTTCCAATTCTGTTATTTAGTTGTTTAGTTTTTCCATAGTGTACCACAGTTCAGCTTTGTTCTCAGAAGTGACACCAGGGGAGAAGATAATTCTGACCCGCGATAAAAACAAAGAGAGTCATTTGGGATATAGCAAACACATATTTATAAAATGGTTTATTTACAAACTTCTTGTTCCCCATATGATCAAATTACATTATGTCCAAACTCCAAAGTTCAGAAGTCCATTTGATCAACACTTTCAAAAATCACTGCATTAAAAATATATAACAATTTCTGACATACTTAAAACTCATTAAAACATTGTTTTATATTATTCAACTGCATATGTACACAATAGATATGTTGATGTATTTTACACATAGTAAGGGTAAAATGAACGGACATCTGCACTTACTAATGACTAAATGACTAATTATACCATACATACATACGTGTTGGTCATGTGTTACACAAATCCAATTCAGTCAATGAAGACAGAAAACAGCACAGCTCACAAATAGTAAATGGCTTTTTAAAAAAATCAAAATTAATGCACAGACAAACACATATCACATTTTAATACAATGTCCATGTTGCTGCCTATTATCATGTATAAACACTAAAAACATGAATGACAAAGCTTGCATGCAAATATTCACAGTGACACATTTCTTACTGCCTTTTGAAAGACACTCATAGACCGCATTGAGCAATCAAAAACATTTCTTAGAAAATAGTGAGGCTTCAAAGTTCATTCTACTTGGCACGGTTGGTAATAGTTGCACTCGGTTTGTGAGTCTTAGTTTGCCATGTATCAAACTCAGACGCAGTAATGACTTGGCACAATATTGTTCAAATGATGCCGTCTAGACAGCTCCTCTTCCCCCCTCTCTGTCTCGTTGTCTTTCTCGTGCTGTTCTATGTCCCACTGCCACCGGCAGATTTGCACGTCTACGCCATTCATTCTGTGCACCCTAGTTACCCGACACAGGTCCATCCAGTTTGACATGACACAGCAAGTTTCATACTGAAGTGGTAAATCATCTGCTGAAGTCATTTTATATATACTGTATCTTTATAGAAAAGTGGAATGAGAAATATTTGATTTGAGGGTTTGTGGTGCAAACAAATTTGTAAAATACTCAATAGAGAGTGGCAGAATTTGACATCCATTTTTAAAGCCATTGTATTTGTACTTGTATTGTACTTGTATTGTACTTGTTGTATTGCCATTATACTTGTATATATCAATAAGAAGGCCAACAATGTAAAAATAAATGTTCTTTAGATTCTTTAGCCCTTAGCCCATCATTTTGTTATTTAGAAATTGTGCACATACAGATACAAAAAATATCAAAATGACTCAAAGGCACTTGACAGTTGAAACCCTGTTCCTTGTAAATGTATTTCTATACATCACTTCCTAGAAATATTCCTTAATTATATGGATAGACACGGATTCATAAAAAAGTCACACATTCAAAATGAAGAGGAAACACAAATTAACAGTTATTTGTTCCTGCGAGCCAATACCCCGTTATTTCTATAAAAGCCTTGCGTTTGGTTTCAAGCAACCACCATCATCGCCCTCTTGCTCCAGCACACACACACACACACCTACACGCCCACGCACACACACACACACACACACAAACACACACACACACCTACACGCCCACGCACACACACACACACACACACACCTACACGCCCACGCACACACACACACACACACACACACACACAAACACAACAACAACAACATCATCTCTCTCTCTCTCTCTCTCTCTCTCTCTAATACAAGTCCTTCATGATCTCCTGCAGTAGCGGGTGCAAGCACATGTCCACCTCGGTCTTGTCCAGCAGCTGGATGAGGTGCACGTGGTCGGTCACGATCTGACGCAGGTCCGTCATCTTCTGCAGCAGCTTGGCGAACAGCTGCAGCGAGTCCGGGTGGTTGACCTTCAGGTGCAGCTCCAGCGAGTGGAGCACCGTCTCCTGAAGCCGTTCGATGGGCCGCACGTTCAGCAGGCCCGGCCGGTCTGGAGGGGGAGGCAGGGAGACGTCAGCACACACCTTGTACGCGAATGCCGTGGCGGCAGTAGCTCAGTGGGTACAGCTGGGGGGGGGACAGAGCGGGTCGTCCACCAACCGTAGGGTCGGCGGTTTCGAACCCCCTCGATCCCCCTCCTCCCACTGTCCACATTACACCTGACCAACTTTGCGATTTACAGGCAGGGGGCAGGTTTGGGTGGTGTGAGGTGTTAGTGGCTAAAGTTAGGAGTACGGTCACAGATGGCAGTTGTATGTCCCTAATGATTCTCATTTACTATGGTTAGAGCATCTGATAAAATGACTGAATAGGAAATAGTAATATAAAGAAGAAGAGTGTGACGCTTGTGATGAACGTTATGAGTTTGAACATGACAGATGAGGGAACAGTTCACATCCAATTTCTTACATAAGTTAGATACAGTTTGTAATCCGTGGCTGTAACACACGTGGCCCTACTGAGATGGCCTATGAGGTTAATGATTCAACAGTCTCAAGACAGGACTTGTGGGCGGCAGCGGCTCCGGGCGGTAGAGCTGTTTTGCCTGTCAACCAAAAGGTTGCTGGTTCGATGCCCAGTGCCTCCTAGCTATTGTGTTGAGGTGTCCCTGAGCTGGCCAAAGCCTTGCAAGGTGGACACTGGCGCCGGTGTGTGAATGTGTGAACGCGAGGGAGTAACTGTAAAGCGATTTTTTTGTTGTAGAAATGCCTTATCGCAGATTGGAAATACAAAAGCCCCAAGAGAGCCCAGGCTGAGGAGAAGAGAGCAACCCACCGCCGCTGAGGATGACCACGGCCAGGAACAGCGCCAGGTCGCTGTCGTCAAGCTCCAGGGTGTTGAACTTGACGGAGAACTCAAACTTGGGCTCCAGCATCTGGCAGAAGGGCTTGCGTAAGCTCTTGAGGAACTCCCGCGTCATGAAGATCTGGCCGTAGGACATCAGCGTGCCGTCTTTGTTCATCAGAGGCGCCATGCGGATGATCAGCACCTCTATCACGCCGTACTTCAGCAGCGTCACCTGCAAGGTGGGGTGGGGGGTGATGATGATGATGATAATAATGATGATGATGGTCATGGCGATGATTCATTCGGGGTGGGAAAGAGTTTCAGGTCAGGGCAGGTTGGATGGCATTAGGTTGGCACTAGGCTTTCTGTGCTCCAATATAGACTCATGTATGTTTTTAGTTTTCAGCCTCATTGGCATTTACATTTACATTCAGGGCATATAGCAGACGCTCTTATCCAAAGCGACTCACACAAAGTGCATTTGTCAGAAGAAGGTGAAAAATTTAATTGCTGTTAATACAGTAAGAGAGTCACCAGAACAAGTTGCATGCATTCCAATTGTTAGGTTAACCATTGCTAGTATGCAACATCTCTGGCTAAGTCCCAACAAGTTACAAAGAGCAATTATAGTGCCAAGACGTACAACATACAAGATGAGGATTTTTTTTTTTTTTGTGGGGGTGGGGGGTGGGGGTAGGTAGAGGATGGATGTGATCTCTGAACAGGATAAGAGCGTCAAATGATGTAAAATGTGATGCCAGCTTGTGGTAAAAGACTCTGACCTCTAACAGCTGACTCAAAGTGATACATAACATGTAAGCAGCAATACACAGACTGAAAGTCTGAATATGCATACGGTGACAAGCACAAAGCGCAAAACACCATTCAACGCAGCCATTCATGCAGCCACCCACTACCGGAACCCCCAGAGTTCTGGTTTCCCCCGCCGGTCCCACCTGGTCGTTGAGGTCCAGCTCCACGAAGCCCGGGATGCTCTTGGCGAACTCCGTCACCTCCCTGACGGCCTCCGCCGAGCGGGACTGGCAGGAGTAGAAGAAGCGCAGCTCGGCGCCCTCCGTCCGCCCGGGGTGGCCCAGCGCCCCGGCCCCCGGCGACTGGCCCCCGGGACCCCCGGGACCCCCGTACCCCGGCCCGGGCTGGCCCGCCATGACGCCTGCACCGGGGTCAGTCAGGGGGACACTTCAGGTTAACGCTTTGTTTTTTGGGTTTAGGTTGACGTGTTAAATAAAACATAAAGGGAAAGACGATACGAGAACTACGAATCGTTGTTGAGAAATCAATGACGAATGAACCACAACGGAGCCACCGTGGTTTTTTTTTTCTGCTTCTACCGCAGTCGTCAAAAATGATGAGTTACTTTCCTCTACAACCTTTTAGCCTTTAACCTTTTTATCGACTGAATCAGCTGAAATTTGTATATTCTTTGCTTTCAGCATGCTGTTTTTGCGTTGGTAAGGAAACATCTGGTCATTGTGCGGATGAAACTAATTCTACGTTTCTCTAAAGGTTCTACAGTTGGCAATAGAGTATATAGACAATTGGGAATTTAACAATAATGTGAAGATAATAATAACAATAATAATAAAACAGTCGATAATAACAAGCAATAACATGAATACTGTTTGTATCTGTTTGTACTCTATCTGTTTAGTTAGTTGCTCGGTCGACTTGAACTGGACAAAATCCAACCAATAAGCACGCACACTCGCTGATTGTGACTCACAACGACTTCCTTGACTCAAAAAGCCTCCTGATCAATCTGGACCAACGCTGCACAACAAAGAGGATCAAGGCATGCTGACCGTAGTTGTCTGCCAGACTGGCCGGAGACTGATGGTCCCGCCCGGGAAGCTGTCTGCAGTTGATCAGCTGCTCTCCCTCCATCAGAGACTTCATGTCGTGGATGATGAACAGCTGGTGGAACAAGCAGGAGTGGATATAAAGACAGTGTAAGGGAAAGGAGAAACTAATGAGGATGCGGTGGGCGCTGCGCAGGGAAGCAGGAGGTTCTGATGTGAGTTGGTGTATCTGTACATATATTTTTAAAACCATGAAGCAAGGTCAAATGTAACAATGGCACATCACATTTTTCTCATGCGGTGAGGCGATAGGCCTTACCCAAGCCAAGCTTAGGATTTGGAAATACGCTGGCAGGGACTAACACACTGGGGTCTAAACCATGAAATATTACCCCATCCACACATGCACCGAACACATTTCTAAAATAAAGTGGTGTATTTTTGTTGGTTTTTGGACCAAGAAACAATAGGTTGATGGAGCAGCGAAAACATGACAGGCCGGGACTCCGCCAAAAGCTACAACGTGTACATTCAGACGAGATCTTTTGGACCACAAGGTTGTGGTATCACATTGTCTTGAGTGTGAACGGAGGTGTGCAATGCTGGTGCTTACACTTGCAAGCATGAACCCCCCCACCACCACACACATGCAAACACACACACACACACGCACACACACCACAATCTTTGTTTGAATTGCACCACGCCCTCTCTGCCATTGCACTGGCACTCTAAAGCATACACAGCCGGGAGATAAGAGGTCTTTAATGTGTGCTACGCACAGCCTCAGGTGTGCAAAAGTATAATTATATTCCCCGATGCCTTGCCCGAATGCAAAGGAGGAAATAATCACGAGAGAAAGACGCCAGGCCAACGAGTGGTAGACGGGTGTCTTGCTCAAGGGCACGTGAACAGGGAGAAATCCTTGGCGTCAAAGCAAGCGTCGAACCTCCGCTCTTTCTGATTGAAGAGGAGCGGCCGGAACCCTGCCTGACAAGGCACCGCGCTTTAAAAGTTACACATTCATTGAAGCAAGTCAAACATTTCTCCTCCTTTCTCCATTTAACTGGGTCTTCATCATAGCTGCCATGTTTCCACACAGGGTAACCAACAGGCGTGCCTTTGCTCGTCTCACTTTTCGCATTTGCTTTTGCGTCTCAACGCCTCCCCAAGTGCTGATAGTGAATCGATAGCCGCCATATTTGTTTTGTTTGCGTTCACTGTAGGATGTACATTTACGTTATTGTATTAATCGTGACATTTGTTCTCAGTAAGAGCCTTGTTTCGGGGGAACTCATTGTGTTTTTCCATGGTTCAGTAAATGCGGGTATAGTTTAAACAAGTTGTGGATTTGGTGATGTCGTGCTGCTATCGCACAGACTAGTCATAATAAGACCCCGAGGGCGTGAGCCGACCTCGGCCAGTAGAAGATTTGCACACAAAAAAAGAACTAAATGGCGTCGGTGTGTTGCAAAATATTCACTTGTGAGCGACACACAGTATTATAGTTGAGTACATAAGCCACGTAGAACGACACCATTTTTCATTGTCAGAATATAACCTGTGTT
>JAXIVH010000008.1:8057699-8061079 GCA_036785325.1 Urophycis tenuis
CGGTCATGTATATTCGCGATCAAACATCGTCTCAGACAGAACTGAAACCAAGCCGCATGGGAAATCTACAAAGCCATGAGGTTAAAGTGACAGACATTCAAAAAAGGCTGTCGAACGTCATGTCTGGAGTGAGGTCACGCGGGTCACAAGGTCGTTTTTTTTTTATCTTGGACAATTCCTCGCACCCGCTCTTCTCCACACTGGCCCAGCGGGGGAGCACCTTCAGCAGAAGACTCCTCTCACCCAGATGCACCACAGAGCGACACAGAAAAATCATTCCTGCCTGTCGCCATCAAACTATAGGCCTACAACTCCTCCCTCTGTGAGTCAGCCAATCCCTCCCTTTACGTGGTCACTATCACCTTAGTGGTCACTTCATAACGGGGTCATTCACTAACTCCGCTTACCGTACATGCTATTTCTTTGTGTATGCTATTTACGTCTATAGTGTATGCCTAGATGTATGTATATTTTTTATATTTATGTATATTGTTACATATGTTTATATTAGATATTTATATAAACACATGGTACTGTTCAGCACTGCCTTTTCCTTTCCCGGAGTATTGTAACAAATGCGATTTCCCTCAGGGATCATTAAAGTATGTCTGTCTGTCTGACTGTCTGTCTGTCTGTCTGTCTGTCTGTCTGTCTGTCTGTCTGTCTCTCTGTCTGTCTGTCTTTTAGTGACGGCGAGCGCGTACCTTGCAGCCCTCGCAGGCGTGGACGCCGTAGTGGAACCCCGAGGCCTTGTCCCCGCACACGCGGCACTCGATGTTCAGCGCCACCGAGGACGGGGCCTCGTCCAGCACCCGGGGGTAGGGGGGGCTCTCCGAGTACTGCGACGGGGAGCCCGGCTCCAGCTTGATGGAACCTGATGGGGGGGGGGGGAGGGAGAGAGAGGACGGGAGGGAGCCCCGCGGTCAGAACCTGCAGCCAGTGAGTGACGCATCACGTGACAGACACACCAGGGCCTTGTTCCGTTATCCATTACTTCCATGACTACACTTAAACGTAGTACACTGTCTGTGCTCAGTGAGTACGCAGACTTTCAGATGTTAGTGTTGCTCCAAATGGTGCACTTACCGGGAATTACTATCGGCTGCGCGACCGTGTCACCCGCCAAACACGTGTGAATCCGTTACGCCCACTGGCCTCTAGCTATTTTCGAACTGAGCACGGCTCCGCCTCTTCCGCTACGTAGCTAAGATGGCTGTCGTTGAGTACGGATAGAGTACACCGTTGCATACTATGCATACTAACCGTTTTGAGGGCAACATCCGTGTCCTTTGTCCTTTACACTTATTTTCGCTGCCATCGTAATCGGAAGACCCCTACGTACTCAAACTAAGTATACTATGTACGGTAACTCAGTAAGTATGGATATCGGAACACGGCACTGGACTGGACCAACTCAGGTCTCCCAGGGGGGGGAATCACACAGAACCCACTCGAGGTTGTGTTACGTCGGTGACATCACATGGCGTGGCGCTTTAATACTTCAAGAAGATATGTGCTGTTTATGAATCAGATGATTTGCATTCTTTATGTCTTGCTTGGCTGGAAATATATTCCTCGCACGTCAGATGATTGATCACGATCACGTCATTCAGTAAACGCAGTAGATAAGTGAGTGGATGTTTTCTTTTTTTCAAACTGAAATGTGCAATGGAGCCGTTCCATCTCTATCAAATGCCTCAGTGATGCCAACACCGAGCAAAGACTTGCAGTGTGAACTATCACACAAACTAACTTTTTTACCACAACAAAAAGTTCTACTTTTTGGAGTGCTACTTTAAACCACTTGTAGAATATTTGGAAACCAATCCCCTAGTCTATTGCTGGTGGTCTAGCTAGCCAGAAATGCCCCCACCCCCACCCCCCCACCCCCCGCTTTGTTTACACAAATAAGTCATAGACACATAGTTTTCTTCCCATTCCTTTGGCATGGTACAAAAATGTAAACATGTCATTCATGTGCGTGTGAATGCAACCCATGTATGTGAACTCATTTATATATTTTTGTTTTGCAGCGTGCCAATGTCTCTGCTGTCTGGTTCTTTGTTTACTTGGGTTAAAATGAAAAAAATAAATAATAATAATAATAATAGATAATAATATTAATAATTATCATATATATAAATATATATAAATTATATATATGTATATATATACAGTATATACATATTGTATACATGTACAGTATATACAGTGAAATCGTCATGCTTTAACGCTTCAGACGTCGGACAAACCGTTTCTTGTACAAAAAAATGTGACGACTTCGGTCCCAGAACTCGTGCGCTTTCGTACGCCAAGTTGAGTCAGTTGTCGGTACGGCGTGGAGTCAGCACGGAGGAGACTCACACTCCAACACGCTTTGTTCTGGGCAGCATCATCATCATCATCATGCTATTCGGTGCCTCTTTTTTTTGTTCCATTTGAACATACATGTACGGTAATACCGAAGCCCTCCGTCACGCCTCCAGAGAAGGTGCTCAGCAAAGAGCGGAACACAGCGTGGACGACGTTGGAGCTGGAGGAGGAAATCATCTCGGAGCGAGCGTGATGAACACGGGATGGCGCCCGTCTGATGTCGCTGCTCTTCATAGCGTGCCCAAATCGACAATACGTAACGTGTGATATTCATTTCCTGTCAGATATTACCGGTGTTTCCTCGCTGCTTATTCAGGTTTAGATGCAGATTGTGATTGTGCAATTACACATGAAATACTATGCGTGCAGGTAGAATCATCTGGGGGGGGGGCCTCTGCAACAAAATGACTGTCCATTTGACCTTCATTCTTACGGGAAAAAAAAAAAAAATGGTGTCAGCTTTCAAGCGACTCTCAACGCGAGGCCGCCTTTTCGGGAACCGACGTGAATTGGCGCGCCGAAGGGGTTCCACTGTCTACAAAAGAACAAAGAAGAAGACTCTGCGGCCGGACCTTACCCTGTACGTGCAGCTGCGGTCCGTAGCTGTGCATGGTGGCGTAGTCCATGTTGGTCAGGTGGCGGTCGTCGCTCGGCTGCGGGCTGAGGCTGCCGTAGGCGCAGACGCCGTTGGACGGCAGTGTGGGGGAGAGGGAGGAGGCGGAGGAGGCGGACGAGGAGGAGGAGGAGGAGGAGGAGGAGGAGTTGGGCGGGGTGGAGATGGTGGCGTAGTCCAGCGTGGAGTAGCAGGGCTTCAGGTCCAGCGAGTGGGAGCCGTCCTGCAGGGGCAGGTCCACCGCGCTCAGGCTGAAGCACACAGGCCAGGCCAGGAGGTGCTGTGTGTCCACCATGTCTGCCATGGGGGGGGGAGAGAGAGAGAGAGACCAAGAGAGAGAGAGAGAGAGAGAGAGAGAGAGAGAGAGAGAGAGAGAGAGAGAGAGAGAGAGAGA
>JAXIVH010000008.1:8066279-8071279 GCA_036785325.1 Urophycis tenuis
CGTGTCTGGATGCAGTTACACAAATACTGTGCATACACTTCATACTTGCACATATATACCAACCCACAGGCTCGTGCAGTCACTTGCTAAGCCACACACACACACACACACACACACATTCACACGCACATGCACACACACACTCACACACACACACACACACACACACACACACACACACACACACACACACACACACACACACACACACACACACAGACACACACACACACACACACACACACATCTATGCTCACAGGATGTATGTGCAGCAAGGCTATATTAGGAATGTTGTGATCGGAGGGTGTGTGTGTGTGTGTGGGGGGGGGGGGGGGGGGGGGGAGGTGATCACAGGATGTCATTGTCCTCCATCAAACAATACTATGTGACATACCAACACATACCTGCAGGGACACACTTCAAACACATGCACACACACAGACACACACACACAGAGACACAAACACACACAAACACAGATAGATATACACACAGATACATAGATGTAGAGCTGCCTGTACATGCTGGAGCTATTGGCTATTGGCTGGAGCTATTGGCTTCTTTGGGAAATTGGAAAAATGTGAGGACGTGAACTTTGCCACTGTTCCTTTAAATAGCAACGAGTTAATGGTTGATGAGTCCCCAGAGCTGGGAGCTTCCTCAATGGATATGGACAAGGAGTGGTAAGGACTGTCAAGGCCTCCACAACACACACATGTGAAGGACACACACATGCCATGCACAAGCATGTATACATGCACACACATACATGCATGCATATACATGTACACACACACACACACACACACACACACACACACGCATGCATGCACACACACACACACACACACACACACACACACACACACACACACACATACAAACACACACACACACACACACACATACAGGGGTCTGAAACTGAATTGTTGCAGTTAAGGAAGGGCAAGAATGAGACAATGAGACAGAAAAAGAGAGTGTGAAAGAGAGATAGAGAGAGGGAGATAGAGAGAGAGAGGCACTAGGTAGGAATAGAACTTCACAGCTCAGCCCATGCACTGCCTCCACCACCACCACCACCTCCACCACCTTCCCCCTCCTCCATATAGAATGGCAGCAACACTCACAACACCACAAAAACTGAAACACACGAATGACGGCATTTCCATTCAATCTAATAAAAACGGTGAAACCAATAAGACCCTCTTTCACGGAGGCCCCATCATCGACACAGATGTCGCACATAACACTAAGGGGTCCGACTGATGGTGACATCACATGCACGATACCGAATAGAGGAATCAGGTCCTGATCCCGAAGCACACAGAGTCTGGACTTAAACGTCTGCTTTCTGCGTCTATTTCACGGCAGAGGGGGGAGAGCGTTTGTCACCATGAAACACGCCACTTGATTTCACATCCTTCTCAGGAGACTCACTTCTGGATGTGTGTGTGTATCGGGATGGGTGCATGTAATTGTGTGGGAATACATCTTTGGGGCACTGGACACATTCGGAGTGTTGTAATACAACTAATGACGAGCTATAGCATGACACGATGTTGATGTGAGGTATACTATGAATAATTCAAACGATTTGAATCCCTTTTGGTGGGTTTTGATTGCTAAGATAATGTGTGTTATAAATGTTATTTCTATGACAATTCTTCACTGTAACCAGTTAATGTCCAACCTATAAACACACACACACACACACGGACACACACATATGCACCCACACACACATGCACGCACACACGCGCATGCACATAGTCTGGTTTGCGATGGTTCTGTCTGAGTGGCGTGGCAGGTTAGTGCTAGGTTAGTACCCCTGGTTTGTTACCTGAAATGTGCATGCATGTCCTGTTTGAAGCTTTGAAGCTATACCAGGCCATGTGGGGTCCAACATAAACACAGCACTGCATACTTTGGCACTCCTTTCATTTATGACAACAGAGCAAAGTCCACAACTCACTAAAACACTGCACACGCAAACACACACACACACACACACACACACACACACACACACACACACACACACGCACACACACGCCTGTCTTCAAGAATGATATAGGAACTATCTTGATAAGGGAGGGCTACATGTCCATGCACTTCAATCAGTCACACTATATTATCAGGTTTTAGCTGATTCAAAACCCATGGAAATATATGGACATGTTTTTCAACTGCCATGACCTGAAGTGAGGTTAAATCGCGTTTCGACCTTGACTAAACTGATCTCTCATAAGAGCCAAGCTTATATGGCAAGCAATAGAGCAACATGTCATAAATGAGCAGCTCCCACATTAAGTGGCATATCTCCTGGTAGTTTGCGAGATGCAAATCTAGATTATTTGTTCACTTGTTGCAGTGCAAACTAGTTACTGACTAATTAACATATCAATAATTAATTTGTATTGTCAGTGGGGGGTGGGGGTAATAGCTGCTATGTAGTCTAGTAAAAGCAATTGACACAATACTTAGTCTTAGTAGTAGTAGTAGTAGTAGTAGTAGTAGTAGTAGTAGTATTTTATTACTATCAGAATGGTCTTTCTTTTAACTTAAACTCAAACCTCATTGGAATTGACGTGTTTTTCTATATGCCTACATTATGCTGATTGTGGGATTACAGCTAGTCCCGGGTACAGGTAGCAGGTTGACAAAAGGTAGAGCATGGTCTCCGGGCGCATAATTTGATCGATACTTTAAATCCATGATCCGCAGCAGACACTGTATTCAATTTTGCACGCAAGTGCAGTTAGATATTTTAACAGGTTATTGAGGAAGCAATATAAAAGGCTAAACAGGACAAGAGAAAAAAAACGACGATATCTCTACCACATTGCTATACTGCGTTGTGTTTTCATGCGTCTACGTGAGAGAACAGACAGCAACGTTAGTCGTATTAACCTTTATCCCACAGGCACTAGCCTGTCAACCGCATCAAACGTGTAACCACTGATCCTTCAGGCTACTGACCTTCGCTGGAGTTAAATCAGCTGTGCCAATATCGACCCTGGTCGAAGATGTCCTCTCCCTCTATTCTTCTGTAGAGCGACAACTTCGTCCTGTGAATAAACCGCGGCGCGTAAAATAGCCTGTTAAATAGCCTCGCGGCGTAAACTTAAGCGTAAAAGTGTCCACTTTGAAAAAAGGAAAAAAAGGCTGTCCCGTAGTTTTCAAGCGTGTCCAACTACTGTCTGTCACGCTGTGGGCAGCCTCGCTCCCCGCCCTCCTTCCCTCCCTTCATAGAAAAACAAAAAAAATCAAGTGGAATGACGATCGAGTATTACGTTACACACACACACACACACACACAAACACACACACGCGCGCACCCAAAAACACGCACACACGCACGCTGTCACATAATCACACACACATAGGCACGCACTCCAACACACGCACACACGCAGGCACACGCATACGCACACACACACACACACACACACACACACACACACACACACACACACACACACACACACACACACACACACACACACACACACACACACACACACACACAGATGCATGAACGCACTCACACACAGGCACTAAAAACGAACGTTTTAATGGTGTGGTGTGTAGGATGTTGTGGCATCTAGCGGCAGGTTGCAGTTTGACCAACAACTGATTAACCCACAACTTCCTAACGGCCAGCCAAGTGTCAAAGGATGATGTTCCGAGATACATTTAGAATTTGTATTTATTTATTTATTTATTTAGACTGCAAAACTACAGGCGGTGGCTTACGAGTACCTACGATACAGCAATGTAAAATGTGTCCCCTCTGAAGCAGTTTTCTTTTATAGGCTAGAATCATGGCAGTGTCTGTTCTGATGCCAAAAAGATCTACACGTTAACTTTTATTGTGTAGACTTTTATTGGACTTTTATTGAGGCGAGCAGCTCAACGCTTCGTTCTGTTGTTTCTTTGAGCAGATATTGCTGTCTGCCATATGATAATAAAATACAGAGGCCTACAGGGCTACATTATGTCAACATTTCCCAAAGTTTCCCAGTTTCCCAAATATACAGTAAAATGCTGACCGCTATTAAACATTATGTAGATCTTCGGGTGGCCTTTGTTCTGTGTGTTCACAACACTATTAAATCAAACCACTCCAGCAAAAAAATCAGAGAGATCCGGTCCGATTAATTGCGTTGAGCCTGTTTCCCCTCCTGCTGCTCGTCAATAGATTCTAAAGTGAACCCAGTTGATGAGAACGTTGCAACATGGCGTCCTGCTGTATAATTACCAGTGCTCTCTTCCAATCAGTTCACAGTGGAGAGAAGCCTTTCACACGTGCGTGCGGTGCATTGCATTGACCGCCCACGCATGGGCCCAGTCATGGCTCAGATACACTGGAGAATGGCGGGGAGAGGTTCAGCCGACACTCCTTTCACAGTGGGCCCGAGAGCTTCACAATTGTTTTCATCTGGTTTCATCCATTTTGTGTGTGCGTGCGTGCGTGTTTGTGTGTGTGTGTGTGTGTGAGCTTCAGGTTACAGATGCAGCGTTTGACAGTTACACTTGTCTTGGGGGCCCTCTGTCGGCCGTGAATGCCTACTGCGGGGCATTCGTTCTCTAATTGACCAACCGATAGGCCTTTATCAGAGGGGCGGGATAGTGTGTGTGTGTGTGTGTGTGTGTGTGTGTGTGTGTATGGGGGGGGGGGGCTAATTAGCACAAATGCTAATGAGGTACACCTGTGTTGACACTGTGATCAAGGCCTATGAGACTTTCTAGAATGATCAAAATGTTATTAATTAGTGGGATATTTCTGGGATATACATGGGATATTTCTACTCACAAAATGGGTTGATTCTACCTACATACTGTATATATCACAGGATACAGTGCGCAATCCCAGGCATCTTCTGTGCAACAGCGCCACCACAATCACTCACAGAATACGTTGGTGGAATGGGTCCACATCTTTATTGACTGTACAGAGAAAACATGTGTCAGTCACTGGATCATGCAAAGCAGTATCG
>JAXIVH010000008.1:8076279-8086279 GCA_036785325.1 Urophycis tenuis
GGTATTGAAAGCACACAGGATGTAATTGTTTTGGACTGTCTTGACAGCAGCCTTGTCACATAATGGTGCCCGACACGATGTAACTTAAACTCTACGGCTGCTGCTTCAACTTTTCAACATGTTGATGCACCTCTGTCTGTATTTGCTGTCAATAAAACTTGTCAGTCAGGTAAGCACTTTATTTTAGAAGTGTTTTTTTTTTCCACCTTGAATTCTCTTTGTATCCCGGCAGCAATCAATTAATGAATTCTAGTATCTTTGGCTGTCACAGGCCTGTAATAAACCTTTCCATTGCCATTCATTTGGCTCAAAGGACATTATTGGATGACCTGTCTGTCTACCTGGCTACCCTGATACTGGCGCCTTCTGCCTGTGCACACATTGCCCACGACCGCAGTCCACAGTCAAGGTGGGGCAGAATTGTTTAATCTAGCAAGCTAGTCACAAGCTTTGGGGGGACTGGAGAGGCCTTAAGGGAGAGATGGGATTTTTCTGGTTGAATACTTTCAAACATAGTGTACTCTGGCTGGTTTTCTCGCCTACCCTCGCCTCAAGAGAGAAGAACAACGCATGAGGTATTAACATAACCCTCCAACATAACTCCAACGTAAGTCTCCTGCATATTTTATACGCATATTCTCCGATGTGTGTTTTCATTGGAATAATCCCATATTGCATTTGCCTTACAGAGGTGGATCTTGTAGGAACACAGCTCCTAGATGTAAGTCCTCCCGACCGAATTGCTCATCATATTTGGCCACATAGCCGTAGAGGTTGACCAACGTGTTGAGCATGTTCATAGTGTTATCAGTGCAAAGGCTGGGATCTGAGTGCAGGTATAAGGCGGCATGGTCGTTCATAAAAAATTGGTAGGCATGGGTGCAAGGCCATGGCAAGGTTACTGGGCACATAACCACTTCCACATGTTGATTCATTCATTTGCATTAGAAAAAAATTGTGAATTACATTGCTGCAAACACAGTTTTAACACAACAGCCCTAAAGCCTCACTGCACTTATATCACTTCCGCAGCTATTAAATTATCTTGGTAAGGGAAAGCAACAACAGCCATAACATCATTGCCTAAGCAGAAATTAAGGACAGACTTTTTTTTTAAATTAAATTACTGCCACAACACATTTCTGTTGATGACGTTATTGAACTAAATAAATGTAATTACTTATAACAAAGAGCTGCTATGCATAGCATTTATATGTATTTTTTAAAATGCCATTCTAAATAGCATTTATAATGCTAACTAGGAGATACTCAATGCTAGATTTGTTCTTACATTATGGTCATTGTGTGTCTCATTAACTTAGCAACCTAATATATATGACCCAAACCTGAAGTGTAGGCGAATGCGAACAACTAAACAAAGTTAACAATTTATGATCCCAGCCCTGTGTTGACTCTGTTGCTACAGCATCCAGAATTACTGTAAAACCAAACCCTAACACCACTTACTTTAGAGGAAAAGTTTTGTACTTTGTTACATGATAGAGCTATGAATTGATCCTGGTCCACATCTTCACGTGTGAAGCATGTGAAGATCTTCTTGTGAATTTTATTTGACTCTTAGTAAGTTAATGTGAATTGATGTACATTGCTACTGCCACAATACGTGAATTTCACCCATGGCGGAATCAATAAAGTTTTATCTAACTACATATCTATCTAACAACGTAGGCCACAGTGCTAACGTGGCCTCAAATCGGCCCCCTCTGGGCTAGAGCATGAGTTACAGGCTGTTCTGAGTGGCAGGTAACATCAATCAAACATTCTGGCTCCACAACCCCCGCCCCCCAAGTCTGATCATAGCGAGTGGGAGTAGCTTGCGCAAGAGAGCGAATATAGCCCCATGGAATGATAAAGTAGCAACCAGAAGTTGCCGAAAACAACAGCGGTTCACAGCGTGTTGCAGAGGAGAGGGACAAGCGTTCACCTTGCATAGGTCGCTGCCCAGGTGTCCTGTTGGGATCGGATGCTCCCTCCTTCAGGGCAGCGCTCTGTAAGACAACATAATTCCATTATGATAACAGCAGCCGCATGGTGGAAACTAAGCAGGCTGAGATGACTACGCCAGATGGCACTGACAGTGAACCATGGAGATATGAGAAGGTTGATAGACTCTGGGAAATACTGCACTTTGTACACATGACATGGTTAACCTTCTCTGTCTCCCTTCCTTTATTTTATCTTCATCTACAAATTATTAAAAAAAAAGTAATGTTGTCTCTGGATTAATCATATTAGTTTTAAGGATATATTTGGGCCTATTTTATGGCCTTTTTTATGGGCCGAAAAATAGGCTGATCGAGAGGCAATGACAGGCAGCAAAAGACTCCTGGCTGGAATTGAACCAGGGACGCTACAAGACATTTTAGCTTCCATGAACAACATTTTCTGCGGTTGTTTATTCTCTCTCTCTCTCTCTCTCTCTCTCTCTCTCTCTCTCTCTCTCTCTCTCTCTCTCTCTCTCTCTCTCTCTCTCTCTCTCTCTCTCTCTCTCTCTCTCTCTCTCTCTCTCTCTCTCTCTCTCTCTCTCTCTCTCTCTCTCTCTCTCCAACCCTCAAATCCTATTCACAGCATCCTAAAATCAAAAGAAAGGGTTCTCGTGCTTCGGACGTCGTGCCCAGACGTATTGTGCTGTGCGTCGCCGTGCGTCTACATGTACTGTATATCTGCACATCACGTGAGCGCCACGGCCTACCTGTTGGGGCTGGGCAGTGGTGGCCATCTGGCCCTGCGGGGAGCGGGCGGCGGTGGAGCCCCTGGAGGCCAGGACCTGGTTCATCTTAGCCAGGACCACTTCTGAGATCAGCTGCTTGTCCTCGGCCTGGTGGTCCCCGATCAGCTGCATGGACGACCCCATGACCTGGGCAGGGGGAGCGACAAGGTCCTTGTCAACAACGGCAGCTCGCTGAAGGATGAAGTGTGCTGCGCTTCAATAATGTAACTTTCACTTTTTGCAGCCAAGCTTTTCATTACGCTGGAAGGGCTATTTATGTATTCTGTATGAAATTGCATTATGCACCAATTAAAATGAGGTCGACCAACAAGTTGACCTTCGGCCAACAAGTCTGCCTGGATAAACAACACTAAGGATGCCAGAGATCAAACCCAGCCGGTGGTTTAAAGCCAAACGCAAAGCAAAGCATTTTACCCAGAATAGTCCCAGAGATGATGCAAAATGTTTCAAAGTTATAAAACATTTTATTCAGACCCAGGGGATTTAAGGCGCCAGGAGGAGTCCATATCAATATTAAAGTGAAGAGACTTTATTGCCATGGCAACAAGAGGGAGGTTCCACAACGGGTCTAAAGCCCCACCTATCAGCCAGCTCCATGATGGGCTGAATGTGGCGGCGGTTGATAAAGACGAACCACACAGCGTTGCACATGCACGCAAATGAGCTCCATCACCGACTTGTTGTGCACATCCCAGTGTGTAGCCACGGAGACCGAGCTGAACTCTGCGGGCACACAGGGTAAACACTACCTCGCCATCGGAAAAAAACAAACAGCTATGGGGTGTGTGTGGGTGTGTGTAGGACATGTATACTAGCAATGGTTAATCTAGCAATTGAAATGCTTGAAACTTGTTCTGGTGACTTTCTTACTGTTTTAGCAGCAATGAAATGTTCCACTTTCTTATGACAAATGTACTCCTTGTAAATCGCTTTGGATAAAAGCGTCTGCTAAATGCCCTAAATGTAAAATGTGGGATTTCTTTGTCACTGTGGTGTGTGTGGACAGATCCTCTTCTGTGGCTTCTGTTTCGAGACACACGCAACAACTGTTACCACCCTGACTGCCACGAGGAAGCAGTGTTTTTGCTGAGACATGGGGTAAAAACCTCCCCAGAACCTCTCCACACACTCCAGCCACTATTAGAGTGGAAAGAGAAAGTGGAAAGGTGGTAGAGAGAGAGAGAGAGAGAGAGAGAGAGAGAGAGAGAGAGAGAGAGAGAGAGAGAGAGAGAGAGAGAGAGAGAGAGAGAGAGAGAGAGAGAGAGAGAGAGAGAGAGAGAGAGAAAGAGAGAGTGACAGATCCACACACACACACACACACACACACACACACACACACACACACACACACACTCTCTAGTATTACAACGATAGAGAGAAAGAGTGAAGGGGGAATCAAAGAAAGAAAGAGAGCGACACGGAGTAATCCAGGAGTGAGAGTGGTCAGTGTTTGTGTCGTTTTGATGTGGGAGTCAAACAGAGAGTGATGAGGGTTAGAGGCCCCAGCCCTGACCTTAAGATGCAGATGTAATCTGCTCTACTGATCACACTGGTGAGAGCTTTAATCAGGTTAGCCTGCCATTTCAATCTATCTATTCCCAGGCAGAGGTCCACTATCTCGCCAGTGAGAAACGAGGGCAGACAGGCTAAAATTAACCTTCAAAGGCCTCATTAATATTTGAATCAGACGCCAACAACAAGATATCCCGATAAGGATTTTTGATTAAAAAATAATCTAAATTGGAAGAATGACAATTTCTATTGACATTAATTACTAGGTACATAAATGTACCTGTGTGTGTGTGTGTGTGTGTGTGTGTGTGTGTGTGTGTGTCTGTTTGTCCATCCAGTCATCCATCATTCCTCCTGCACCTCAGTAATGTAGTCGTTGCCGTCCTTGCCACAGATTGCTTTAACAGCGCAGATATCCAGGCCTCCGAAGATCTCTGAACAGGCATCCACCCACAGCTTGTACCTGCAAAACACACATTCAAGATCACCCACGGTCTGTGGACCAATCAGATGAGTTCCCCAAGGAGGCTGGCCAGATGTCCAATGCGTGTGTGGTCACACTGAGGATGGCACTGAGATAGTTAAGTAAGTGTTAGGCATTATGCAATGTGATGCCGATTCATAATAGCGGTTGAATATCAATGAGGACGTTCGAGCGAAAACATCCTGCAATATAGACAGTACTCCCCAAGCCATCTATTGACCCCATGCTAAATTAGATGAGTGTTGTGTTTATACTCATTGGCTCATCTTTCATTGCTGAAATGAATTTGAGATGGTTCAGGTTATATTTTATAACTTGTCGCACTTTTTGGACATTTTAAAGAAATCAAGGCTCCCTGACTAAACATTCAACTCAACAATTAACTGTAGAATTCTAGAATGAATTTAACTTTTTCTCCCTTAATTTGAAGTATTGTACTGAATATAATTAGCATTTTTAAGATAGGGCATCTTCAACTTTCAGTCTCGATATAGAAACAAATTCACAAGCAGTCCACTCAAAAAAAAAAAAAACAGTTCTCAATACATTTTCCTCATCCCACAATTTGTTGCTCTCAATGTATCTGACTGTTGCCCTCTGATTTGTTTTGACGTGCTGTCAGAGCTCTTCTGGCCGTGACCACTCGGTGCTTCATGAACACAGACACCGTGCTTACTTGTCAGTCATGGCCACTTGCTCCAGCATGGCAGATCCAGTGTTGCTCTTCCAGTTACCAGAAATGGATGTCCGCCTACAAATGAGAAGGTTGAGCCTGATTACATTCATAGGGAATGTGGACAAAAACGAGTACAGAACGATTGAATGAAACCACAATAAAAAAATAACCTAACGACAATTGTTTGTTATTACATCATGATTATGGTGATTGTTCTGTGAAGATGGGATGATTACGATGACATCATTAAACAACCTCCCCCCCCCCCCACCCCCCCCTTAGCCCTCCCAGAGCAGCAGACGTACATGTAAGCTTTGTAGTCGGCGCCGATCTTCTGCACCCGGATGTCGTACTTGGCGTCTATGAAGGGCTCTGTGGTGGAGTAGGTCTGGGTGATGGCCACCACGCTGGCAATGTCCTGGAAGTCGCTGGCGTTGTCCACCTTCACCTGCAACACACAGAGAGCAGAGTTAGGGATGGATAAGGAGCGTATTTGACTTGCCGGTGGGTCTGAGGGTAAAAAGGAAAGGAGAACAGTGGACAGGATATCTCTAGTCAGAGCTGTTTCGGTGTCGGTGCGGACCAAGGTGGTTGAAGAGGGCCCCCCTGAACCCCACTGGGGGGCCCCCAAGCTGCCATTCTGGTTGTCCCTCTCTTTTGTTTAATAAAAAGAAAGAACTAACGACTGGTCTCTAATCTCTCTCTTGGTAGCAAGAAAAAAAAAATACTGAACTATAAATTATATTAAATATCAATCTATAATTAATTAATTAATTAATCTATAATTAATCATATTAAATATTATATATTTATTTATATTATCATTTATAATGCTAAATTATAAATTCAGCATGAGATGCTAGCAGTGTCGGCTGGCCAACAAAGTGCATCTTTTAATACATTAATTCATTCAATTAACTATAATTCCTTCTTTTAACTATGTGTGTTTAAAGTGTGCGATAACATACATAACGTATACAATATAAGTCTATATGTTTTGGGGTAAATGTGTGTTCCTGTTCCTCCCCTCCCTCTCGTCTACAATATTGTCCATATTTAATATTCAATGCTGGTCTCTCAATTTTATCCTTGGACTGTTGGACCGATTTGCACTACCATCACACACGCCATCATAGAGCACCTTACCATACATAATGAATCACAGGGCCAGGCCCTGCCCTTTCACTGCAAGCATCCCATGCGTATACATCCCTCAGTACATTCATATGGACTTTTTGTTTCAACTTTTTGTTTTTTTGTCCATATTGTTCAGGCAGTTTTCCTTTTTTTGCCAGCCCGTTTATGTTTGTATGTGATGTCTTGTAAGCTACTGGGACCTTGAATTTCCCCCTCGGGGCTCAATAAAGTATCTATCTATCTATCTATCTATCTGTCGATGGCCCATTCAGGGCACCAGCGCAGCCACTTGCTGACACGAGATATGCATGTATCGACGTAAATTAAGCTGATCGCCGTCCTCCGATCTGATGCCTGAAGGACGATTACTTCATCGCCCCCCGGCAGCCAGGAGTAGGGACACCTGACGTTATTGGTGTTGACATGATGGACCAGGGAACCTGAAAACACAGACTTTCAGCCTCCCCCAAAGTCAATAGGATCTCTTCTCCAAAGTCTGTTTGAGATGACAGCTTTTGTGGAGGAAAGAAATGGAAAAGGCACTTCAAGCTCGCCGTGTCACCAAATGCTTGTCTCATCATTTAGGTTTCTTCTGTCCAGTGGCCAATTTTATGTTATGCTAATTCTGTGTAATGGCCTAATGTATTAGATTTATGGTTTTTCTTGCGGGTGATGCAGTGTAAAAACATGTAAATAAATCAACCAAACTAAATAAGCGAGACAGATAAACACAATAAGAGACAGATAAACACAATATCACCACTGTCTCCCACAACATCACATCGATGTCATGGACCTCCTTCACAAAGTTACCTTAGTAGTAGTAGTAGTAATAACAGTAATTGTAGTAGCCTAATGGTAGTAATCTCGCATATCAATCCAACCATCCCACCCAAAGGGCCATCGTAAATCTTTGGATAATTATCAAATACAATATTTTCCCTAACAGATATCATTTATTGAAACTAGCAATCATCGCTTTCATTTTATTCTGTAACATTGCTCATAAAAATGAAATTGTAATAATTACAAAAATCTCATAAAACCTGGAAACTGGTGAGGGCAGAACTGTGATCGGCAACCACATTGTTTAGTCTCGATTGCCACTAAATGGTAGTTGGCAGCCGCTCAATCTCTTCCTTTACTGTCTTCGGGTCCCGTGCGATTCCATTGGTTGTTAGTATGATGACTCAGAGTCTATTTTCCCCGTTTTACCGAACCCGTGTGAGATTGGATTTTACCCATCGCTACGGCAGAGCGAAAGACAGATGTAGCTGGTTACGATCACCAGGTATCGCCGCGCACCGACATTGAAAATGAAAACGTGTGTGTGAACGGACCGTTCTGATGGCCTCGGCACCGGAGGCAAAATGCACCACCGACCAGAACTCAGATGTAAAGCCACGCCTGTTTTTCTCCCACTGACACGAGGCAGAGGTTCTGAGGCGGTCAACAACAACACCAACCATGAACCCATTCCAGACCCATTTTGGTGTATGAGATGAGAGGTGAGGTGTATTAGGTGAGGTGTATGTATGAGATACAGCCCTGTGTGTGTGTGTGAGATGAGATTCAAATCTACCTTTCCCATTCCGGAGTGGGCGTGGCCTATCTTCACAACCACTGGGAAGCTGGGCGTGGTTATCTAGAAAGGAAGAAGACACATTTAAAAACAGGAAGTGCATCCATAATTCCATCCATCCAATAATGTTGCGGTGTGGGTCATCAACCAACACAGCACCGCCAAAAAAAACATTCAATTTTATTTTATTTTGCAGTCCCCTTCATTTCACCATTATTCATTCGTTCATTGTACAGAAATGTTTCCTGTTGGAATTATTGTATTCTATTTATCACGTCTACAAATGTTAGTTATTTTCTTTTGTTTGTTTGTTAAATATTTGAAAACCTTATCTGTGTTTCATGCATTGGTTGGAGCTAAACGATTCATCTCACGTAATGATTGCCATCCTCGCTTCTTTAGATGCCCAATATATTTTGCTTTTTGTTTTTGTTTTGGTCGTCCAGATGGCTAAATTAACACAGGCATGTCAACACAATCAAAAGGAGTTGTTTAACTTCCGATGACTGTAGGAATTAGTCAGGCTTAGTCATCAGCTGTCAGGCAGGGAAATGGATGATGGGTGATAAACACACACATACACACACGCACACACACACACACACACGCACGCACGCACGCACGCACGCACGCACGCACACACACACACACACACACACACACACACACACACACACACACACACACACACACATAAACACACACAACACACACCCCCACATACAACTTTTGTGTCCCACAAGTTGCGTTGGAAAACACACACATACGCAAATAAAATTATCAAAAACATTAAACAGCAAAAACATTATCCTGCACTGAAGGCCAGATGACACCCCTAATTCCTACATTTCCAAAATATATATATGTATTTTTTATTTTTTTGATTTTTTTTTTTTTTTGATTGTGTATTTCTAAACTCGCTATAGTTGTGCATTTCTATTTACTCTGCGCCAGAACCACTAGACTGATTAGTCACATTCTTTTTTCTTTTTTTTTTTGGTAAATAGGCGGTCCTTGAACCATTCATTAGTGGTGGAGTACATAAGAGGCCCTGTGTGCTGCAACCCTCTCAGCATTCAGGACCAGAGCGTCAATGTGACAGGGAACCAACCATTGTGCGTGGCTCTGCATGTTCGCTATAGAGTGAGAGACAGTGAGGAGAGAGAGAGAGAGAGAGGGAGAGAGAGGAAAGTAAGAGATTAGGACAGAGAGAGAGAGAGCGAGCAAGAGAGCGAGAGAGCGTCCGCCTTAAGCTAAACTTGCACTTGAACAAAGTTAGTGGTCGCACCAGCTGGTATTCAGGGGCGCAATTAAACGTACGCGGGCGTTTCACTCCACAGCTGCCTCTAAGCTCACCCGAGCTCCTCTCTCTTGCTTTTAATTCTCCTCCCTGCCCCACGCTCTCCCCCCTCCCCCCCCCCCCCTCCCTCCCTCCCTCCCTCCCTCCCTCCCCCCCCCCCTCCCCGACACCACCCTCCCACTCCCACTCCCGCCCTCCCCCACCCCACCCGACCATCTTGCTGACTGCTGGCCTGGATTGCTCCCTGGGAGAAGGGAACAGCGTCAGAAGAGGCTGCCAAGGGGGTTTTTCGACAATTGGTGAAGCAGTCCGAGGCAGCCAGGAGCCATGGGCATGCAGCAGGTGTGGTGTGTGTACTCGGGGCTTTTGGTGAGCGTCCTCCTGGGTCTGGGCAGGGAGCGCCTGGCGGGGGCATGCAGCTGCAACCCTGCACATCCTCAGCAGCTCTTCTGCAGCGCCGAGATAGGTGAGTTACTCTCGTTTCCCGTGTTCATATTCAGACGCTGGCCAGGCGTGACGCGGGTTTGTGCGCGCGTGTTGACTGAATCCTCGTGTCG
>JAXIVH010000008.1:8088779-8097707 GCA_036785325.1 Urophycis tenuis
TGAGGTGTTTACATGCACTTCAAAAGTCCGAACGATGTCTTATACGATTAGAAATTCGAATTTCTTGCTGCATGTAAACGTACTGATTGTGTTGAGGACTCCTGAAAGGCCGCCGGTGGCCCCGGGCTGACCCAGCGGTGTTGTGAGACTTGACGCCAGAGAGCTGAATGAAGACGTTGCTCTTCATAATAACACGTCGCCGCGTCTCCCCTGCTCCCCGGGCTGGCCTCCGTATGCCGCGTTTTGTGTGTGTGTGTGTGTGTGTGTGTGTGTGTGTGTGTGTGTGTGTGTGTGTGTCTGTGTGTGTGTGGTGTGTGTGTGTGTGCGTACGTACACTTCTACACTTCTAGGCCAAGAAGAGCCGACACAGTAAACCTACTCCATACCCTATGTCTTCTCTGTCTCTCTCCCCCCCCCCCCCCCCACCCCGTTCTTCCCTTTCGCTTTCGATCCATCTATCTATCTCCCTCTCTCTTTCTCTCCCCTCGCTGCTTCTCCCTCGGTCTCACCCTCGCCTTCATTTCCATGTCTATAGGCTGGGCTTAGCGCGCTGCATACTAACGCTAAGCGTGTGAAAAAGCCTGCTGACAGCTCAGCTTTGTGAGCATGACAAGGGCGCCGATTCATGTGGGTGGGTGGAAGTTACTTACAACATCAGTTCTCATGGTTTAAACTTTGCCATATTTCTCTTATGCTGGGCGGTGGTAGAAGGGGACCCGCTCTGGTTCCGCGTCCAGTCCGTTTCATCAAACAGGTGGTCTGGGAGAGTTTGATGAATTTGTTTTTACGGAGATCAGGTCTTTTTAGTTGGACAGCTTTTGACGAGCACATCAAAGCGATGGTCCAATGCTGGTCCTAAAATGTACGATCTGGATGTTTTGGGATAGACCTGGGTTACTGTACAGACCTCCCACCAGAACCAGAACAGGTTCCTCCTTTTGATGGGCTTAAAACTCAACCCATGCTGTATGTCAGCATGGGTTGAGTCATGGAGTTATTGCACAGACACACGTGTGTTCAAAGCAGAGTGCACTTGTGTGTTTGACCCTGCAGGTTCACTGAAAAGTGGCTATCAAAAACGCAAGGAGGTTGGGGTCAGGTTGTTTATTTTGGACCGAGCCAGAACCACCATGCAAAGGAGAATGCTTTTCTATTATATTCCCGCTCTTGGAAAACAACAACACACTGATTTAGATTTTAACATTGAGAAACAAAAATAACCCACACATGTACTTAAGAATGTATTTGTGTATTCTAATAACACAGGAAGCACTGCCACTGTCATTATTTCTTCAGCGTTTTTGGTCTGATTTGTTCAACAGATAAGCGGACAGAACAGACAAACCCAAGCTCTCGTATACGTGTGGGGAAACAAAAATGTAAATCCCACAATAGTCCATTTAGGCGCTCCAACTGTTCAACACGATCCATGTGATATTATCACCCCAAGTGTGTCTCTAAGTCCGTCTGCCTCGCCGTGTTTATTTGTGTAGTGTGTCTGTGTGCGCGTGTGTGCGCGCGCGAGTGCTTGCGCGTGTGCGCCTGTTTGTGTGTGTGAGTGAGTGAGATAGAGAGACAGAACTTGAGAGTGAGAGGGTAGAGATATAGTTGAGAGAGAGAGGGAGAGAGAGAGAGTGAGAAGAGAGAGAGAGAGAGAGAGAGAGAGAGAGAGAGAGAGAGAGAGAGAGAGAGAGAGAGAGAAGAGAGAGAGAGAGAGGGAGAGATCATATCAATGGAGAGTTTTGAGTGCATCAAAATAAATACTTTCCTTTTATCTCCTGTATGACTATATCTCTGTCCGTGCTTTCATCCACGGCTCCACTTCTCACCCTGCCCCTGAGAGCACGGCATGACCCCCCTTACTCTCCTCCCGCTAAACACTTCTTTTTTTTTTTTTTTTAAATCAGTTCACAACAACGTGGCGATGAATACGCGGGCGAATAGGAACAGGAAAACAAGGCCATGGGTTTGCTTAGCTGTGTCCTGGGGTGAGGGCTATGCAGGGAGTGCACGTGGTTTACATTCTCTCTCTCTCTCTCGCTCTCTCTCTCTCCTCTCTCTCTCTCTCTCTCTCTCTTCTCTCTCTCTCTCTCTCTCTCTCTCTCTCTCTGTTCCAGCCTCCTCCCACGCCTCTCCTGTCTCTCTACCTCTCTCATCACCCCTCTCTCTCCTCTTCCCTCTCTTCTCTCTCTCTTCTCCTCTCTCTCTCTCTCTCTCTCTCTCTCCTCTCTCTCTCTCTCTCTCCTCTCCAACTTCATCCCTCGCTCTCATGCCCCCCCAGGGAGACAGGCTTTTAGCTCTTTGGAGGGAAAGCAATGGGAGAAGAAGGGCAGTTATGCGGACAGCCCTACAAGCACAAATCAAGAGAACACTGTTAAGGAGCTATCAGTCGTATTCAAGTGCTTTTTTTCTTCTGTCACAGATATTAAGATAGTTTGTGGTAAGATAATCCTCAACTCACAAGGGAATTTACTGATGGCACCCCCCGGAGAAAGCGATTGCTTATAATCTCCTGATAAACCAAAGAGTGCTCTGACCTTTCTGCTCCGAGACGAGGTGTCTGACATGGAGCCACAAAATGGAGGAGGTGGGAATACATTGTTGCTTATGCAATAGTGGATCAGAGCCAGGCTGATCCACTACACGCTGTGCGCGCTGGAAGCTGTACCTAGGTGCAGTACCACTGCCCACCGCTAGGCGTCGCGTGTAATGCAGCGGTACATAGTCTTGTGTAAACATCACATTCTCGCCCGATTGCCATGCAACCCTCATTGGTCTCTTGAAAGAGTGAATTGCACTCGCATGATTGAGCTCCCCGTTGGAACGGCATGACGCTGTTTCAACGCGACTGAATAATGCAGCAGCGCACCGAATGATAATTATCGATCGCACATACTTTAAAGATTAAACATACTTTGTGTAATCAAGAATGTCAGGAATGTGCTGTGAAGGATCAAATGGGAACATCTGTCATGTGTGCATGTGTGTGTGTGTGTGTGTGTGTGTGTGTGTGTGTGGGTGTGTGTGTGTGTGTGAATGTATGTGTATGTGTGTATGTATTCTGGTGGGACTGAGGCAGCCAGCTACTTGATATTCTGTGAAGGTTTGATTTCACTCTCAGACGCAAAGGGGGAACATGTCTGTTATCACCACCGGGGAGGAGCCCGGTCAACTGTGTGTGTGTGTGTGTGTGTGTGTGTGTGTGTGTGTTTGTGTGTGTGTGTGTGTGGTGCGCGCGCGTATGTGTGTGTGTGTGTGTGTGTGTGTGTGTGCGTGGGAGGGAGGGAGGGACTCGTGACTGCAGGAAGGGTTATAATCTGTGCAAGGAGGAAATTGTACTCATCACAGCTTGAATAAGTAGCAATGGCAATCTGTCTTATTATCAGCATTATGGGTATTTCAGTTCTAAAGGGGAAAAAATGGACAATGATGAGGGTAATGGATGAACGAGGCGTGATGGTGCGGTGACCGTTCAGTATTAGTGGGCCCATTTACTACGCCATTCACAGTCCCAGCTCTGTGTCACGCACACTGAACGCACATGTTCCCCCTTCTTCTGTCTCCTACGTTTCAGTGATACGGGCGAAGATCTCCGGTGAAAAGATCGTGTCACCTAGCAACAGCTCCTCTCCTTACATGAAGATGATCCAGTACGAGATCAAGATGATCAAGGTGGGACGCCACGACTCTTCGGAAGTGCTGAATACCTTGTAGATTTTGAAAGCCCGATGAAGAGGGGTTTGATTTGGATTTGCTTTTGGATTTGTGTATTTACCATGTAGACGCCTCATTTACTCTCACTCTGTTGGCTTGTGTTTTGTTGTTGAAATTGATCTCACAGACACACACACACACACACACACACACACACATACACACACACACGCACACGCACTACACGCACACACTCACACACAAACACACACACCACACACACACACACTGCGCGCACACACGCACACACACACAGGCGCTGTTCAGATGTTTCAACAGCCTGTTGACGGCATTGTTTTATCCAATCCGGTTTAGATGTTCAAGGGCTTTGACAAGGCCAAGGACATCCAGTATGTGTCTACACGCCTGTCTTCTCCTCTCTGTGTGGAGTCAAATTGGACTCCAACAACAAGGCGGGATACCTAATCTCAGGTACAGAGCACACTGTGTCTGACAGTGTGGGACCTTCACCGTCTCACCGCTAATGCGGCCGATATTGTATTTTGCGGGAGTGGCTGCGAGGTGTCGTAGTGAATACTTATCAGTGTATTCTAACGGAATGCTGTTGAGGTTGTGTCTACAAAAGTAGAATACTTGTTCAACAGCCAATACTAGCTATAGACAAAAAAAAGGTTGTGTAACAAATGGCCTAGCAAAGTGTGCAAGTCAAAGACGGCTTAAATGATCTTGATATTTTTCGAGTCGGTAACTACATGTTTGTGACTGTGATCGTGACAAAACAGGAAGTATGTGGAATGACGGGAGGATTTCTATTGGCCAGTGTGACCTGGTGGAGCCCTGGGACAACCTATCAATGTCCCAGAAGAAGAATCTCAACTACAGATACCAGATGGCTGTGAATGCCGAGTGAGTGGCACACATTCACACTTTGTATGTTCTTTTACTCTACTACTGTAACAACATAAAAAAAACACGATTGCACCACAACTTCAATTAACCATTTACTGTATCGTTGTCCGCGCCAAAATGTCAGAAGAATGCCCCGACGGCAGCCCTATATAAAGCAGAAAGAGCCATAAAGTTACACGATGGCTCCCTGTTTCAGTCCCACACAGTATATAAACGATAACAATTTCTAGACTAAACCGATTTCCCTTCCCCCCCCCCCCCCCCCCCCCGGCCTCCCCGCAGATCAACACCTGCTACAACGGTGCCCTGCGCCTCCACGGGGGACAACGAGTGCCTGTGGACCGACTGGCTGTTGGACAACAGCCTGAACGGCGAGCAGGCCCGGCAGTACGCCTGCATCCGCCGCACCGACGCCACCTGCAGCTGGTATCGCGGCGGGCCCCATGCCGACAAGGACTTCCTGGACTTGAGTGACCCCTGAGTGACCCCCCCCCCCCCCCCCCTCCACCCCGCCCTCCCAACCTGACTGACCCCCCCCAACCTCCCCGACTGAACCCTGACCTTGACGCTCGTAGGCACGAACCCCCCCCCCGTAACGCTACAACACTCAGACTAAGGCAGAGTTTTCTTTAGTGCATTGGCTTCTGTGTGACGCGCGCGCGCGTAGCTGTTGTTGCTAGCACGCTAAAGCATGAGGGGATTGCTTAAGTGATTTGGAATAAAACAACTGCAACAGCGGTTCACAGCAAACCTGGCTCGGCAGGGCTATACTTCAGGGCCCCGGTAAATAAAATCAATTGTTTCTGGCTGACGAATTTCCCTGCTAGCCAGCGAGCAAATGACCCTTTCCGAAACTGTCGTCCGAATCCACAGAAGGTTCCCATTGTTAACAGGCTTGCCAAAGCTAAGACATTAGGAAAACAGTGTCTAGACAGAACTGGACTCCAAGGAGCTCCATTCATACTGATGAGATGTAGGCTCACCCACTCCGGGAACCCACGTGATGTTCAGGTTACATTGTGTTTGCAGACTGCCTGTAGACCTTTACCTTGACCCAATCCTCTCTCATCTTTTTTCATATACACAGTATATAAATGATCTAATAATCGGCCAATTTGAACAACGTTTCATTTTTGATACACCGTGTTTATGCTTTTTACGGGAAATCAAATCAACCACCTTTTGACAAATCTAGACACACAATATATACATGATATAGTTCTCACAGTTCACACTGTTAAACTGTATCCTGTTATGATAATGTAAATATTGTGCATGAGTGACACTTAACATTTTGAAGGCTAACCGTATTGTGTTCTAGTGTAGAGGATTACATTCTTTTCTATTTCCTGAAATGTTCTGAACTATGTCCTGGACCGACAAATAAATAAAAAAAAAATACTAGCTGTTTAAGAACCATATCATCCATCATGACATGGGACTATAAAGGTGCTGTAGTTAAGATTTCAGAGCTACATTCCGAGCGTAATTAGTTAGAAAGGCCACGGCCATCCGTCAGCTGTTAGTTACTGGACAGCGCTGTGTGAATGTCTATTTTGAGTCGACCACACCTGCCTCTGAACGAGATCAACTAGATGTTAGACCTCTTCTGGGTCATGACTGAACAATCGGGGGCACTTTCCTCCCTGATCGATGCGGGGGAATCCATCGTTCCTTTCAATCACAGGCGCATGAAACGCAAACACCTGATGCAAACACTCAATGGCGTAGGAAAGTGAGGAGTGAGTGAGCCTGGAGAGAAGAGACGTTGTTGGTTCTTCGTCTTCTAAAGATTGCTCTCTTCTGCTCTTTTCTGTCCCTTTTGACAACTCTCAAATCTTACCTACAGCAGCTCTTAGTCCAATTTAATGTATTCAATAACCAAACTAAATATATAATAAGGAACATGATTAAATCATTTTTTTTGTTGATTTTCAGATTCTTCAATAGTGACCTGAATGTGAATTTACAATGTCCTGTGATAGAAGCCTATATTGAAGTGGTACTGTTATTGAACTGTTCAAATGCATAATGGTACTTAATTGAAGTGGTACTGTTGGTAATACTGGTTGGTTGGTCCTTCTTTTGAAATAAACCTGTACATGTGTTGATGTATCTTTTTCATAATGCATTGTAGCTGTAGGACTTTGGTATGTCGTCGCTGTGCTATTTCTCCTCTACGTGTTTTATATCAAAAGGATTGTGTGGGTTTGTATTTATGTCTTTGTGTTTCTGTCGATATAGTTTTCTATTTTCAACTGTACCAAAAATATTGTATATAAAACCTCTCAATAGAAACATTTGTCATGTCGTTCATTCTACCGGGACTTGAGTGTGGACGTTTCCATTCACCCTCACACTCTGACTACACACCCCGACAGTGAAACACCAAACAACACAGCTGTACCCTCATGTTGGCACGGCCAGATTGAAAACCATGGTGTATGCTCATAGTTAGTGTAGGACTATCTGTCCTCAGAGAACATCTTCATTCTGGTGTTCTGTACCACCGAGGACATTGTCATCCAATTTCCCTCAGGGATCAGTCTGTCTCTGGGTCTGTCTGTCTGTCTGTCTGTCGTAGGGAATCAAAAGGAGAATAATGACAGTCCTTACCATGTCTTTATGGTTCGGATAGAAGGTCTGATCGATCAGGGGGAACTTGTCTGAACCCAGTTTCTTCTGGTTATTGATCAGCTGAGCAAACTAGAGAGAGAGAATGCGAGAGTGGGTGAGAGAGAGAGGAAGAGAGAGAGAGAGAGATCAATGGTGATTGAGAGAGATATTGATTGATGATGAGACCGAGAGACAAACAATTATATTGATAGTCACATAAAAAGCTAACATGAGTGGTACACACACATCTTATTCCAACGGTTTACTCCAAATCATGGAAGGGTTATCAAGATATTCATCATTCAAAAGTTTAGAGGTTAGAGATTCAGAGTTTGAACAAAAACATTGAGAGCAGTCAACATGTTGTTTTTATGACATCAAATAGTGAGTTTCTGGTAAGAAAAACAAAGCCTGGCCCAATTGAAAGAACCATCAATCAAAGGGCCGCGCCTATTGTTAACGAACTGCATGTGTAAGTCATGGTGGGAGGAAGGACTCACGGCCCACGGTTTGTCACTGAGGCTGTAGATGGACTCCAGGAGTTGACCGACGGGACCCCGGCGTACTGCAGGCCAATGATCATGTTCTTGAAGTCCTCGTTCTGCGTCATGCTAAAGGCATGCTGGCGCACAGCCAGCAAAAGTCTGGCCGGAACGACCTTATAGGGCAGAGGGGGAGGGAACAACGTCAGGCCCGTACAACCTTATATGGGCGGAGGAAGAGGACGCCAATTTAGGCCGGAACGACCTTATATGGTCGACATAAATAAATAAAAAGATGATATATGAAAAATGAATATTAATGAATATGATATGAATGAGAAGATGGATGAAAATATGTCACGCTATCTTTGCATGGTATGTGCAGTTGGTTAACGTTTGCATCAGAGATGATCATGCAACAGACAAACGACTGATTGCAAGGGAAAAAAATAGAGATTAGAGATGAGAAAAAAGGGATCTGTGGAGAGTAAGAGAGAGAGAGAATCAGAGTGAGAATGAGGGCGAGAGAAAGGGAGGTGAGAGAAGGGACTGAGTGTAGATGGAGCATTGTAATCAGACACTCAGAAGGCATGGTGAGGAACGTGTGTGTGTGTGTGTGTATGCACACTTACATTGTCTGTGGCTGTGGGAGGGTGTGAGGGTGGTTGTGTGTGTGTTATATTTTCAATTAGACCAATTTCTCCATGCCACCAAGGAATACATTGGTAATGGGCTTTAACAGGTTGCTAAAACCCCAGATTAATTGTTGACATTAGTCTATGTCGGGATGTACAAATTAGCCTTGATTTTTGTTCACCTCTCCGTGCTCCGGAGGTGTCACACTCTGCTTATCTCGCCACTGTGCATGCTCACAGACTTAAGAGACTGCAAGGCACGCGGTTAGATCTCCTGAAATGCCAAATGTGCCGGTAGTGAGCACGGTGGTGCATTCTGACCCAGCTTTGACCCACCGATTGCAATGGACTGGCTCAGCGGGGGAAAGTGTGTTTTGGCTGAGTACAGTACGTTCATACAACCAAGAGCTGAGCACTTAATTTTGGGTCAGAAGGAACACTCAAGCTGTGTTCCAATCAGTAAAAAAAAAAAACACCCCCTCTCCTACACTCACCCTCGACTGATTGAAATGTTGCTCTGCGCTCTCGCTCACAATTCTCACTGTGCTTCCATGAGCGTTTGCTGTGGTGTGTGAACACAGAGTGTGTCGGCACTATTACATCTCGACGTA
>JAXIVH010000008.1:8097907-8100407 GCA_036785325.1 Urophycis tenuis
GTTAAATTGACCCTTGCTGTGTGTTTCCTTCAATGAAATGCAGTATGGATCTAAAGAGGTTCATAACCCCACATTCACTGAGCTTCACTGCAATTAAAAAGAAAACAACATATAGTGTTTTGTAAGTTGAAGCCCACCATCTTGGTATAATTTTCAAGAATAACCAATACCAGTTCTCCTTCTTCACAGTCAGTACGTTTACATGCAGCAAGAAATTCGAATTTCTGATCGGATCAGATAATGACATGCGTAAGACCGGATCACTTGTCCGAGTATACATGCCGTTCAGAGAATCGGATTAACAGCCGGAGCATGGGCTGACTCTGGACGCTTTGTGGCGCTGCGCATGTGCAGAATGGCACTGCGCATGCGCAGAATGCAAAATCCGATTCAGATCCGATTGCAGAGTATACATGCCGTTAAAAGTCCGACTATGAACGAATTATCCAGGTGTTGTTATCCGATTTTGAGATGTCCGAAGTAGGTCCGAAGTAGGTCGGATTAAGGTGTTTATATGCACTTAAAAAGTCTGAACGATGTCTTATACGATTAGAAATTCGAATTTCTTGCTGCATGTAAACGTACCGAGAATCACAGTGAACCAGCACCAAGATGGTGGCTTCAAGACATCATGGGAGATCCCTTCGGTCCGTTAACTGTTTACGTTCTTGTTCACGCGGTTCCTGAAGAAAAGAGTCCTTCAGAAAGGCCTACAGTTGAAGAAGCCGAGTGTGTTTTGTAAGCCCTACTGCACAAACACACACGAGTCACAGGGTGGTCTTGTCTTGATGGTTTCATCACCTGTTCACCGATAAGACCTGCAGAAGAACCGCTGCCACCATGTCGTTGTCCTAGCTCTTCTTTGTACATTTACATTTATATTTTGGCCATTTAGCAGACACTTTAGTCCAAAGTGACTTGCTATAGTTCCACATGTGGACAGTTGGAGGTGGGGATCGACCCTGCGGTTAGTGGACGGCCCGCTCTACCCACTGAGCTACTGCTGCCCGCAGTAACCAAAAACATTATATTTCATCAACTATAGAAAAAAACACTTAAGAGACAACCACAATTATAGCCTAAGTATGACACTAACGACACCGCAAACAAGGTTGACTAACGGACGAACGCTGTTGTTTTACTGTGATTAGCGGCAAACATTAATTAATGCATTGCTCTACTTTGCCGAGCACCATCCATTAGGATACTCGTTGGCATGGTGCACCGCTGCCAATAACCATCCATTAGGCAATTGCCAACCGTTGTCGAGTAGCAACAGGAGGTTACTGTGGAGCTGCTGCCATAGAGGGCAGCGGTGTTTGAGGCCACCGTTACATTCTCAGACCCTGTTTTAAAACACTGACTTTGTACAGCTTTAACATAACAACATTGCATGTTATGCCACTGTGAGTAACCGTTTAATACCTCAATGACCACTACCTCCATCTGCACTGTTTGTCACTTTGTTAACTATCTATAATTACCGTCATTTTAATAACCACTGTCACTTTTCAATTTTTCAATTTTGCACCTTATTCTGCATTTCTGCATTTCAACCTGCACCTTAATCGCTCATTTGCACTTCTGGTTAGAACGCCAACTGTATTTCGTTGTCCCTGTACTTGTACTCTGCACAATGACAATAAAGTTGAATCTAATCTAATCTAATCTAATCACGGAACTAACGGTCTTCCCGCGTGTTCTGCAACGTGTGCATTCACAGCGTATGCTCTCAGGAGGCAAAAAACAGAAAAATAGGTTTTGAATTGTACCTATAGGGGGCACATACGCCAAACACACACATGCACTCTAATTGGCTGAGGTAATGTGAAAACACATCGATCGTATTTCAATGGAACCGTCTCGTCTGCTGCTTCACCGGCTGACGGGCTGCTGCACATGCAAACACAAAGCCGGGATCGATTTGGGAGAGACGGAGGCAGAGGAAGCAGATGCTGTGTGGTCTCCTGTCCGCACTGGCAACGGTGTGTGCATTTTGAACAAACCTCGTCAATACAAAAGTGCGCAAACACACGATGCACACACACACGCACACACACGCACACACACACACACACACACACACACACACACACACACACACACACACACACACACACACACACACACACACACCACGCACGCCTCTACCTCAGCACTCACCACTTGTGCTGTGCAACAATTATATACGATGCAAATAAGCAAAAAAAATAGAACAAAAACATGAACAGAGTTGTGTTCAAGTTCAGGTTATGGAGTTGATTCGGAATTTCAAAGAGAGTCAAAGGAAGAACCATCTGACTTGTAAGCATTACTGTCTCTCACTCTGACACACTCCGGACATTACGCTTTACATTAGCGCACACACACTGTACACACTTTAAAACACGAGCTACCTGTATTATACTAGGCCCCGCCATCTTGTATTGTGTTGATTGCTATTGTCTATTGTTATTGTTGATTGTTGACTGTCACAAACCAACCACCAAGTCAAATTCTG
>JAXIVH010000008.1:8107907-8132907 GCA_036785325.1 Urophycis tenuis
CTCTCTCTCTCGCTCTCTCGCTCTGCCTGTGTCACGCTTTCACTTGCTCACGCTCCCTCTGCCCTTTATCCCTCCCTCTATTTCTCTCTATTGCTTTCTGTTGTCTCTCTCTCTCTCTCTCTCTCTCTCTCTCTCTTGGTGATGCTCTACCCGTTTTGAATGCTCGCTGCCCACTGTGTTACCCTGCAAGCTGATTGGCTGTCTCCCCCTCCCCTCCCCCTCCTCTGCCTGCCTGTCATCATCCACCTACATCACTACGCTGTGCTCCTTGTGCTGCAGCGTGCTTCGTGTGTGATGGCTGGTGCACGTGTGTGTGTGTGTGTGTGTGTGTGTGTCATAGCGCCTCGTGCCGTGTGCAGCCTGATGAAGGGGTTTCCTGCAAGCGTGCAAAGGCAGAGTTGCCCCCGACGACCCTCCCCCCCCATCCGCACACACACACACACACACACGGTTCACTCTCTCTCTCTCTCTCTCTCTCTTTCACTCTCGCTCGCTCGCTCTCCCACCCCACGCAGTCCTGTCTTTATAGCCTTGCTTCATCTGCATTGTTCCAGCCTCGCCCCTCTCCCTGCTTCAATCATCTAATGTCCTCCTTCACCAGGGTGACCTTCTGGTATACTTGTGTCTGTGTGTGTGTGTGTGTGTGTGTGTGTGTGTGTGTTCTGTGGAGGAAGGAACCATCCTTTTGGAAACATGCTCATGCCGACCTGCTGCTATTAAAAGCCAGTGACATATGGGAGGGGTTGGGGGGGGGGGGGGGGTGGGGGGGGGTGGGGGGGACGCTGCGTGACCGAGACCACCAGAGTAAACATGGCGGCGAGGGATGGGGAGAGAGCCGGGATAACCAGGGAGGAACGCAGACACAGAATACACAGAGAGCGCGCCAAAGGGGAGGGTGATGGGTGAGACAGGTGAGAAGGGGGAGAGAGGAGGGGGGTGGTGGGGGGGGGGGGGAGCCGCAGGAGAGAAGAGAGGGCTCCTCACGTCAAAACTCTGTGGATTCACCGTTTCCACGGCGCTACATCGATCGTTCTTCTCATCGCCGGCTCAATTGAATTTATTCCATCCCACTGAAGCATGCAGCGCTCCAATAACACTGTTGCCTGCTGTAAGGCTTAGAAGTAATGGATGGGGCAGTAGGGAAAGGGGGAGAAGTCATCCTGGAGGCTCCTGTGATGTATGGGCATTCCTGTGCATTTACTGTATTTACTGTAAGATGAAGTCCCTCAGGGTTGGACTAAGATATTGAAACACAGGACTGGCGCCGCCAGAACCGACACAAAGCCAATTGTTAGAGCACGGCGAATGAGTGCATTTAATGAATGGGTGGAGATTTAACATTGAAACTGACATTGACCTAATGATACTGATTCTTCAGTATTTGGTTGAGCCAACAAGTAAAATGTGCGACCGACCGTGATTTGCCTTCTCCCCAAGTCTCTTTGCAACATTACATTTCATTATGCCCACTTTTCATCCTGGGGCCAGTCCCCATTATGGATGCACAGCTTGAGAGATGTTCTCCACTGCTCGGAACAGGCTGTCTCTACTGTTTGTTACTGAACATTGCCCCTAACGAGAAGGAAGGGGGCAGAGAAAAACAGGGAGGAGTGCAGCACATTATTCAGAAATGATCTCAAAGCCGTTATGAATGCAGTTTTAGGAAGAAAAATAAACATTTTCTTCATGGCAACTCTCCATTATTGATTAAAGGTGCCGTAGGCAATAATTAACTGTAGATATGTAAGTGCAAAAGATATGCAAGCGCTATCTGCAAGACTGCAACCTCACTTACAGCGCATTCAGTGTGTTAGTGCAGGATTTTGGCTTTTCGGATGTTGTTATCGTTCCCATCTTTGATGGATCGGTTCAGTGACCCCCCCCCCCCCCCCCCCCCCCCCCCCCCTCCTGTACGTAGCCAGCACCCGTTAGCATTAGAAGACATTTATTGGGTGTGATGCTTTGAGTTAAGAGTTAATACCTTAAGTTTATCTTAGCAATCTTGTACTATAAAAGTTACTGTCGTTCACTTCATGGTTGGTGGGAGTTGAAGCTGGATTTGTTAAGCAGGAATAAATAGAAACAGATAACAGACAGGCAGACTGACTGATAACTAACAGGCTGCCAGACAGACAGATACAAAATGAAGTCAGTCTTCAAGGCTATGTTCATTTTAGACTCCGTATTTCCATTAAGGTCTCCACACTGTGAGCATGAAATATATTGACACCGAGAAAATACAAACAACGCCATGCGGTTCGTCTTCCGGGTCTTTTCTGGGACTTGACGACGTCTTCACTGCACTAGTGAAGACGTCTTAGTAAAGATAGTCCCAGCCTTCCGAGTCGGAGACTATCCGGTTACACAGATGTGCCATCGCGAGGGCGGCCGTCTCGAGTGTAGGCTAAACATCTGCCAGGAGTGTGAAATCCTCCTCCTCAAGTTTCCATGACTTTCTGAACAGAGAGCCAAGCTCTACCCGGGGTCATAACTGTAGCCTACTCTGTGCTTGTTGTGCCTTTCAAAATCATGCAGAAGGTGTGCGATTAGGGGGCGTACAACAGCGGTAATGCCGACCGCTTTGGAATGGGATACACGGCGACTCGGGCAGGGGTCGTGTTACGATGTGTTCAGCATTCCGACATCGGCCTGGCGAGTGCGTTGGCTCGGGATGGAAAATGTTTGAGTGTCACGGGGAATTGGCTGAATCGGCTCCCGGATAACGTTGGAGCGGCACTGGCCTCCTGGTTCCAGTGAACACAAGCGCCCATGCGCCTCCCGTTCGCTCGCACTAACAGCACCGAAGGCTCCTTTGAGAACCACCCACGCATTGATAAAATAAACTGTTTCCCCAGCCAACAGATAGCGCAGCCCTGGACACACATCACGCTGTGACCCGGACCAGCACGGATCGGCCATTTTCTGTAGAAAAGGCTAACAAGCGTGTGTGTGTGTGTGTGAAAACAGACATGTGAGTACTAAAATAACCTAGGATGGCTATATATGAATATTCATGAGTTACAAGTTTGAACATGTCATCATTGGATCAAAAATTCAATAATTAGGCTTATTATTTAAGAATTATTTCTCTCTAGACCGAGATGTAGTTGGGAGTAGCCCACAGGTTGTGTCGCAATTCTGAAATGTTTTGATATAATATGCAAGGACTTCTCTGGTGTGACCCCAACATACCTGGTCCAAGGTTGACTTTGTTTTGCTTATTGCACACATTTTCTTTGGTTTTGAATTTCAGTTAATGTTTTAAAGTAGTCTGCTAGTGTGGTTCATAGTATCTAGCTGTTCTTCACTTAGGTTTAATGGATAGAGACAATACGGAAAAAAACACCTTAAAAGATCTCTGCGTTTATTCCAGTAAAACAGTGTAGTAACAGGGTAAAATAATTGAGAGCATTGAGAGTGACCATTGATCTTAATTAATGGTGTGTTTCATCTTGTTTGAAGCTCCACCTAAATGGGAGGCTTCTTCTGATTGGCTCTTGTGAGCGTACACTATCTAACTTATCCAATGGCTCTTCATGGGGGAATTCCTTCTGGAGTTCGGTTTCCATGGATACAATCTTCTTGTATGGGCAGTGATCGCCATACCAGGCCTCAGCCCTTGGTATTGTGTACGATGTAGAGGTTTCAAGGAACCCAGAGTCTGTTCTGTGTGCCATATCAAGCATTCTCAGGTTTCACCAAACCATGACCACCTAGGATTATAATAATATAATATTTGTGTTCAAATCAATGCTGAGATGTTGCCTGAATGCTGCTCACAAATGTGGTTGGTGTCATCTTTTTGAGAGAGGGAGGAGGGGCTTAGAGTGCTGAGTTTGTCGGGAAAACAGCAGAATTTCCATCCTTATAGTCTTCGCGTTCCGTGACACAGCGCAACAATTCCCCCCCAGGGACTCAGTCGAACATTTCCCAAGATACTGTTTCACCCGCCAGCAGCCTACCTCAAGCTGCGACTGCTCTGCAATTACCCATCACATTTCTACATTACAGCTGATTTGTATACTAAATACTATGTCAGGTTTGGCCGCGTATTCAATGCACAAGTGGGAACATCTGAATGTGTTGCTGAGGGTCGGTTCAGTGTGTAACATATTTCATTGCCTATTCACAGAAAAAAAATTGCCAAAATATACTGTTTTGCGTTCATAAGGAGGGGTCAATCATCCCCCCCCCAAAAAAAGCGTTCACTGTTATATCAAAAACTCTTCTCTATCAGTCTGTCTTCATGATTTCATAAATGATCTAAAAGAAATATTCAGAATCAAAGGCATGGAATGCTGATACTTCAGGAAAGTGAAGGGCAATGTAGTCCTGGTCCTGAAGCTGAGGAGCATGAGGAGCATGTAGTCCAATGTCATGAAGACCGCTGATGCAAAACACTGGAGAAAGTCATCAAAGGTACAACAGGTAAAATGCAGCAGCACTAGAATTCAACTTCACTGTAAAACTCATTATTTGATTACCTTTTTTCGGATGAGACTTTAATTTCCCTTTTTGTTTGTGTCTGTTTTGGTTGAGGGTGCCAAACAGTGTCGATCTCAGGCTGAGTAAAAGGGGGCACACAGACATCAGGAAACGTCTCTCAGGTTTTAGGAGATACTTAGCAGAAGGGATTGCAGACATCAATAGGAAAAACAACTATTGCCTTTCAGGCTTTTCTTTCTTTGCCAATGGGGTGCTATTTTCAAAAACTAATGTAATGTGGTTCAACAAACATAAACTTCAATACAAATGCTCTGCACCACCATCTCATTTAACTGACAAAAGAATATGTCAATCAGCATACCAATGAACCAACCGCATTCTGGAACAAAAATTGGGGCCTGATTAAAGGTTCCCATAACATGACAGCAATACAAAACATGAAATCATTTGTAAAAGTAAAAGTGACAAAAAATTGCTAAGCTGGGGCCTTTGCAGTTTCCAGGCTTGATTGAAAATGGTAGCATCCGACATCCTGTGGTGTACAGGTGTATCAGAGATAAAGTGCAAAGTTTACCACTGTGATGCTCTAAAAGTATGCTTGGAGGCTCTTAGATAAGGCCAGCTATAGCTATAAAAAATATAGAGGCTGACATGATGGAAATGATAACAGTGGGTTAACAGCTCCACCTGCAACGCCCACCCCTCCAGTCTGATGACTTGGACCAGCCCAAAGCCTCCAGTCTGATGACATGGACCAGCCCAAGGCAGCGTCCCATGGACTGGGAACTGTGATGAAGTCTTTACCAAATGCTTTGGAGGGCTAATCGGGGATTACATCTCCCTTGTACAAAGGGACCATTCTGCATAGGAGCCAAACGTACAGCCGGCCAATGCTGTCACTCAGGTGTTGCACATCACACTTTCAGATCTCGACAGCCGCCCGGGGGTCTATGCAAGAGGGCTGTTCATTGATTGTAATTAACAACCCTATAAACACCACCAGAATGGCTGGCAAGCTTATTGAGCTGGGACTGAACCCCCCCTGTGTGTTGTGCCTGTATCCCCCCCCCAACACACACACACACACCTTGAACAAAGGATCTCCACCCTGCACACGCATGACTGGGTGGCCAGGTTCACTTCCAACTCCATCGTCATGTTTGTGGATGACATAGTGGTGGTGGGTGCTGATCTTCGACAACAATGAGAGTGTCCAGCCTCATCAGGGATCCTTTCAGGTCATTCTGCTCTGGAGCTGCAGGGAGCATCACTGCCTGGTTTGGGAACAGCTCTGCTCAAGATATGAGGGCTCTGCAGAAAGTGAAGGATTGTCACGACCCCGACTGTCTCGGCTGCCGCGGTCAGGCACGCGCCTCTGCAGTCACACAGCAAAAACAGAGTTTCTTTCCCCAGGCCATGAGGACTGTGCACACTGATCTCACCAGGGCCACCACCAAGTTCCACGCACTGTCCCTCTTATGTGCACACAAAGACATACATACACATATATTTATCTATATATTTAGATATTTTTAATGTATTTTCATATTTTTTCAGATCCCATTTATATCTTCTCCTGTTAAGAACAAGCAACGCTGCTAAATAGTGTTGCTTCTCATTTGTTGTTCCAGTTGTTATTTTTGCACAACACCGTTAGCAGTGCCACTTTCATTTCACTGTACAGCACGTCCTGCATGTGCATGTGATGAATAAGCGAGGCACTGAAAAGCAGGCGCAGCAGAGTGAAGGGCCTCTCTCTGTAAAGCCGCTGAAGTCCCTGGGCTGTTGCTGCTTCCCCTTCGATGATGAGCTGTCTTAAAGGGACAGCCACCGTTGCACTCATGCTGAAATGTAATGTGCTGCGTGCTCTTCGACGCGCCGTCATGCAAAAGCAGCCCAGGTGTGGCTTTTAATGTACTTCACGTGTATTTACATGCAGTAATGTATACACACACACGGTTTCACGTCCCTCCTCTGCCATCACTGCTGTGAACAACATGAATGCAACCGAGGTAAGTAGGGGGTGGCAGTGGCTCAGTGGATAGAGCAGGTTGTCCACTAATGGTTGGGTCAGTGGTTTGATCCCCTTGATTCCCCACCTCCAACTATCCACATGTCGAAGACCCACAAAGGGACTGATTGTTAAGTCGCTTTGGACAACAGCGTCTGCTATATGCCCCTTCACCCTTTACCCTTTAGGTAACTGCTGAATGCATGATGGTAGCAGGCGGGGCTGATTCCCCCTCACACGTCCTTTCTGTACGAGGCTGAAGCCACCGATACCTTGCCACTGTTTTGGGCACTGGAATGACCGAAGCTTGTGCGGTGTGTCCATCAGGAGGCGTGTGGAGGAGTGTACACAGCTGTCGCCGTAGTCCCAGCGATGTGTCGCACGGTCGACTTGACCCAATCATGAACCAGAATCACGCACACAAACGCATTACATTACACTATACACACACAACAAACAGATACACAAAGCACAAAGCTGACTTGATCACTTGTTTATCATGCAATTTGTGATGCAATTTCCATTTTAACACAAGCAACATTTTCAAGGCAAATCTTTGCTAGTCATTGCCAGTACAGACTTGGTAGTAGGAGCAGTTTATTTTAACCTAACTCTCAGCCCAGACCAAATTGAGGTACTGAGCCATAGAACATATTTACACAAGATGGGCATTGGAGGATAGTTATACACACAGTAATAAATACTATATGCTTGAAGTTTCTCCTTTGAAGACATTTATGGATTTGTTTTATGGATTAGCTGTAGTTCAACGGGATGTGCAGCTGTTGCCAAGGTAAACACAAGCCTAGCGCGCAGTTTGAGCTGCCTTGCTTCTTCGTATGGAAGAAGCAACAAGATTACAACTCCCACACAGAGCCGAGACATTGAGACATTGACATTGAGTCTGCGTTCCCTCAACTAATTTGAACCCACCGAAACACCGTGACATTCAGATTAATGTCATGCATACTGAAGGGTTTTTGTTGTAGATGCATTTAATAGATTCAAGCTTCAATTTCCATCTTAAGCAGATCAGCAAGCTCATCTTTAGAAAATAAGAAATAGATGCATTCGGAAATCATTTTTTCATACATGCTGTATTTTCAGTTGGCACAATTGCTGGTTGTGGACTGAAATCTAATATACCATCCTGACTGCAGATTGACAGTGAGCGCTGTGATGAAATGTATCACACAATTCATGTTTAAAAAAAAAAATATATATTTATCTATATAGTCAAAGATAAATATAATTGGACAGTTGGCACAATTGCTGGTTGTGTACTGAAATCTAATATACCATCCTGACTGCACATTGACCATATGCGGTGCAATGACATGTATCACACAATTTTATAATCAAATTTAAAAAAATATATTTATCTATATAGTCAAAGATAAATATAATTGGACAATTCTGTGTTCACTGATAACGGTATTGTGTCCAGTGAAATAAAGGTAGTTGTTTGTGACACAATACATCGGAGAGCTGTGTGTGTGTGTGTGTGTGTGTGTGTGTGTGTGTGTGTGCGGGCGTGTGTGTGTGTGGCTAATTTAGAATTTGCTTTTGATGCTCCATCCCTTTTCATGGGCTGCCATCTCCATGGCAACAGGCATGTGAAAGCTCTGAAGATAAACCAAGGTGGTGTGACTTTAATAGCATGTGTGTGTGTATGTGTGTGTGTGTGCGTGCGTGTGTGTGTACATGTACATGTGCGTGCTATATTGTTACCGTCACGTTCACTAGTGCCTGCTGTCGTGAAATTTCATCTCCAGCCCAAATGGCCTCCCTTAATTGCTGCTCAAACACGAGTGAGCTTTCCGCACGAGGCTGCTCGCCTCACCGTAACATGCAGTTTAGCACAACCTCATGTTCACCGGCACCCTGGTGTGTGTGTGTGTGTGTGGGGGGGGGGGGGCTTTTTCTGCTTTTGAACAAAACATTTGCTTGACCTTTAGGATGAACCAGAGAATCGATGGCATCTGAGGTGTTCATTTCCAAATCACGTCCGGGGGTTGTAGAACCACACATAGATGTTCCACTGCAGCAACACAGAACCCTGGACGAATACAGTTTGCTGGCCATGCAGTAATATACAGGATATATATATATAGTAGAGTACAGTATGCACTTTATTCAGTATATACTACTTAACTGAAATACCGTTTTGCTTGTCAAACAAAAAAAAAAAACAATGTTGTTTGTGTGTCCTTCTTGTACAAATGACCAAAAAAACATTTTCAATTAGAAAGCAAACAACCATCCAATGTTGCACCAACATCAGCATCACAGTCTTGCGCCTGATATTGCACAAGGACAAACAATTCCACAAATACAAAATGTACTACCGCACAGCTGTCTGCAGTCAGCTGTGTGACATTGTCAACATGGAGGGTACTATCATGCTAAGTGATGTATGCAGAAGTGTGAAAATACTCAGAGAGAGAGGGCCAAGTGACCAACCTAATGGTTTCATTGAAGCATGGAGGAAGACACAACACTTGAAATTCCAATAAGGAATAATCATACTATATATGAATATAATATATACATATAACAATTAGTTATATGTGATAGTTATTTTATATTGGGGAAAAAAAGCTAGTTGACCTTTAGGAACAAAGAAATGCAGCAGATTGTGAAATCCTTTAGATACTCTTCAGCATTGGAATGGCGTAATCTCAGCCTTGCTTGTAATGATCACAGTGGATATCACCCTCTGACTTTCCAAACCACTCAGGCTGCGCCATTATCTCCATTCACCAGCCTCCCCAGAGGCAGCACCTTAGAGCCCCTGTTTATTCAGAAAGACGATGCTGTGAAACCAGACCACGTTGCACCCTTTTTTTTCCCCCCTCATTACTTTTGCCACTCCGTTTTTCTTTAGCAATGAAGAAGAAAATAACACTTTTCTGGCTTGCAAACAACAAAGCTTTTGAGGACCAATCAATTCAGCGATTTCACATCAAATGTTCTCATTCTATCCCATGCCATCCTATAGTGTTCCCCTGAAAAGGTGTTGAAGTCACATGAGATATTCCTCGGGGGGTGTTAGACTTAGCTTCCCTGATCACAAGTTCAGATTCTTGATCCGTGTTTCAGGGCAGTAAACAAAGAGCATGACTTTTTGACTGCCTATTGCTCTAGGCAAACTTTGGTGTGCTTCATGTTATTCTTATCCTTACCCCTTCTCTTCTTCTTCATCTCCTTCTCCTCCGCTTCCTCTTCCTTCTCCTCCTCCCCTTCTTCTTCTTCTTCTTCTTCTTCTTCTTCTTCTTCTTCTTCTTCTTCTTCTTCTTCTTCTTCTTCTTCTTCTTCTTCTTCTTCTTCTTCTTCTTCTTCTTCTTCTTCTTCTTCTTCTTCTTCTTCTTCTTCTTCTTCTTTTATTATTTAATCCCAAGCAAGAGGATATTTTATATCCATATAAGAGCAACCAGTTGGTAGTTGTTGAAAGTAAAACTGGGACAACATGGCCATCTGGTGGCAAAGCAGTTGTTCGGATTCGGAAGCAACACATTCTACGTCTACAGCTTATGCCTTCTATTTATCTATAATGCACGTTTAATTTACACTTGCTGGTATGTTAAAATTTTACTTTGAATAGCGTCAGTTAGAAGAAGACAAAAGCGTAATGACGCAGCCCTAGTAGGCCCCATCATTAATAAACAAGGGAATCGACTAGTCTTACGACTAATTTCTTAAAACTCAATTTCCCACAAGGCCACAGCACGAGGCGCACCGAATAGACGCACATTTGAGTCGACTTCTACTGCGAAGTACACAGGAGATGACCTAATAAATCATATCCACAGTTTGTTTATAACATTTAGTCTTGCTTAAAAAAAAGTATGGCATTCTTACTCTTGCGCAACGTTTAACGTTATACAGGTGTTTCACATTTGACACTTTGTCAAGTTAGCTACTAAATCCCATCATCAATATGACAGTTCCAGCTTTGCAAAACACAGGTGTGATTTACAGAAGGATCTTGTCTCAGTTTCCACAAGATATCAGTTTAGCATTTGCCTATGGATCCGGCGTTTTTAAACAACAGGGGACCTCTCAAGGTCAAATGGGGGTAAGCGACCTACATACATTGTGTAATGCTTGTTATGCCCTCAACCTTATGTCTCTAGAACAGGCATTCTCTCCTACAACATCGAAATAACTTCAGTCCTCTCTCTATATAGCTAGTTTAACCCATGCTATGTTCTGTTATATTTGTGGTTAACGGATATTCTTGGAAAGTCTGGAATTTACTAACTTGGGACCTGGGTTACCGAGTAATTCGTCATGACTAGGCTATAATCAAAAATATCTTGCTAAACACCGTAGCCATTAAAATCACATTCTTCTTTCCATCTGTAGAAGAACATGCTGGACTTTGTCTTCGCAGTAGACGACGCTGTGACATGGCACACCATGAACCTCTTGCAGAACCGCAAACACTACTCCGTCCTCAAGCTGCTGGGCCCAAAAAAGATCAGCTCCATTCAAAGCGACCACGGGGCAGCAGTGTATTATAACACATTGGTGCCTGTAGATGGAAGGGTAACACTGCTATTCTGTCAGTGAAATGCATACCTATCATGCAAATAAGCAATGACTTTTCGACTCTGCATCGTTTACTGCTGAATTCACTGACTACAGTTAACCATGACATGGGATTTGAGTTAACAAACAGTATTGCTGCAAAACTACTTGTTTTTGCTCAAAGTTAATATTAATAGATACATTTTGAATGAATCTTTTGTTACCTTAGGTAATCAAATATGGTGTGATCAGCACAGAGTCTCTTATAGAGGACCTAATGCACTGGAAGACCCTGTACATTGCTGGACGCTTGCATAAACCAGTAAGTACATTTTCTCGTATCAATGTACCACTGTGCTTGGTAAATGTAATGAAATACCATAACAATGGATACGGTGAAGTCATTATCAAAACTACAAACATATAAGTGAGTCAGTCTTCTTAAAGAAACCTGTTGATTGCATATAAACGTAACATTTGAATAATAATGCACGTTACAGAAAAAAATGATCATTACATTTTTTGCATGTCTTTGAGTGACCAAACTAGGACTCAAGCCACATACATATTCTTCTTTGCAAACCAAAGGGACTTTATAGCCAGGCGCAAATGAATCACCTGTATGAAGATATGAGGGCTACATGTGATATGCCTGCAGGTGAAGATGCTGGCTCAGAGCGACAATAGCAAGCTGCGTGCTGCTCTGGTGGGCAACCTGAAGAGTGCGGTGACAGCCTCCTTCCTCATGCTGCCCGAGAGTTTCTCAGAAGAAGACCTCTTCCTACAAATAGCCGGCCTCTCCTATGCTGGTAGGTAGTAGGCGGACATTGAACACACAAATGTACAATCTTCAGGATTTCCAGGGAGCATACATGATGCGGGTGGTACAAACATGCAAGCACATGCTATTTGGTATATAGCATTACCACTATGGAGTTATCTTTTTATATCGATTCTCCCTTGTGCCATATCATCTTCCTTTTTAATGGTGAATGCAATTTCCCTCAGGGATCATTAAAGTATGTCTGTCTGTCTGTCTGTCTGTCTATCTGTCTGTGACAAAGCAATTTCCTCCTGCCATCCTAGGGGATTTCAGAATGGTGATAGGAGAGGATAAGTCAAAGGTGGCCAATATTGTCCAGGACAACATGCAGCACTTTCGGATCTTGTACACCAACATCCTGCAGGACTGCCCTCAAGTGGTCTATAAGCCTCAGCAGGGGAAATTAGAGGTAAGGCTACCTGTACACATGCATGTGTTTCATGGCAAGGTTGATGTGTGTTCACAGACCAAAGTCCAACCCGGTCTGCTTCAGAATATAGCTGAAGCGTCTCTACGTCCACTCATTCCTCCACTTTGCTGATTTTCCTGTCAAATGCAAAATGTAAACATCTATGTTTGTGCGAGGGCGTTACGGAGAGTAACATGACATCACTTTCCCACATTTTGGTTTCCCCACATGTGGTTTTGTTTCCCAAAACCACACTTTTGGTTGTCGGGAAGCACTGCACAGTGCAGACGAGTCACGCGACGTGGCTTTGGCATGGAGGGAGCCTCACGCACAGACACTTTACGTCCATCCCTGGTTTGCTGCAGAGCAATAGGATAATGGGCGCTGCTCCCCATAGATTTTGGCAGCGCCGTAGGTTAGTGCAGCACAGAGGGGACAGTTCATCGTGATTAACGGCCATTGTGGTCATGTAATCACCTCCCTTGAAACAAACAGTGGTTCCTCTTGTCTCGTTACCGGCTGACGTGTTCAGAGAGGGACCTCTTTATAGCTGCCGCCATGTGACCTTTTCTCCGCCGTCATCACTTTTCTTATTTAGCTTATTCGAAAATGTCTGAAGGAATAAAAGCCAATCTGCCTGTGGGTAACTCTACCCAAAGTCAAAGTTAATTGGGACCAAATTGATTTATCCAAATCCATTTAGAAAATCTATTATTTATTTAGTACGAAAGTGATTAAAAAGGTTGCGTGGCACAGTTTGGAGTCTGGTAAGATGATAATCTTAATTTAGTTTATAGGTCAACTGCCCCCATCTTCCTAGCTTCCTAGCAGAACACACCTCCAACCGTAACAGTCGTTTCGCCCATGTATACATGCTATTCGGCTTGTCGGCGAACAGAACCATTTAGATGCATGCATGTCACCATATGGGGCGAGCTGTTTTCTTTGCACAGGTGCTGACCTCTCAGTGGGGTGTGACAGTGGCTTTTTTGTCTTTCCCCCCCCCCCCCCCCCCCCCGTTCTTGCTTTGCATAAAAGCCGACACACGTATTGTGGCTTTGCACACTCGCTCGTCCGCAAACATTCCTACGTGTGTGGACATGCACGCTGCAGATGTGGCGTGTACTCTTTGCAGTTTCCAGGGCTCGGGTTTCTGCCTGTCTTCGTGTTCCAACCCTCCTGCCACTCCCAGTGATTCACCGAGCCGCTGCAGGGAACCGGACCCCAGGCGGTCTTGAGGCAGAGACTCTGTGAGAGTGTGGAAAATACACATGTGTTGGGTGTTGGGTTGTTTAGGTTTTTTTTTTTTTTTCGGGGGGGGATGGGTCACTTTCCCTCCTGGCACTTTGAATGAACAGGGGTTTGGAAGTCAAATGGAATCTGCATCAATGAAAATGAAATGATCTGTGGTTTATTAACGAATTTACAAATCATGGTTTTGCCTAAGCTGGCGCGTTGAATTGAAAAAGTCATACATTTGTATGTATCTCAGAGTTCTCTGTAAAGATACAGTACATTTCGACAAACTCAAAGGTGGCCTAAATTACTATAACATTCTAAGACTGCACACTGAAATACAATCAGCCTACAACCTTATTCTAAACACCTTTCCTACCATTGAACTAGCCGTATGGCTCGGCTGGATTCTGTCCCATGTCGTTCCCTGCCACAGTGAAGTGTATTATTTGCTGGTATCTCATCGTCTCACCGGTTGCACCTACAGGTGGACAAAAGCCCCGAGGGACAGTTCGTCCAATTGATGGCGCTGCCGAGGACACTCCAGCAGCGGATCACCCGATTGGTGGACCCGCCCGGGAAGAATCGAGACGTGGAGGAGATCCTCCTCCAGGTGGCCCAGGACCCAGACTGTGGAGCCGTGGTCCAACAAGGTGAGACGGGGAGAGACGGGGAGGGGGTGAGGGTGAGGGTGGAGTGATGGATGGATGGATGGGTAGGACGGAAGGAGGACTAAAACTTCATAGTTCACATGAACCCTGCATAACATCTATATATCCAGTTCATTTGCACTCTATTTATATATTTACATTATCATAGTTTTATATTTATATTTCTGTACATTTTTTTACATTTTTTATTTTATACATAATACACCTGCTCATTCTCTGTGTCTGCCGGAAACCATAGCAACGACATTTTGCTGCCAAAAATCACTCTGTTTCTTGTGCAACGACAATAAAGTGAAGTTGAGTTGAGTTGAGTTGATCTATCCTCTACCTACCCCTATAATTGCTCTTTGTAACTTGGCATTTCTGCCAAGGGTTAACCGAGCAATTGCAATGCTTGAAACTTGTTCTGGTGACTTGCTTACTTAATGTTTCACCTTCTGACAAATGTAGTGATTGTAAGTCGCTGTGGATAAAAGCATCTGCTAAATGCCCTAAATGTTAATGTAAATGTAATACGTGAATAGGGGTGTGAAGGGGAAGGATACAGTGATGGAGCCCTGGTTGACATCGTGTTGAGGGTGAGCCAGGATATAGACTTCTTTATTTTTTCTGCAATGTTACTCAGGCTGCTGGTAAAACCCTAACTCCTATCCTCACTCCACCAAACTCTTGTCAAATGTATCTACGCCCTAATGCCTAAACCGACACATGTATAAATGTATTTCTAAATGTAAGGTGAACCTTAGAATAATTATGTTTGGAATAAATAGCCAGGCCTTGTATGAAGTTGAAATTGTGACCTTTAACAGTGTAGGCTTTTATGTTTAGACGGATTAGTTCTGACACTTCAGCCGTGCCTGAAACCAGTGCACGGGATCTCACTAAAACACAAGATGTATTAGATGCATCGTTAATAAGAGAAAGTCTCTGACCTGAACGTTGAAGTTGCCAGCCACAAAGACAACCACTGAACTACACAGAATCAGGTGCACTTCTGAAAAAAGTACAGCATTAGAATTAAAGGTACAGTATGCACATTGTGCACCACATGGTGATAATGGTGATATTTAAAGCTGGCATTCCCTCTTTTGCAGCCATCTCCTCTATTGTTAAGTCCTCCAGCATTACGCAGAGTGCTAAAGGCATTGCCACAGCTGGTAAGTAAACAAACTGTCTTTATACACTGTTTAAAACTGTTTATACTGTCCATACTGTTCATAACATCCATACTGTTCATTTATTCGTTACTAGTTTTTACCATCATTACCCCCATAATGCTCCTCTTCCTGTTTACTGTTTACCGTTTACTGTTACTGTTGTCAATTTGCACATTTTTCTATTTACTGTTTATTGCACTCGCGACCACCTTAGTATTTTTTATTTTTATTCTTATTTTTTATACTTATATTTTTATATATTTATATTTATATTGCATGCTGTCTTGCACCAGGGATTGAGGGAAACGGCATTTCGGTTCTTGTGTATGGCCTGTACATTCATGAAAACTGACAATAAAGTTTACTTGAATCTTCATCCTGTTTTTTTTTTTTTTTTAAGATAAGGTTTTAGTGTATATATGGTATATGTGATTGATGTGGTTGTAATTCCTTGTCAATTTATTTGAACATGTACACCTTAAATGGCTTTGAGACATTGTGACTCCCACTTCCAAGCAACTATTGAAGAGAAAGCTATGAACATTCTTACAGTGGAATGAAGAAGTCATTTCTCAAATGGAGTTTGTGAACATATCACCAAACCAGAAAAGAAATGTTATTACAATGTGGTTAGTAAAAAGGCTGACATTGTTACTTTGTCGTCAAATAAATAAAAGTATACACTGCATTGCCCCCCTCTAATTTACAGGCCTGTGGAAGACGGTGTCCTACAGTGCCAAGAAGCTTGTGAAGATGTGGAGGGGATGGAGGAGAAAGCCCTCTGTCCCACAAGTGTCCTGATCACCCCTCCCCCGCCGTCTGATTGGTTCTCTGGACAGCATGTGACCGTGTGCCCCTCGGCAGGACCACACCCGCTCGAGTCCTTGTACTACACCTTTGACCCTCACGTGAACCCTAGCTTGTTGTTACGGATTCCTATGGGATTACAAAAGAGGCAGTTGCAACAGACTTCTCCTGCAAAAGGACTTGCTGCCACGTCAAGAATGACATGTTTGAAAATGTGTAAAATGTGTTGACATTGTTTTTATTTGGTCATTCCAAATGAAGTTGCTGTAGTAAAATGAAGACAGCTATGAAATAAAATGATATTTATATAAAATATAATCAAATATTGAGTATTACATCATTACAATTTTAAGGATGTAAACATGCACTTGAGTTAGTGTTGTTTGCTCTTGGACATTCTCCTCCCTCTGCAGCACAAGAACCTAAACACGATAACAATAGAGAGGACAAATATGGTCACAGCAGCCATCAGCGTCATCAGTACATCTATAGCGTAATAAGAGTACCAGGGCATCTTGTAGGCGTCTGTACGCAGGTGGGCTGCACCTTTGTGACGCATTACATACTCCGTCCAGAAGATGGCATGGTCCAGGGGGGGAATCGGCTGGTCTTTGTGCAGTTTGGACAGTCTCTGCATGTTGTGTCTGTAACTGTCTTGGTGGAGCACTTCCCTCAGTCCCTGCTCAAAGCTGTGACCGTTGACCTCAGCCAGAGGGAGGATTTTCCCCGCTCCCCTCTCCCGCAGGCGAAGCAGGTTGTCAAACTGGTCAAAGAACAGCGGTATGCCCAGCACCGGTACCCCGTAGTAGATGGCCTCCTGGACTCCGTTGGTTCCGCCGTGAGCCACAAACACCTTTGTCTGAGGGTGGCCCAGGAGGTCCTTCTGGGGCATCCAGTCAACAATCAGTGTGTTGTTGCCCAAGGTAGAGGGACGCCGACCAATGTTCCTCCAAATCACCTGTTTGCAAAACACATGAGGATGGATTACGAACATGCTACTCCATGCACACACTGCTCTCACTGTAAAACAGCTTATCTTGGGAGTTGGGACATTACATAATGGATTGATGGTGTCCCTAAGAAAACGGAATCAGTGAGCTGGATTAGGTCTTGGGGGTTTGTGAGGTTGAAACAGGAATGTTACGAGTTATATCGAACTAGACGTGCGGCATGACATTTTTGAGGATGGAGAGGACGACATAACTGGTCCATTTAACATCAAATACAATAAATCACTGCACTGCCTCACCTTTTGAGGCATCTTTGCAAAGACGCTGGCGATCTCCTCTGCAATATCATCTGGTAAGGCGTTCACCAAAGTGCCCAGGGTCATGATGATCACTCCATGCTCCCCGGCACTCTCGACAAACTCCTCGAAGTCAGGTGGGAGGGGCTGGGCTGGCTTGCACTGGAAGCCCCCTATATAAACTACATTTGGCATCGATGGGCGGGGAAAGTCAAAGACAAAATCTGACCTGAACAACCAAATGTCTGCTTCCTGGATGAGGGAGATGATGTCACAGCCTTCCGGAAAGTACTTGTCACAGAGGGCATCATAACTAGGCCCCACCATGAACCACTCCTGGAAGACAATGACACTGTGGAACAGCATGTTCTGGACCCGCTCTGTGAAGCTCATTTTGTCTGTTAGACCAGAGCCCGGGACAGGGATGTAGGACAGCGGGGATGGAGCGATGGCAAACTGGCCGTCTCCGCTGGTGATCCAACGGACGTTAAGCACCATAGGTAGTTTGAGATACTTGGCTAGGACGACCCCCGTTGCAATGGCAGGATCGGTGAGGACCAGGTCGTACTGGGCCTCGGAAAGGCGCTGAACAAGGCTTTCTTGGTCAAGCATTTCAGCAAGCATATTACAGTTCAGTGCATGAGCCCTTGAGATCATCGACATGAACTGCCCGGTGAGTTTGAGGAATGTAAACATGGATGCTCCTTCTCTCTGTGCCTAAGCAACAATGGATAAATGCATGCATGTCAGTAATTGAATAATAATAGTCATTAGTTAAAGTAATAAATAACATATGTAACATAGGGGACACTAGGACCCAGGTCACTGGGTGGGAAGCCCATGAACAGCAGCCACATCATTAAAATCTCGCGGGACTTTACAAGTTCACGTTTGTTCTCGTTAGCTCGCTCTCGTCCACACTCCTGTTGCCGGTGCTGTGTGTCCGAAAAGAAAATAATGCTTCGTTTAAAGGCCGCGGACCCTTTGCGGACCCTTTACGTCCTCGACGTGCACCTCCCCAAATCCTAGACGCGCGTCGAGGCGACGCCGTCCCAACACGTTGGCTTTGGCTGTGATTGGTCCGCGAGCTACATTGGCTGGAGATCGCTTTTCCGGCCACTCGTAAACACCGCCACGGTGTAAACACATCCTCGATAAATGCTTCGACTGATTGGCGACAATATATATATATATATATATATATATATATATATATATATATATATATATATATATATATATGTGTGTCCGTATGTAATGACCATTCTGGTCATTACGGATTACTAGCGAGTTAAAAAAAAGTTTACAGAAATGAAGGCAAAAGTTTATATATATATATATATATATATATATATATATATATATATATATATATATATATATATATATATATGTTTATATGCCTTCATTTCATTTCGGTCAACTTTTTTTAACTAGTAATCCGTATGTAATGACCAGAATGACTGGTCCCTCTACCGGTGTGGCAACGAATTGCATTTCGAGACGTAAACCCCACGCAATCCCTCCGTTGAAGTATCACGGGCTCATGACGGCGTCCGAGCAACGGCGTGGCCATTGCGTGATCACGACGCGATCCCTACGCAGAAGCCTTAAAAGCCTTAAAAGCTGGTCTGTTGGTGCCATGTAAATTGCGGCCGTGACATGTACTGAATGCAGATCATCCTAGAGCAGTTCAGTAAGATAAGTAGCACTTTACCGCACTGGCACTTTACCGAACAGCCGCCTTGCGGTCCCAGTGGGGAAAGAGGGGAATTAAACCGCATGGAGCAACAGCCCACCTCGTAGCGGTTTAGTAGGATAGGAATCTTAACAAAATGTTTTATATTACTACTTTGCATTTTAGATTTGTCTGGGTTATTTAACCTGTTTCTCCTGTCTATCCGTAGACACTCAGCACTTTACCGGTTCCAGCCAAGCCTCCGTACATTACCTGTATGTGCTACACCTTAGCTCAAGGAGCTATGAGATTGCATGAGAGTATTATCTGGATTAGTTTTAATAATGCGGTAGCATTTTGTAATGTATTGATTTTGTGTTGTAGGCTGAACTGGCGACGCACGTCTGCAGGGTAGCCACTGTTCTCTCCTCTAAAACGATTTATGTAATTAGTGCCTCTTGTTTTTATGGTTTAGTATTCTGGTACCTCGATAGTTGTGATTACTCACCTTTCCATGGTGTTTTAATGTTTACTCTAGAAGTGTGGCGTGCCTTTTGAACCTTGAAGCTTGCTGTGTATTTGAACCCCTTTGTTATAGTCCCATTCACCTGGCTATTGTGTGTGTTTCCACATTTCCTGTTACTAGTTGCAAACTAACTCAGTAATTTTACTGCTATATTGAACGACTGTTAAATAAACTGTTATTTTTGTATCTAAGCTAAAAGAGCCTCTGTCTTATCTGTGCCATCATAGGCATCCGTGGGTGGGGAATCCTTATTCTGTAGAAGTTAATTTGGGTTAGGGTCTCTCCCCTTAAAGAGAGTGGCGTTGTCACAAGGTTGTCACAAATCTAGTTTATGAAGATTTAGACATGATTAAGGATAATTTCCTATAAGCCTACCTTCATGTAATTGTCCAAATATATGAGAAAAAAGTTTTCGAGCTGGGTTTCTTGAGGGATGGTGATCGAAGTGTAGATGGGGGACTCCTCTTTGATGTACCAACTGGTTGATGCTCGTATCACATCGATGCTGTGCCCTCTGGCGTGGAGTTCCTCGATCACAATCTTCATATTGATCCAGTGACTTCCATCCACCGGGTAAACCAGGATCTTACCTCCATGACAAGGTGCGATGAACAGCAGAGGTAGGCCTATCAGAAAAGTTGTGAAGAATACCGGCATTCCACATGTTGAAAGCGACGGCATGGTAGGCGTACCTGGAAAAGAAATTGAATTGCAAGCGTTTCTTTGATTAACATAAGAGTGTTTAAGTAATGACCTTTAGTAAAGCCTAATATTGACATTTCGCACGGCATAGAGACCTATGTGAGAAACATGTAACAAAAAAAAAACAATATCACGGCCATCTGGACCACACACTACCTGTAGGACGGTAGACCTATAGTGCGAAACACCCTCGTTAACGTCCGATGTAAGAAATGAAAAAATGACGAAAAGCGACGTACCCATGGACCTCCTCGCATCTAGAACTTCGGTTGACTAACCGGAGCGTGTTGTTTCGCCCAGATCAGTCCACATTGCGTTGAGGTTCAAACTTCAAACTTTTCTCTCCGCGGACCATGCGGTTGCGTAACACTTGTGTAATACGAGGATGGACTACCGAACAAAGAATGTCACTGGAAGATTAAGCGGAGGAGAACTTTGATTTAATTTCTAGATTCCATACCTATTTCGTGGGTCCTGTTCCGTCTGCTGGGTCTGCAGGGACAGCTAATACATGAACACATGAAGCTGGAAATGATTGCCAAACATGAAAAGCCTCGAAGAGCTTTGTTATGCCGTGCGTTTTGCACGGCAAAACGTTTATGGTGCAGGATTTGGATGAGTGTACATTTTTCTAATCCAAGGCTGTAGCGTGCCGTACAGTAGGCCTATACTCACACGTGTGCACTGGGGCTTATATTATGCAGATCATTTTCAAAAAATGTAATTCTTCTCGTTTTTTTTTGTAGTAGGCTTAAAGTGATTCGTGACGGTTTTTTTTTTTTTAATGTGTTTTTTGAAAATAATCTTGCACTAGCAATTATTGAATTGGAAGTCATGATTTAGAGGACAGGTAGGCTACATAGGCATAACCAGAAATATAAATATGTTGATTAATATCGGTTAAAATGAAATTATTTTGACGGAATTGCAGTTCCTGTAATTCACCGTTTCGCTCTAGACATAAGTAGACCTAAACCTACAAAAACCTCACCACATTGAATCGAGATACTAAAGCCTGTCTCAGTCTCAGACAAGTTGTTAGTGTGGCAGCTCAGGGCGCGTATCATGTCACGATTCTATCTATGTCTACACCGTGCAGTCCGCCACGCTTCGCTAAGAAATCACCATCTGACAGTGGTCACCTCCAAAAGGATGTGATGCAACGAGAAATTATCATAATTTATGCTGATATCATTCCTTCTTTCTCGACCAATGAACGCTCCCTACTTTCACCACCTGCTAGGAACAGAATTCCATCATTCCAGGCATTTTTACCCCCCCCTTCCTCCTTACAACCAAGTTTGTCCCGACAAACGAGACGAGCTGCCATTGTTTAGTGCAGTCGCAAGACTCCGTATAGGACTCTGCCTTTGTTATTTTTTGTGTTTTCCCTTTGCGCGTTTCTGTGGACCTACTGCGGGATTCTTTGTGTTTCCTTTTTTGTTGTGAATAGTATACAACCGAAGATTCCAAAGTGGCGCTTAAAGTGAGTATGTACTGTATCCTAGTGGTGCAACAACAGTGTGTGTGCTCCTTGCGTTGTAAGTACTGTTCCGTGTGCAGCACTATAGTGTGTCGGCTACTCCGCGCGGCAGTTGTCTGGCGCGACAGTAGTGAGTGTGTCTCTTCTCAACTTATCGGTGGGGAGAATGAGCTGGAAACCGAACAATTCAGCAATCGTTTTGGGTTTTTTTTTTTCTTCATGATACGCCCTGTTATGTAAAGATGTTTGTGGTGGGGGAGTTGTATTCACGACCCGGTCGGCTATAGCTACTGCACACTAGTAGTACTTGTAGACACTACTGGCTCTATTAAGCTTTATTTTTTTCTGGAACAGAAGTGCATTTCTTTTTCATTCCGTCGAAAGAAGATGTTTGTCATCATTGCATGTGCCCCTTTTGCACGATGTCGCCCAGTAAACGACATTGGCCGTAGGAAATAGACAAATCAGTCAAAGTAGTAAACTTCCTCTGTTACCATGTCGCTACGCATGGAAATCAATGATATTGGTTCTTGCGAAAACAAACAAAAAAAACATGCGGAGCGAAATGAGATTGTGGCATCTTTGGAATGTTAAAAGTGGGACGGGAAGAGGAGACGGCGCTGCAGCGCGCTGGAGCGTTTTAGTCCAGAATTCCAGTCATAGCGTAGTGCTGCCCATGCAGCCTTTATAGTAAACCACGAGTTCCCTACAGGCGCAATAGCTAAACGCTTTACACAGTCTTAATCATGTACTCTGTCGATAGAGTGTAGCTCATTTAAAACCGTAAAGGCATGGTTCATGCTTTAAAAAAAATGTCAACAACCACGTCAACAACCCAGTTGTAACATGCTGCTTACATTTTCCGCATTGTATTCTCGCTCACAGGGAGCCAAGTATGGAGACGCCATTGGATGTTCTGTCAAGAGCAGCATCACTAGTTCATGCAGATGACGAGAAACGTAAGTTGAGCAGCAGGCCTGTTACTTTATTTTATTTGTTTGTTTGTTTCTCCTATAAATCTGTATGAGGAAGAGATGTATTGAGAGCTGAGATATATAAGTTGTGATTTGTTCCAGTAGTGATGGCCTTACAAGTCTTGCATGCGGCGTGTGCTAATTACCATCACATTTTTATAATAACACTCTTGTTTCATACCCCATGAAATACAAAATTAGGTTTTAGCCCCAAGTGTACGTTCTCCTGAGCCATTCCACAACGGGTGCCTTTGTCTTGGAATAGATGGAATACATAGGCAAATAATATTGCCCTTTTAACTAACCTCCAATGACTTGTGGTGTGAATCGACTCACTTTCGCCCAACATGGGTTTTGTCTTTATTTGACTCCGCATTCAAAATGTCTAATCATGCCTGAAAAGTTTTGGTATTACTGCAAAAAGACATAAATTCCTTCCAAGATTATGATGAGAAAAAAACTACTGCAAATCCTTCTTAGCAGAGCTCTACTTGGTCAGCTGACCCGGAGCTGGGTTGATTCTACGACAACAATTTTTACAAATGACAGATTCACCAAATCAGAATGTACTATTCTTGTATACTTCCCAATGACTCCATTGCTGACTAAAACCTCAGCCTTCTCCATTTTGGATATTTAAAGTGGATTTAGTCAAGGTTGATGTAGGGCTCTTTTGAAAATCCCCCCACCCCCATTACCCACCAAAGGGGGTAGTGGGAGGGAGTGGGGGGAAACCCTATTGCAACAAAGTTCTGGTGGAAATATCTTACAGAAAAAGGTGATTTTCTTTTCAAGATCATTTTTCTATTTCTCATATAATGTTATTAATATAGAGCTTATATAGAATATACATATTCCTTTTTACACGTTTTGTATTACACAATTGTTTGAAGTGAAAGGCAATTTGAAACAATCTGTCCTTTGTGGATCTGATGAAAGATTGGTGGTGACACTTTGAAAGAGTTCCAACTGTCATTTTCCGCCATGTTTCTTGCTCGGTCCCATAATGCATTGCATTATGTGAGATGAATGTAAGCTGCCTTGCAGTTCTTGAGTAAAAAGAGGAGGAGGGAAGCTTTCACCTCCTCCTCCCGCTCTTCCCTGTGGTGTCATTGTTTTTGGCCTCAGCGCTGATGTCACTTTTTGTTGTGGGTTGTGCATGGTTTCTTTGTCAAAAAAACAATGCACTCGACCTGTTTCTATAATGGCGTGGGGGAACAAAAACAAGCAATGAGCCAACTAGCATACAAAGACCTGTTAAAGGGACCATCAGCTCGAGAAAATAGCTGACATTAGCTTATATAACATACTTACTTTACTCCCATCTATGAAACAGCCATTCGGGAAGCAGGTAGAAACACATGCACAGGGTTGAGTCATGATGGGCATCTTACTCGTTCGCAATTCGGGACAGGACTTTGGAAATACCTGTGTAGCACTTCATGCACAACCAGCAGGAGAGGCTTGGGCCTGCTGGAGCCCTACCGCTGTACAGGATATGGCTAAGTGGGGCCTGTTGGGGCCAGCGCTAGTTTCATCATGAAAATAATGAAAACCCATCACTAGTCAAGTTGAAATTGTATTCCTGTATTAAGCTGTAAGGCCAAAATATTTACATTAGTTATTTAATAGAAATTATAATGCAAATTACAATGTACATTTTTTTTATTTACTCAAAAATATTTAGAGACATTTAGATGAGGAGGAGTTATAAGAAGACGGTTTTGCATTTCTTACAGTTGAAGCGGAAGGAGTTCTTTTTCAATCAAGTACATTTTTTTTAATTTTTTTTTTTAAAGAACCGTGGGTTAGGCGCCGCAATGAGTAAGCGCCGCTTAGGCCATTTTGTTTTTGACAGGAACCACAACAAAAGAGCCTCTGGTGCCAGGAGAGAGAGAGAGAGAGAGATTCAGCTTCTGTGTAGAACACACCGAGACTTCCCGCTTGTTTGTCTATAAAAATAGTACACACACAAACACACTCACACTCCCACTGTTCCCTCGCTCTCTCTGTCTTCCTCCCTCTTTCGTAATTACAGTTTCCATTGTTTTGTTCAAACATCAAGTCTTTCCCTCGCTCTGAGGCTCTGAGTGTTTTGCCTGAGGAAGGCGGTATAGCCCAAGACTATGGCTAGACCGCGAGTCAGGTATTTAGCGTAGCATAGCCGGGCTGTGCTACGCGCCTAGCACTTACAGTGCGTGGCGAACACATCCCAGGACACACGGGCAAACAATAACAACTCAAAAGGATTTCTAAGGAAGTGAGCGTGACCCTGGCTAGATGTTCAACCTTGTCCCG
>JAXIVH010000008.1:8137907-8140326 GCA_036785325.1 Urophycis tenuis
TGATTGTTTTGGAGCAGTAGATTGTGTGTGTGTGTTTGCATGGGTAGGGGTTAAATGGTAGAGAGAGAGAGAGAGAGAGAGAGAGAGAGAGAGAGAGAGAGATGAGAGAGAGGAGAGAGAGAGAGAGAGAGAGAGAGAGAGAGAGAGAGAGAGAGAGAGAGAGAGAGAGAGAGAGAGAGAGAGAAGAGGAGAGAGAGAGAGAGAGAGAGGAGAGAGAGAGAGAGAGAGAGAGAGAGAGAGAGAGAGAGAGAGAGAGAGAGAATAGGAGGGTTAAGTCCATTATATGAAGCGACTCCTAATCCACTTGGGAGTACAGCTTTAAAGTGAAGACCTGGTCAGCATTGTCTGCTTTCGTTCAATCTTTTTTTCTTTGGAACCCTTTTTCCTGAAAGACATTTTGGAACCCATTTGATTTGTTTGTTTCTGCACCACTTTTCATTATTGTTTTTTTTTTTCTTTCATTACAGTGACATAAGAAAGAAAATGGCTAAAGGTTATATTGCGCTTAAATGTTAACAGTGCAAAATAATTTAATTTGAATTCCAATAGGCTACTATCCCTAAACTCTAAACAATCTCCATAACAAATGCGAATGACACGTTTGGATGTGTCTACTGACGTTCAATGACAGGCCACGCCCCTGGCTCGGCGTGGCGTAGTGAGATAGTGAGCTTCGTCGAGACCATACAGTTTACGCGTTGAGACGCTCCATGCAAACACATGGAGAACATACGCTGGATGCTAGAGACGCGCAGCCTTGCGGCCGCAGCTGTGCCCCCTCGACTCAACACACAGGACAGTTATTGTCCCGGAGTTATTGTCCCGGCCGGAATGTGGTCTGAATTCACTCAATTCATACGTCTTCTTTACACTGGTGAAGCCATGTCTTTAGGTAAGCAGACATATACATATTTATATGTCGCTGGACTTTAATGACTCCAATTAATAATCACTTGATACATTCTAACTAACGTATCCATCCATGTATTATCATAGACGTGTAGGCCTATTATACAGACTGCATCACTCTTATTTTGAAAGGTCCTCTTGCTGTAAGCCAAGCCTGCACCAGGGGGCAGGATAAAACCACTCTGAACCAAGAAGGCTCAGACAAACTTTGGTTTGTAAAGGATAAGTGCTAATATCTTTGTGTACGTATGTGTTATAGTACAATAAAGCCTATCCAATTATATAAAATGATATCCTATTGTGTTTAGCCGACTATGTTCTAGTAGTCAGTGTTTTACTGCCACGGCTGGGCTTCCTTTCTAGGGTTTTTGAATCAGTTATAATAGTTAATAGAAAATATTTATTTTTTAAGTAGAAAACATAAACAATAGCACTTAGTACTTCCTCTGAACGCCCCCCTCCTCCTTCTTCCCGTCCATTTAACGTTTATTGTCGACCCTTTTTTTTTCTCTCCCTGCCCGTATATGCTGGGTTTTTGTTTTGTTTTGTTTTTCTAGCCCCTTCGTCTCTCTTACCCCCCCCCCCCCCCTTCCCCCCCCAATCCTCAATAGCCCCACTCTCCTTGTGCGATTCGTTCGGAGGAGCTGATCTCGCGCTTGAAAAATCCCTGATATTTGAGGCGCTCCGGAGCAGGACTCGGGCTGAGCATGCGTGGAGCGTGCTGCCCAGTCACCACAGCGCAGCGACGGCCCCCGAGCAGCCAGAGAGGAAACCGCTGGTGCAGCGTAGGGAGTCATACCAAGCATAGCCTGCGTGTCAGTGCAGTCGACTTACAGCTGGCTGTGAGGACAACTGACGCTTCTCTTTTCCTTTTTTTTTTTAATTGTCATAACAATACGATTTTGTTTCTCGTTGTTGTGGAAGAGCCCAAAACAAGTTGTTCGACTTTTGATTGAGGGAAACGGTTATTTTTTGTGTTTTTTTTTTGCTAATTCGGAGAAAGTTAAGAGGCTGGGCCTTTGGCAGTTTTTGACTGTGGGAGCCGCACGCATACGTCTCAATTTTGAGCAGCTAAATTGGGGTCTTTTTCCCTTTCTACTACGATAAATGCTTCTTACGAAAATGGATCTTTTGAACTACCAGTACCTGGACAAGATGAACAACAATATTGGCATTCTTTGCTACGAAGGTAAACAAATTAGTTTGTGTTGTTTTGCTTTTTGCTTTTTAAACTAGTGTGTCCAAAACGAATTATGATGTTGTGATCATTGGATTGGTGTTGATCATTTGTTTTACATCATTTTCATTTGTGTAATTTTTTATCATACATAACAACAATATGATTGTTTTTTTGTTTTTTTTTAAACAAAAGCTATGCTGTCTCTGCCTCAATATAGACAAACGTATTCGCTTGGTGTTTGTTTCCTATCGACAAGAGCAATGTAGCTTATAATAATGATAGGCCTACGGATTAACAATAATAATCTTCCCCATCCTGTTACTGACTTGG
>JAXIVH010000008.1:8140526-8143026 GCA_036785325.1 Urophycis tenuis
CAAGCACCGCCACGCAGACGCACACTCTGACACACACACACACACACACACACACACAGTGACACACACACACACACACGCACCACGGTGACACATGCGACTCCTTACAAAATTATAACATTCGAACAATTTAAATTGTGTGTGCGTGTGCGTGCGTGCGCGTGTGTGTATAACACAGCAGGGCCTTGTGTCTCGGCGTCACAGGGCTCCATGTATGTCAGAGGAGCTCAGCGCTGTATCCAAACACAGCTACGGTTGCTACATGCCACAATTATTACCAGATGGACCGGGCCTCCGCTGGGAAAAACAATATTAGGTTTGCTTTTTCATTAGCAGACACTGCACACCCACTCAACGTGTGCATGTGCGTGCGCGCGCGTGTGTGGTGTGTGTGTGTGTGTGTGTGTGTGTGTGTGTGTGTGTGTGTGTGTGTGTGTGTGTGCGCGTGTGCGTGTGCGTGTGCGCGTGCTTGCGTGGGGAAGAGCGAGCCCGAGGAGCAGCGGAGGACGGGCTGGTTGGACGGGAGACGAGCCCCCCGGGGAGGCCAGAGCGAGAAAAAAAAAAAAAAAAAAAACGTGGACGAGAACCACTGGGTGATGTCATCATCTCGCAGCTCAACACACTACTCCAGGGAGAACGGGCGTGTGTGTGTGTGTGTGTGTGTGTGTGTGTGTGTGTGTGTGTGTGTGTGTGTGTGTGTGTGTGTGTGTGTGTGTGTGTGCGCGGGCTTGGGTGCGTGTGTGCTTTGAGTGTGCGTGTCAAAAGACCGTAGGTGATGAAACAAAAAAAAAACATGCAAAGTCAACCAAAGGCCGGGAGATGTAATTGCACTAATAGTATTTGCGATGGCGTCATCTCTGTGGTGGCCGCCCGACGTTTGTGCACCAGACGGACCTGGTTTCACGCCGGTTCGACGGTGTGTCGTCCGACTCGGCTCGTGACTTATTGGAAGGGCTGGTCCGACCCCTGGGCCTGTTGCTGCGGTTCTTCTCCTGGCCGTGGAAATCAAACATGCATGCAGGGGGTGGGGGGGGGGGGGGGGAGGCAGAGCACCAGAGAGCCACAGCACATCCTGTGCAGACACCAATTTCCTTCCAGGCCCCAACCATGTCTTTGTGTGTGTGTGTGTAGGTGTGTGTGTAGGTGTGTGTGTACGTGTGCATGTGTTGGTCTGCATTGTGAGCTCGAGTCAGTGTGTGTCGCCTGCACCGTGTGGGGAGAAATTGTTGAATTGTTTCTTGCCGCGACCGTGTCCAGCGTGACGCCTCCAAATTGTCCGGCACACACGCACACGCGCACACGTGTTCGCACGGGCACACACACACACATGCACACACACAACTTTAGCTCCTGAAAATGAAAGTGCGTTGATTAAATAATTACAGAGAAGGGTTAAGCCATGTTCGGAGACCACACCCTAAGCTATAAATGATTCAACTCTGTGTAAGAATTAAGTTTCCGTCGCAGATTATGACGGAATGAAAAACGGAAAAAAAAATTCCACTATTTTTTTCCGGCAGTTAGCGAGAAGGGACCCGGGGCTATTGGACAATACTATCCCGTTGCATCACCGGCCAAGTTTCAAGCCAACTCAAACACCAACTCTTGAAGTAAGACAGCCGGCGGCATCATGAAGGTGGGTCTGTGCAAAGTTACCAAAGAGGAAAATGCACTTGCATAGACACTATAAAGAAAAAATGTATTTTCCAGTTGATTGCTCATGTCAAAAAGCAGTAAAACAGCATCATTAGATCATGCTTCCTGAACATGCAAGTGTAAAACCTCCGTGCTGCTGTGATCTAATGCCCTTTCATTTACTTGCTACAACCGACACTAAATCAAATCAAAGACCCAAAAAACAAAACAAAAACAAACGTAAAACATCTAAACATTGTGTGCATTTATTTATGGAACCTATTCTCAGATACATGTGGTAGACTTCCTGGCCCTGTTAACCCACTCCTGCCATTCGAGTTTCCCCACAAACTCACTACAAGCTGACCTCACAAAGAAGCCATTCATACGGATGGCTCCTCGCACACACACGGACACACACACGCACACGTACACGCGCACACACACATACACGCACACACACACACACGCACACAGGCACGCACACAGGCACGCACGCACACACACACAGACTTTAAGTTAGTCTAAACTTCTACCAAACGTGAACTCGACCAAAGCCCATCGCAGCCACATAAAAACTAGTTCTCAGGTTACATGCTGGCTCAAAATAGGCCCTAAGTACATATTACAGCTATGGAGCGATGCAGATTACAGTTTGACACGGTTACTTGAATTTTTGAAATATCGTCCCTGAAGTAATGGTAGTAGTACAACATGCACATGCGCGCACGCACGCGCGCACACACACACGCACATGCACACACGCGCACACACTCACACACTCACACTCTCTTACACACAAACACACCGTTTATTTCATTCTAATTTATTGTCTTTTATCTCGATTCATCCTTCCTGGAGCGTG
>JAXIVH010000008.1:8148026-8191081 GCA_036785325.1 Urophycis tenuis
TTAAGGAATACACACATGTGCGAGCGCACACACAATAAAAGCCCCCGCTCGCTACAGGAACTACTCCAGCCCAGACAGAGGTTGAATTGTTTTGTTTCCATAGTGACCTGGCAGCACACAGCTGACTGGGACAGGAACACACAGACACACACCGACACACACAGACACACACACACACACACCGACACACACAGACCCACACAATGGAGGGGGGGGGGGGCGGGGTGGGCGGGCTGAGAGAAAGGGCGGAAGAAGGCGGAGAGGGAGAGGAGGGGTGGGCAGATGAAGTGCAGACAGGAGAGAGCAGAGAACATAAAACACAAGAGATAGAGCCCGGAGGAAGCTGGACCGCGACCAGAGAGGCTGCAGGGAGAAAGGGGGGCCTCAACGCGGGACAAGCGTGTGTGATTCTGGGGGCCGAGCCCCCCTCCCCCCCCCCGGAGACGGGGCATGTTGGGGGGGGGGGGGGCGGGGGGGCTGCCCGCTGAAGTGTGTTTACGAACTGCGATGCGCTGGAAGTGATGTCGCATGATGATGTTTGTGCGTGGGCTTCCCCTGGTTCCGGTCAACGCGGGGGCCCTCCAAGAAAGAAAAAACAAGAAAGAGAGAGAGAGAGAGAGAGAGAGAGAGAGAGAGAGAGAGAGAGAGAGAGAGAGACGAGAGAGAGAGAGAGAGAGAGAGAGAGAGAGAGAGAGAGAGAGGAGAGAGAGAGGAGAGAGCGAGAGAGAGAGAGAGAGAGAGAGAGAGACTCCACAGGAAAGTGATAGATCATGGACTTTATGACCTCTTCATAGACACAAAGAGGGCATTGAAAGAAGAGGTGGTGTGTGTGTGCGCATGTGTGTGTGAGTGTGTGTGTGTGTGCGAGTGTGTGAGAAAGTGAAGCCAGTCCTTCACTTCACACAACACCCAGTTTAGCGCAGTGCATCTCTCCCCCGCCTACCTCAACTTTACCTCTTTCCTCTTGTAACATCTCTCCCCCCCCCACTCTCCGTCCCCTCACCCTCCCTGCCCACCGGCCCTCACCAGAGTCTTACGCACAAGGTAAGACAGCCAATGGGGACGGCTCCCTCTCCCGCACAGCTAACTAGGCCGGCCATTGGCAAGTTGTCTTTGGACCAATGACACCCAGGGACAAAAATACGAGCCCGGTGCCGCCCACCCCGGTTGGCTGATTTAGGACGCTTGAACCATTCAATAACCCTCGTCTACAAACACGTGCACGCACACATGCACACACACGCGCGTGCACACACACACACACACACACACACGCACACACACACACGCACACACACACACACACACACACACACAAAAAAAACCGCACCAGTGCACACAAGCGCGCAGACCGCACGAGTGGGAGATAATGCCTCTCATACGTCGCTCTGTGACATCAATGAGAAAACTGCTGCCTGATTATTACCATCTGGTGTGAGCCCGCTCTACTGTGTGCGTATGTGTGTGTGTGTGTGTGTGTGTGTGTGTGTGTGTGTGTGTTTTCCTCCAGGGACAGCATTTCAACACAGCTAGTACAGTGAGTTAGCAACAGAGCGTCTATGGGAATCCCCTTATTATTTCAGCTTGAGCTGCATTTTCCGTCCCTGACAAACACTTGAGACGTTTCATGCCACGGGCCGTCTCGTCGTTAATATATTAAAGTTTAAAATATCGTTTAAAATGGAAACGATATCTCGACAACGATCACGTCAGCGTTGCGGATCCCGGTGACTTACGATGGGTGAACAGGCCGTGCATTTGTCGAAGGCCAGGCTGGCGGGGAGAACGTTGTCAAACCGGGACAGGAAGCCTCGGATCTGGACATCCCAAAACAAAAGAAACAGAATAAAGAGCCTGTGGTTTTATACAGATATATATAATAACTATAACTATAACTATACGCATGGCAGGTGATACAGAATACGCGTCTTATTTATGCAAGTGACAACACGCATAATGTTCACATACACGAGTGAATGGGAACAAGGAATGTAAATATAGCGTTAGTCTTTTTTTTAAGTTGTGAGAAAGTGTTTGGTAGTGGAGCAAGAGGTTGTTTTTTTTTTTTTTAGATAGTTTTTCTCCCCGGTTAGTCTGAAGATGACTCGTGACCTCCCTCTGGTGTTAGAACAGTAGAAACTTCCACTATCCAAGTGAGGACTGAAATCAAAGCAAAGGGACAGCGCCACCTCTGGTACAACTGATATTGCAAACACTGCGTCCGTTTGGCTCAAATTGATCAAAAAAAATAATGAATCAATATATAAATCACATTATTATTATTATTATTATTATTATTATTATTATTATTATTAATAATTATAAAATACAAACAATAATAATAATATTTAGAAATTATATTTTATATATAACTGATCATCCCTTCTGTTCTTGTGGCTGGAAATTTGGCGTTTCTTCAAATCTTACACACGTATGTAAAAAATAAATTACATCCACAAATTTCCAAATCCACTAGCTTTCCAGCTAGTCGGCTATGAAATTAGAACTGACATTGTGAGCCAGTGCCTAAAATGACCACAGGGTGTCGCTGTTGCAACAGGTCAAACAAAGAGTACGGGTGGACGTCACACCACTTAACCTAATAACGGTGATCAGCTGCAGACATATCCATTAGGCGCTGGAACCGTCACCGAGCTGATAGAGCCCGGTAAGAGCGCTCACCTCGATTCACCTCCCACCTCTACCACAACACACGTATGTGACGTTACACAGACCGGCCTTCCGCTCCGCTGATGACTCAACCGTGCCATTAATATTCGCGGCGGTGCGAGCGGGAATTGCGAGGTGTTAGACTGCCAATCAACTGCGACTGAGCAAGCAGGCACAGCTTGCGTGTCGTGCGTCTGGACCGGCCGCTCAGAGCATTGGCCTGCTGCCAGGGGTATAGATGTGATGTATTTGCATTCAAATTCATGCACAGTCGTCAAGATAAATGACGAACATGAGCGACTTGAAAGCCCGAGTGCAAGGACCCAATTAAAGTGCAGCCATCGACCGGCAATCGTGTTAATGGTGCTACAACACGAATGACCCCTGTCACCTCTTAGAAGAGAGAGAGAGAGAGAGAGAGAGAGAGAGAGAGAGAGAGAGAGAGAGAGAGAGAGAGAGAGAGAGAGAGACATACACAGAGACAGAGACAGAGAGAGAGAGAGAGAGAGAGAGAGAGAGAGAGGTGTGTGTGTGGATTCAAATGAAGGGTATTGAGTCACAATGTAAGGCTGCTCTAATTGGCAGAAGTGAATTCATAGCGCCACAAATTGTCTTATGGGACAATGGCCCTTTACTTGAATCTCACGCACACGGACACATTGTGTTCAGAGTTATTTGCTGAAATAGATGTTTTTTTTTTTTCACAATAGAAATCCTTTAAGTGAGACACCGAGACTTTACACCTGCACATCTGTATCAATATCTTTAGATAGTTCTGATCATTGCTGCTGTTATTTCATTCCGTGATTACTTTATTTTAGTCAAATGGATTTTTCTTTGATTTTCCTACCATGTCACAACGGGCCACGTCCAAAACATTTAATTGTACAGTATGACTGCGAGTGATGCTGCACGTTTGATAATGAACGACTGGAACATTGATTTGAACTTGAAATAGAGGATGCGTCATTATCAGCGACTTGACATCGCCATAGAGAGAAACTTTCTTCACATCAAAACCCCAAATAAAAGCAATTAGCATCCATTTTAGCGGCTGGCACCTTTAAGTGGCTGCATATACAGCTAATTATAATCCCAGATGAATGTAGGCGGCTTCTGAGTGGCTGTGTGCACAACTTTTGTTTTGACAGAAACTTTGTGCTTAACTAAGAGGCGGGCGTTGTTTTACAAAAAGAATTATAAAACCTTTTGAAAACTGAACAATTCAATGAATCCACTCAAAACGTAAAGCTCGCGCGACAAAATAACACTGTCCTTATTTAATTTTTTTATCTTACATTTGATACATTTACATTTGAGAAAAGGATAATCAACAATTAGGACTGGGGTTGTTGACAATGGAAGGAGCTCATAATTACTGTATTTTAGTAATTAATGCTGCATAATGAAACAGCTTAGGCTGAGTTGTGCTTCAGCTTCAGCGCCAGTCGAGTCATGTTTCATTGTAATATTATTGAACATGTTGTGGCAATGAAAATGGAAAAAGGGTGGGTTTGTATACACCCACAAAGCTCAGTGTTGTTGTTCAGACCGGTATTGTCCCATTGTGTGTGTGTGTGTGTGTGTGTGTGTGTGTGCGTGTGTGTGCGTGCGTGCGTACCTGATGTGGCACCAGGCCTAAAGAGGTAGGAGGTTCATTCATTCGGTCGTCACTACTGCTCGCGACCGCGTAGCCCCTGAGGAAAAGGGAAACGAAACACACACACACACACACACACACACACACACACACACACACACACACACACACACACACACACACACACACACACACACACACACACACACACACACACACACACACACACACACACACACACACACAGGCAGTGAAAAACGGTGACAATTAAACGGGTTGCGGAGAGGACAAAGTCAGACAAAGAGCGCACAGCGGACACGAGGCCACAGAAAGGACGAGAGCAGGAACGCGCCAAGGTCGATATCGTGAAGGAATAGAAACCTAGAACCTAGGAGCCCGGATTTTACCATAAACAAACGTCACCGCACGACACGCAAACGCCCACTCGCACAATGAGCCTCGTTAGCGGAGTGGGCAGGTAACGTCCGTGATGTGCGTGGGCTCCAGAGCCTGGATGGGAGCGCCGGAGGCCCGCGTAGGCACAAGGCCGGGCTGCATCGACGCTGTCGGCGGCTGACGGTGGAGTCAAGGAAGGGTTAAGGGGTAAAGGGGGCATTTAGCAAGACGCTATTGTCCAAAGCGACTTACAATCAGTACATGTGTGTGGGGTTCGACATGTGGACAGTTGGAGGAGGAGGAGGAGGAGGGGGGGGATCAAGGGGATCGAACCGCCAACCCTACGGTTAGTGGAAGACCCGCTCTTCCCACCCGCTCTACCCACTGAGCTACGGTCGCCCGGTCGCTATGGTAGAGCGACCCTGACGCCAATCTTAAGTGTTTATTTTTCTTTGCATCGGTTTTCTGTTGTTGTTGTTTTTTAATAGCCGTCTCGGTATATATTTGTGCGGTATATTCATCAATCGATAAAACTGAGCGTCGACAATAGGCCAGCGTGGAAGGTATTTGAGGTCTGGGAGACCCGAAAGCAGGCTCCGCCCAGCATGGCGTACTTTGGTCACATAATCAGTCGACAAATGTCTAACTAACGGGAGTCGAATGTACAGTAATGCACTTCAAAACACAACCCATGAAACAGCCTGATCCAAAACAGCAAACATCCCCGCAGCTCTTAGTGTTCTTTGTTCAAACCCCCAGAGCATAGGCCTATACGATGTATGTATGCGCAAAAATACTTTCAACAAAAAAAGCTGCTCATTTTCCAATTATAAAGTTTATTCAGCACTCACACGTTAGTTGAGTGGCAGTGCGAGTTGAAAGCTCAATTATTTCCTATATATGGATTTTCTTTTCACGCTTCCAAAAAACCGCGTGACATCTGCATTGCTTTACATATTGTATTGGAAAGAGGGGACCGAGTTGCGGGGAAAACTAGGCGAATGGATGTGAATGGATTGGGAGAGCAGAAGGCCTCTCTGTGGTCTCCAGGGGGAGAGAACACTGGGGGGGGGGGGGGGGGCTGCCGGCCTCGCCGTTCCATCCTGAAGTTGAATTCCTTCCTGAGCCTTTTATCCACACGAGCCAAAGTGGCTCTATAATGGCTTAAAGAAGCCCCCCAAAAAGAAAATGGCGCCCTTACCGGGCCTGCACGACTGGGCAATTTAGCAGTCTCTTCACTGCACCAGCAGGTAGCACACACGTGCACACATGCACGCACACACACATACACACACATACACACGCCATTAAGGCCTTTGAAGGGGATATAAGTAGATGTTTGTGCCTCCTGATGGAGGTAATTGGCTAAGAAGTCCTGGGTGCATGTTGCCGTGGAGACTCTAATTAATTTGAACCTTAAAATTACGGTGCGGCTCATTCTGGGATTAAAAGTATTGTTGCTGCTTACTTATTTGTAATTGTAAAAGCTCTTGCGTCTTTTTCTAATTTCTCTTTCCATCTCATGTTACTTTAAATATACAGGCAAATTGTTCATGCTAATACTTCCTGTTTAAGTGTACGTGTAAAAAGCATTCCACAATTGTTGCGTGTTTCAATTATAAACAACATTGTGAGGTCAGCGAGTTCAGTGTTCAAACATCGTGGTTTATCATATACTGCGGTTTATCTTGCCACGCGAGGAAGCCATGGAATACAACATCTAGCAGAGTTTGTGTTACCCTTCACTGTGCTGCAGAATGGACACCATCAACTCCACGGCCAGGGCGCCCGCGATCATGGCCAGGCCCGGGCGGCTCACGGTACACTGCTGGTCCAGGGTTCGATCCCTGGTGGACTGGTGAACACACAAAACCAATTAATATGGCAGCTCCCTTTATTAATGGCTTCTAATGGCTTCAGAGTTGAAGGTGATGTAGGAGTCTTATTTCAGCGTAATCAGATTTCTGAGTGAAATGTGCTGTGAAAATATGTATCGTGTTGTCTACGCCTGCCTCTGTATGGTCCAATTTAGATTACAGGCCGCTGCCGGCTCATTTCTGACAAATCACAGTCTTATCTGTAGGCATGTTTACCTTAGTTTTAGTATTAGGAATGTCTTGTCCTGCCTGTTGTGCCTGTGCTGTTTCACCGCGGGAGAGTGAGAAACGTCCTCTCGATTCCTTTGAATGTCTGGCCATGTGAAGGAATTGACAATAAAGCTACAAAGTACTTTGACTTTGACTTTCTTGGTGGGATATCTTTCAAAATCTTGGGTCTCTTCTGCCCTTTACCTGAATCTTACCCACAGCAGCTTTAAGAATGAATAGTTAATATGGGAGCCTAGGTGGCCTGGCATTCAAGGAAACACTAGGGCTTAATTACACAGCCAGCGATATGCAAAGGATGTCCGCGAGAGAAGAAGCTGCCAGTGATTACTTACATCGAAAGGTCAAGTTAGGAAGGAAGAAGAGGAGAGAGCAAAGGAAGTGAACGGGGAGACTGAAAAAGGTGAGAGAAAAAGAGAGGGAGGGAGGGAGAGCAAGTGTGAGAGAAACAATAAGCGATTGAAAGTATGAACAACAGCCACCAGACGGAGAAGGAATTATGTTAAGAGAGGCAAGCGAGGAAGAAACAGAGAGAGAGAAGGAGGGAGGGAGGGAGGGAGGGAGAGCTAATCAGAGAGAAAGACAAAAAAAAAACACAGAGGGAAAGACGAGAAGAGATGTGAGAAAATAAAGCAGTGGATAAATGAGACAGAGAAAGAAATCTGTTCAGTCCTCTGGTCTCCAGAACTGAACGCATATTGAACGCATACTGAACGCATACTGAACGCAGCATATTCTTTTAAAGCTCAATCACCACTCGACACAACGCCAAAAAAACGCTGGTTCGTACAGACAGACAGACAGACAGACAGACAGACAGACAGACAGACAGACAGACAGACAGACAGACAGACAGACAGACAGACAGACAGACAGACAGACAGACAGACAGACAGACAGACAGACAGACAGACAGACAGACAGACAGACAGACAGACAGACACGACACGACACCCGGGCACGCGCGAGATCACAAGTGTGCTCACATCTCCCGGTGCGACCACGTCATTGCAGAAGTAACAGCCCAGCCTGTGTCCGGGAATGTTGGAGAACAGAGAGGCGGTCGGCGCGGCGGGGGCCGGGGCGGCCGGCGAGCACGGCGAGGAGGAGGACGCGGAGGAGGCGGAAGGGGAGGAGTCCGCGCCCGTCGCCGCGTCCGGATTGGCCGGGGCGGTCTTCAAGCCGTGCCGCATGACGACGAAGGTGTCGAAGCCCAGGGCTGCGTTCACCACCAGCTATAGACAGACGAGACGGAACAAAGTGCAGCCTTAATATAGCACAGTCGTCATACAATACGATGGCGTGTGAGAAAGGGATTATTAGTATTATTAGCTTTGAGAAAGAAAACAAAAAATATTCTTAAACTCATCTTAGCATCTTAAGAATGACGGCGTTATTTTGTTTGCAGAGCAAGGTTTCAGAACACAGGAAAGACAAAATGGAAAAAGGCCCACAGAGTCTAACATCATGCAATTGGTGCTTGAGCCCACGTGGTGCTTAAACCCCACGTGGTGCTTAAACCCAAACACACAGAACCACGTTCCCCTTCATAATGGACGGACTAGAGAGAAGGGAGGACCTTTTTGTCTTTATTGGTCATTATCAGTATTTTTTTTTAGATATGGGAATTAAATTTGTTCTCTGCATTTGACCCATCCTATGGTACATAGGAGCAGTAGGCTGCTATGTTCAGCGCCCGGGGATCAAGTTGGGGTTCAGTGTCTTGCTCAAGGACATTTCGACATGCAGACAGTTTTTGGAAGCGGGGATCGAGGGGATCGAACCAGCGACCCTACGGTTAGTGGACGACCCGCTCTGTCCGCCCGCTCTACCCACTGAGCTACTGCCACCCGAATCTTGAACCGATGTGGAAGTGCAATGCAATTCTCTAAAAATCATTAAAGAAAGCATTGACATACCAGGTTCATGAAGCATGAGCATAAGCATTAAGCGTTAAGGTTTCCGGTGCGTTAAGGACAAGGGGGAACGTTTTTTTTTTACAGCGCATTCTCTGCTCTGCCACGTTGCCACAGTAATGCGACTACTGACAGCATGTCAACTATTAATGTCTCGGCCCGAGTTTGGTTACGTGCACTCCACTGAGTTCACTGTGCGCTGCAGTGACGATAAATAAATAAAAGCCTCATCGATGAAGACAAACCAAAACAAGCAGACGCAAAGCACTCAACAGGAAACAATCATTCCTGGGTTTGAGCCATCAACGATAAAAGCCGCTTCCAACTGCTTGGGCGACCCGCTGAATTCCACCCGGCAAATGTTGTCCTCCAAATGGAAAGCCACCATTATGTAGTGCTTTCTACTCATATTAAACTATAAAATACTTTCACAATGACAACTGACCCCCCCCCCCACTAACTCAATTTTGGACATTGATTGCAATCTAACGTTTCACGAGTCTTTCACAAGTACCCGTTTTGCGCCGGCCTTAACTGCAATATTCAACACCACATATTAAGCCACGTAAGCCATAGCGGTTTATCTAAGAGCTTGAAAGGAATAATTTCCACCCCAACCCCCGTCTCTCTCATACGGGATTCCAGTGAGACTGCGATTGCATCACATCATCACTTGCTGATCGCGGATCTCCCGACTGCTGAAAACACAAAACGTGGAGATGAACTAGCCACAAACTTGCTAACCCTACGGTGCGCTTATGTATTACGAGGAATAAATCCTCCCGGTGACGGTGCAGCAGGCCGGTCATTCTGCTGCAAACCGCCCGGTGGGCCGCTGAAGGGGCCGCTGAAGGGGCCGCTGAAGGGGCCCGTCCCCTCCTGCCTGGGCTTGTGAAGCCTGGACGCCTCACGCTGGGTGTACGGTACCTTCCTCTTGCTGGCGGCCACCACGGTGGGCAGCCAGCGGCTCTCCCTGGTGTCCATGAGCAGGAAGACCACGTCGTGCTGGGAGACCAGCGTCTCCAGCTGCTCCACGTCCTTCTGGGCCTGGGCCAGCGTCACGGCGGAGAAGTCCACGGGGTGGCCCGGCATGGGGATGCTCATGTTGTAGCCCTGGGCATTCTGCAGGTGGGTGGGGGGGGAGAGGATTCAATTAAATGAAGACACTTCAAAAACAGACATTGAATATGCACTGCGACACTTTTTCACTACATTGCCTTTCCATATTTGTAACTTTCTCCCTTGTTAGTCTGCATCCCTTTTGTGTAAGAAACCCATCCACTCGCCACTCTAAAGGCTGGGTTATGCTTCGTTTATGCTTCCGCGTCGACGCAACGCTGGGGGGTTGCGGACCCTTTACGGACCCTTTATGTCCTTGACGTGCACCTCCCAAAAATCCTAGACGCGCGTCGAGGCGACGCAACCCCAACGCAGCGGCTTTGGCTGTGATTGGTCCGCGAACTACATTCGCTGGAGATCGCTTTTCCGGTTTCCACTCGTAAACACCGCTACGGTGTGATAAATTCTTCGACTGATTGGCGAAAACATATATATATATATATATATATATATATATATATATATATATAACTTTTGCCTTCATTTCTGTAAACTTTTTTTTTTGCTCGCTAGTAATCCGTATGTAATGACCAGAATGGTCATTCTGGTCCCTCTACCGGTGTGGCATTGAATTGCATTTCGAGACGTAAACCCCACGCAAACCCCACGCAGAACCATCACGGGCTCATGACTGCGTCCGAGCAACTGCGTGGCCATCCTTAAATCAATGGTGCCCCAGAGAAACTCCAGGCAAGGATTCATGGCTCAGAGAAAACAGTGACAGTGAAAAAGCCACGGGGGGGGGGGTCCAGGTTTGTAATCTTTTTTTGTTCCAAATGATATCAGAGCGCCCTCCCAATTGACGGCGGGCATAAGACCACCTCCCAGAGGGAGAGTGTAACTGTGGCTGAAGGGATCCATTATCAGAGCCAGCAGGTTGAAGCACGCACTCCTTAGAAGAGAGAGTTTAATCATTCAGACAGTGATATGAATTAATAACGACACCCAGACACCCTCACCAAACTCACAGCACAGCGAGCTGGGCAGGGGGGGCCTTAAAGCTGGACAAAGACGAGCACAGAAACGGATGGATGAATTATCCACTGGTTGACCTGATGGTGTTGAGGGCGTTAAAAGTGTTATTACCTCCACTTGCCCCATACGTTTATTGTTTACTGTTGTTATTTACTGGTCACTACTGTCACTTTAATTACTACTGCCAATTTTTCAATATCGCACTACTCATGTACAATACTGCACCTTAATCGCTCATTTGCACTTCTGGTTAGATCGCCAACAACCTTTCGTTGTCTCTGTACTTGTAGTAGTATTGCACAATGACAATAAAGTTGAATCTGATCTAACCTAATTCAATTGACACCCCCCCCCCAAAAAAAAAAGTATTTTTTTATTTTTGTTCCCCCTACACTTATTCAGGTTGTGTGGAAACCTCAACAGCTTATGTCAGTTCCTTTGCGTCAATTTGGAATGCGAGCATTGCGCATGCAAAGTGAAACCATCATCAGTTTGCTGTGGCGTTGTTACAATAACATAACATTAAATAAAAAATAAAAAAAGTGTTCATTATCGCCGAATGCAATTCAGTGCAAAACAGCAGCAGTCACCTTGGCCCAAACATGTAACAAAATCTGCACCACCGGCAGCCTGAACACAAATTTAGCTGTCAGACCTCCTGTCAAGAGCCGTGCGATGGAAGATGTGGTTCTAAACATTGCGGCAAGATGGACCATGGGCGCTTTGACTGACACCCTGGCTGTACTGAGGGTAACACATTGTGAAACCGTACCACGACCGGACAGAAAGAACGAGAGCTGACAGACTAGGAGACACATTGACTGGCTCGAAGAAATGAGGTGGAAAATTACGGTTTAAAAAAAAAAAAAGAAGAGGATTCCTTCATATAAATACAAAGTCTGGAAGTGAGTCTAGCCACAAGGGTCCTTTCAGGGCAGGCAGGTGTTAACATGTTCTGAGGCATCCTGTGAAGCATTCAGCAGTGGAACTAACACAGTAGGCTTCTAGGCCACTTCCTTTGTATGGAAAAGCTCCCCGACCTTTCCTGGAAGGCTAAATAAACAGAATTGCACGATTCTTTTTAAAATGGTATCAATGTGTTGATACCATAAACCTGCAGAAAGGCGTGGCCAGTGTACAGACTAAAAGATAACTGGGGCTTGAGGAAAAAAAAAAAACGTTTTTTTGTTCAACAATCTAATAATGTCCCTCTGTGCCTTTGTACAAAGACAAAATGTTCAATTTAAATGGTTTTTTTTAACTGCTGCAACCGTTTTGGGACTCTTTGTCTGACGGATGAGTGCTTTGCGTGCCTCGCATGGCGAGTGCTCCAAGCAAAGTACAAAGAAGAGCGACATGTGGAGTGGGCTTGCATACAGAAGGTCACACTGGGAGTGAGAGCACAGATAAACCTTGCCAAAAACGTTATGGCAAATGCCATGTACTATTGTGGTTTGAAATTCACTGGTGACGCAACGGGACAACGACAGGGGGTGGAGGGGTGGGGTTGGAGGGGGGGGGGGGGGGGGGGGAGAGAGAGAGAGCAACAGAGCGAGATCGACCACCAAGCGGGGATTCGCGGTCATCATTCATCTTTTTTTTTTTTTCTTCTTCTTCTTCTTCTTTACCTGACAAACATGGCAGCACACAATGTCGCCACGGAGATTAGCAGCAGCCCATCACAAAGCCCCTGATTGCGAGTCAGCCCGGGTCAGTCCTTTGTGCCGCCGGAGGACCCCGTCGCCAAGCCCCCGGGGCCAATTACAGCGCAGGGCGTGAGTCCACAGAGACAGACTCAAACTGTGATGCCGGACTAACTCATAGGGCGCCGGGGCTGCAGGTAACTGCCCCATACAGCCGGCTGTACCCAACGGAGAAAGGGCAACTTGGGAGTATCAAAACAAAAATAATCATGGCCGCCGAGGAATGCCATATACGCAACACAATATTACTATAATAATAATGTTATCATTATTATTATGATTATCACTAAAAGTCCCTCTTGGGCTCAGCTGGGTGTGTATTTTTATTATAATATAATACATTTTATTTGTTGGCGCCTTTCTAGAACCCAAGGTCACCTTACATGTAAGAAAAAAGATAAGAAGATAAATGAAGATAAATGATAAATAAGATAAATAAGAAGATATGGAATACAATAGCACCTAATATAAATACATACAAAGAAAATACAGTGTGGTGTTGTGGCGTGTTATAGGGAGTAGGATAACTGAAAAAGGTGTTTTGAGGTGGGATTTGAAGGTGTTGATGGAGTCCATAGTGCGAATGTGTAGTGGGAGTGAGTTCCAGAGTCTAGGTGCAGAACAGCTAAAAGCCTGAGCACCAAGCCATTATTGCACCCCCCACCCCACCCCCCACCCCACCGAGACACACAGCATGAATATGTACGTGTTTAGCGACGCATACTTTGTGAACGCGTTGGCCGTTGGGGGGATTTCTTTCACCTCACCACACCACCGCCGCCCCGCGTCCGCGTCGCCGTGCGTTTCCTGAGCGATGGCTTGAAATTTCACTCCCATGGCAGGAGACCCAAAAACCCTATCCCACTCATTAATTAACTAAATAATGACACTGCCAGCATTAATGTGCCATAATGAGAACACTTCATTTTCTGCATGGTCGGCTCAAATCACAGTCCAGACACAAGCGATCAAAAAAAAAAAAAAAAAAGGAATATGTTTATCGAACCGGATTAAGCTGACAGCCGACACAACGATCAAAACTTGAAACTTGTTCTGGTGACTTTCTTACTGTATTAGCAGCAATTAAATGTTTCACCTTCTTATGACAAATGTAGTCTTTGTAAGTCGCTTTGGATAAAGGCGTCTGCTAAATGTGCTAAATGCCCTAAATGTAAATGTAAATGTAAATGCAAAACAAGCACACATCCATCATGGTCGACCACGGTGGTGGTTATCAAAGTTAGGTCTGCAAACATGAGTCATATACCTACAGAAAGCCCAACCAGCAGACAACCAAACAAGAGTCGTTTCACCCAGACACCGGCACCGACACTGGCATTTCTCGACCTGCTGTGAACCAGTTGTGACCAGTGAATGACTGCAGACTACTCACCACTCCCGGGAAGATTTTGGTGAGTCGATCAACAGCTGCCATGGCCTTGGACTTGCCCCCGCCGAGACAGTCCTCAAACTCGTACAGAGGCTGCCGGACCGGGTTGGAGTAGGAGATCTTTGCGTTGTCGACGAACGTGATGTGCCGCACGCCCCATCCCTGCAGGAGAAGAAGGATGAACGGGTTTTGCCGACGCAGAACAGTGTATGTTTTTTGTGGTTATTATCGAGTCATCGCTGGGTGGACTAGCAGGGTTGGTAGTATATGTGAAGAAAGCAATTTCTTGTATGCTATGACCCTCCCATATTTCATTATATGGCGACAAAAAGATTAAAATAAATTCATATTAGAGATATTCATGTTTAGACTTTGGCAATGTGTTTTCCTTGTCACACTGACAAGGAAAAATAGCAATTAATGAAATAAATAATGGAGTATGGAAGTGGGGACAAAACTAAATGCCACAATCCCTTTGGGTCAAAGTATCTGGGGGATAAGACTCCTCTGGGGGGGAATAATATGAAACAGAGTTTCTCCATATCCTTTTCATCACAGAACATTCATACCAAAAAAGGATGAAAGCGTCTTTCAAACTCAGTGTTGAAATATTGAAGGCTTTACAGCTGTTGAAATGTGCCATGGGAGCAATAAATTCTGGACGGCAGCAGAGTCTTGACTAATCCTGTGCTCACAGTCTCCGCGTTGACCCTACAGGGTCCAGGATTTGATGTGACTTGTTTACAGCGTTGCGAGGGGTCACGTTTGGACGAAGAGGATTAGTAGTAGTAGTAGCAGTAGTAGTAGTTTACAGCGCCATGGCCATCCAGCGTTGGTGTCGGAGTAAGGTAAAAAGTCCCATGATCAAACTGTGTTGTTGACAATGATGGGTTCATTCAGTTCTCATTTCATTCCTCCATCCATTTGTTCATTCATTCATCCATCCATTCATCCATTCATCCATTCATTCATTCTTTGGCCCATCCTTACCATGAGAGTCCTGGCTACGTTGCAGCCCAGGGTCCCGGCCCCCAGCAGCAGACACTTGGTGCCCACCACCTTGTCCAGATCCAGGGAAGGAACCAGCCTCCATCTCATGAGCTTCAGGTTGAGGTCCACCGAGGACTCCGCAAGCCTGCGGGCGCACGACAAGGCTTTGCACACACGGAACTTTTCCCACAGACACGATTGAAATATTGTGAGGAGTTATTATGTCTATTGTATCCACATGAGTCAGTCAGACGGTGCTGTGTTGGGGAGCCTAATCGGCTGAATAACATCCTTTCAAACTATCCAAAGTAGTAAAATAATCTTTTGTTTGCCTGAAAATATCTGGTCCACTGATAGCATTACCAATAACATCGTGTTATCTTGCTTGACAAAATAAGAAACACGAGTCTCAAAATCAGCTCAAGGGGAATCTAGCGCCTCAAATATGAGGCAGCGTTAAATTTGGCTTGACGGGTAACCTAATGTTTACAAGACGCCGAGCATGAATTACAATGAGATTATTCAGTAAGTGATTGTGGTGAGTCACACATCTATTCCATTTCTGCAGTTATTTACTTATTTAAATCCTACTTTTTTTAAGGCAAAAATGAACCTTCTCTACACTAGACGAGTTAAAGAGCAGTTTCAGCAACAGACTCAATTCAACCCTGCTGCAAGAAGGAACAATACAGAAAATCGTTCCTCCCCACTGCAATAAGAGCTTACAACTCATCTGCCTCTCTTAGGTCCTCCATCACAGACCTCGACTAAATCAACCGAAACATGTTTCACATCATATGTGATACGTGTTAATTACATTCCGTACTGATATTATATATCATATTCATATCATACTGATATTATATATGTGATCACTATTGTATTGTATTTTTACAATTCCACTGCATTTTTGCATTTATTTTATTTTCATTCTTTATTTTAGGTATTTTATTTTATTGTTATTTTTTGTACTGTATTAAATTTTATATGTATCCTGGCTGATACGGCCACCCCCAATTTCCCTTCGGGGATTAATAAAGTCTCTCTATGTCTATACTGCAATGTCACAAATGGGTTTTTACAATGGAGCACCTTTTGGGGTCCATGCATTCACTGAGGTTCACCATCCTGGGACCCATGGCTCCCTTGGCGTTCTTCTCCCAGCCCACGCTCTTGGGGCACACTGCAACATCAAAATGGTGGGCAAAGTCATTACAATGGCAATAATAACACAGTCATACAAGTTCAACCTCCCAGTTGGTCTCTCTGGATCTGGATCTAGATCTAGATCTGGATCACACTGCATGAGGAACTTGTCAACAGGTTGTGAGGGCCAGTAGGCCTTTCATCTTCTTTTAAAAAGCCATGCATTCAGTTCATGTTTGAGTGTGACCTCATTCCATTCATACGCTATGATTTAAAACTTCCCCGTAATGAAAACATTATTCACTTCTACGAAACTGCCTCGGAACACGTTTTCTGACCCAACCCTCTGACTGCCCCAAGGCTCCAGTCAAAGCCTCAGCTTTTCTCCCAAATGTATTGACCTTCTGTTGTTGTAAAATATGCTTTGTGCGCCGTATCCCACCTTGGTCTGTGTTATTGTGCAGGGAGTTCATCGTGTTTGCCATTCATCATAGGAAAAGCCAATTCAAACTGGTGGAACCAGGTTTGCAGACTCCGGTCATTAGCATTGTGGTAACAGGATAATGAGGGATGCCAGAGCAAGCCAGCGGGAAGTTTGTTCACTAGATTCCTTTTGCGTGTGACCGCCATTTCTTCCTGACCGGCAGTGGGCAGAAATCAATCAATGCCGCATACAAAATATCCAATTTAAGTGTTGCTCGAGAGCCGAACACAAAGTTAGGGCCGAAACAGGGTTCCACAACGTCTTATAAGGACAGCTGCACTCACGGCAATCAGCGTATCTTTGCTCAACGAAGCGGCAACGATGAGCTCATTACCAGCAACCAAACACACATAACGTCGTGTGATAACATCGTTATCACCGTCGCAAAGACAGAGCTGTAATGTCATAATCACTGCCATATGGACAGCACTGGCATACATTTGCGGCGGTTCCCAGATACACACATGGACACGCACAAGCACAAGCTCAAGCACACCAAAAAGGTTACCAGAGTTGTGGGGGAGCTCAGGAAGTTGGACGTGGAAGAGGATGCTGTGCTGCACGGACCTGCTGCCCTGAAGAGTTCTGTCCCTGAAGCACAGGACCTCCACCCGGTCCACCTGAGAGGCCCTGCAGAAGACATAAGACATATGTCATGTCCACAGGATTGCATTTCATCTTGTACAGATCATATTAACCAGGTTTTTGCACATTTAAGGGCCACCTAAGTAATTCATATGCATTGATGCATCAATTGATGGAAATACGTATCAATGACATGAATCAGAATCTTTACATGCGTATTGAGATCGCAAACACGTTATCAGATTTGACTGGTTTATGAAGGACATTTGCAGTCAGTAATTGCACTCAAAACTAAATTTGCTTTGGAAGTAAATCTCCAGTGCGAAAATGTGTTGCGAAAAAACAGCTGCCTCTAAACGCAAACGGCCCACAGTGACTACAGAATGTGAATTAAGTCAACTGGGCTTGGACGAATGTTGGACAAATGAGGCAACAACACATGACATGACCAAGAAACAGCCAAGTAGCCAATTACTTCACTTGTGGTCGGTTTCTTAATCGCCAAGCTTATCAAAAGAAATGTATCCAATTACATTTCAGCTTCAATTTAAATCTATCGGGAAGTCTAAACTTTTATCAACCGTTTTGATTAGTTGCGAATTCTATGGCCGACGATGATCAAGTTTACAGCGTGACAACTACAGGCCCAGTTGTTCCTTCTCCAGTTGTTCGTTCTCCACCCTCACATCCTAAGCACGTCACGCTGCAGTTCACTCTGCTGGCTCCCTTGTCCCCTAGCAGCCCACCACCCAGGCTTCACAGCGGTGGTCAGAAATAGTCCCTGCAGCTGCATCCACGCGCATCCCACTTCTCGTTTCCCCGTCTCGCCCGCTGAGGTCCAACAACCAACAGTGTCTGGTGTATGACATCAAACTGTGCAGCTCATTTGCAGCCGTGACGCTTTCGAGACCGTCTAGACTCCCCGCACGGGCGGTACCTGGCAGGCGGCATGGGGCTACCGGAGCTCCATGTGATCTGCAAATGCTTTCACAATCCCTCGATGAACTACAGAATCCATGTCTACAGAGAAAATGAGATCAACTGACCTTTGTTGCTGTAGCACAACCAAATATAAATTGAGGCTACTTTCTTGCTGTGCACAAACCTTTAATACGCACTTCTTCATAATATTCTACTGAACCTGATTCCAAAAGCCACTCACAGCTACAGCTACTCTGTTGTTTTTTTACACTCTTTTTTTGTGCAGGCCTTGTTTATGTTTGTTTCAATATTGGCAGTACGCTTTAATTAGTCACTCTGCATTACAACTCTCCTCGCTCTCTCTCCCTCCCTTGGAGGGAATACAACATGGAGACGAGCACTAAACACGGTTAGCCTCGTGTGGCACAAAGCGGCTCTGGCCAATAAACAAGCAGTGAAACAACAGGATGCTTTGGGGCTGCACTGCAAGCAGAGCTCTCCTCATCCGAGCCAACATCAACATTTGACATTGATGGTGGCGCTATGTGGGGCGGTCTGAACTGGAGACAAGATCTTATAACATCGTGATGGTAGGTTGAGAAGACATTTCAAGGGATTTCCTGATCTCCCACGCAATCACTCCCGAAACACAATACTAATCTACGAAAAGAAATCCGAGAAAGATTAACTTCTCTGCTGTGTCAGAAATGGCAAAAGTCTTTGTGTGTGTGTGTGTGTGTGCGTGCCTGAGTGTGTGTGCGTGTGTGTGTATGTATATTTTATGCCTCTGCGTCAAGTTAACTGCATCCCGCCTCTATCCGTTTCCTTTATCGTTACAATAGAGCCAGGTCAAAAGACCAACGGCAGAGATAAAGTCTCCAGAAGGTTTACAGCCAACTGTACTTTATTTGTCTGGTCCGGATAATTTACTGCCCCAGTTGCACTTTAGAGCATCACGTGGACTTTACAACCTCAGCTTTCACAGCCCACAGCTGAACCTGAATGATCCATGACCGGGGCGCCTCTCCGTCACGTAAACATATTGCTGTGAACTTAGCAACAACACACTCCACTACGAGCGTGTGTCACTACGACCTTAGGGAAAAAAAACACGGCAACATATAAACAAACACGCGTACGAGTACATTTAAAAGCGGCGTCTTACCATTGGTAAGACAGTAGGACCAAGAGGTTCCTCAGGGGCCAACCTGGATGTTGAGATAGCGTGCATGGATCATAGACGCCCACTGTCACCTGGAAAAGGCCAAACAAAAGTCTGTTTACACAGGCAATGACGCAAAGTGTCTTCCAAAAACGTCCGTGGTTAAGGTCCCAAGGGATTCGTGTTCAGTGACTCAAGGGAAATATCCCAGGATCCCAACAAGTTATAAATAGTAACAGTGTGTTTAAACAGTGTGGAGGGGGTGCGCCTGGATTGCGAAGATAAAATACTATTTATTGCCATACAATTATAGTTCACCTCTCCATGTTCACCTCTCTGTGACAATGATCAGGAAAAATGATGATGAATCATCTGAAGGATTTACCCACACGGACGTACGCACCTTTTGCTTATCGGTGAGGAAGGTTTCCCACTCGGCCAGGGGAGCCGCCTCCACCTTTGAGTCTGTGTACTTGACCAGGAAGTAGGGCACGGCGGTGGTACCGCTCTGGCTGCACAGACCATCGTAGGCCCCCTGCAGGGCTTCGATCTGCACAAGCGGACAGATTGGTAGTCATAAACACGCCTGGCCGAGAGGGGAACAGGGAAGTGTGGGAGAGTGGATGGCACCATTCATTTAAACAGGAGTGCGGATGGCTATGACGTCATTGGCGATTAATCAAGCAATTCATTTCCAGTCTAGACAATAACTCATTTCATAATGATGTGAAATAGAAAAAGCAACAAAATATTTGCCTATTCTAAAGCATTTGGTAGAAAACATTACATATTTAGCTTGGCTGTTTACTGGCAAAACACATTCAATAATCAAATAATAATTTCAATCACTCGATCCAAGGACTCATTAATATATAAAGTGGAAAAGCATGTAGCCAAATGTCTTGGTGTGCTTGAGACACACTCGTCAAGCCCAGGTTATATAACACTCATAAATCATTTCTGCACTCCATGGAGAACAATAGGGGAATTCCTCTGGTCGGACCCTCCGTTTCCCTTCATTGCACAGCAGAGAGGAAATGAGGCCTCAAGGATCTCAAGGATCTCATCTCTTGGCTTCTCCTTCAGAAATCTACATCTCCATTTGAGAGTTTGTGAAAGTAATTTACACTTTGCTCTATTGTTGTTATCTTTTATTGGAGTGATGATTCCTTCTATGAACTGTATCTATTTGTATATCGTAAAGTCCAGGTTGCCGAGATGAACCAAGCACGACCTGAAAGGTCAACCCTGTGTTCGGACACATTTCAGGACATTGTCCTCCTTTGTTTACAAGCTATTTTAGTAAGCTGGAGAAAATGCTTAGAATTGCATTTTTTTTAGGTTGAATGAGTTCTTAAGTAGCATGCAATTTCTATTATCTACTATGCAATTTCCCTCAGGGATCAATAAAGTATGTCTGTCTGTCTGTCTGTCTGTCTGTCTGTCTGTCTGTCTGTCTCTCTGTCTGTCTAGCAGTGTTAGTGCAGAATGGCTTCTTTTTTTTTAGCAAAAGTTAGATTTTAAACAGTTTTTAAATAGGTTCGTTAAGGTCAAACGCATCAGGCGACCTAATGACCCTAATGATTCTCAGCCGGGTAGTTCAGTCTGCGCTACCACAACATCATTAGGCTAAACGCTGCACTACGCTGCGCTAACAAAGTAGAGAGAACACGTTTAAAAAAAGAAAAGAAAATGCGTTGAGATGGATGAGATGCAGAAAGGATGCGGTCGTGTCATCGCCATGGCTACGACCCCATCTGTGACTGCTTCTCAGTACAAAACAGGAGCGTTTGCAGGAGCGTTATAATGAGTGATGTTGTATATGAAATGAGCCACATACCGCGGCGTTAATCTACGTATCCTAGAAGCTTAGCCCTCTCTGATGTGGACATCAACATCCACAGAGATCCACACATCCACACACTGTGTGTGTGTGTGTGTGTGTGTGTGTGTGTGTGTGTGTGGGTGTGTGTCAGAAATGTAAATAGGCCGTTACCTCGACCATGTCCTCCAACATGTACAGTGACCATGGCGACTATGGCGAAGACGCCCGATTGTGATTGGCTGAACTGATTTATATGCTGGTGAGAGCCGTCAAAAATTGACCTTGATGGGATTAAAGCGAATGTCGCTTCGGCACCTTACACAAGAAAGGAGGGTATAGAGCACCGTAGTGTGAGGAGTGAGGAGGGGTGGTGATTCAGTTGGTTGCATTCTGCCAGCTCACCACTAGTTGCCGCTAAATTCTTGACACTGGACCTTTACATTGGTCCGATACAGTGTAAACACTGTGTGGGGAGGAAAGGGCACCCGAATGCAATTTAACATCCAACAAACAAGTTGGGTGGTCGCAATCATTTTTAGACTGGAAAAATAGGCTCAGAGGCCAAAACAAAGAAGCAGTCAGTTTACTATCCAGGCTTTACACAGCCATCAGTACGGCCAAGAACAATTAGATAGCAGCTACTTTGATACTACAAATCAACCTCTGATAGCACAGTAAAATAACACGACCCATCTACACGTACCTACAATACCAGCCCTCACGATAGACGTAGTACACTAATTAGTGATCTCGACATGAATCTGCCTTCACGATGACTAATGATCAAATTAACCACAGCCGCAAAGGGTATCGAGTCCTTTTAATTGATATGTCGATCCCAGGCCTCACCTGTTTAGCAGAGAAACGGTCTTGCAGAAGAGAGGGCTGCTGCAGCATCTTTATTCCCTCGGGGAAACAGAGTGCAGGAAAGCAGAACCAGTAGTAGAAATTGTACTTCTTCAAATCCTATGGAGGGGAAAGGCAGATAGAAAAAAAGACAATGGAAAGAAAAGGAAGGAAGAGACATGGTGAACAATGACACGAGACATGACGTGAACAACGACAAAGCTCAAACAAACAGCATGCGAGAATCCAAAGACAAACGCACGGCAAAGGTAAGGAGGAGGAATTTGCAGAGAACTGAAGGGTCCTTCATCGCGGCCCCAGACTGAATCGCATCCCATATCTGAAACAAAATGAGAAAGAAAGTTTGGAAAATGTGTACCATCCACAAAATAATAAAACTTTGACCTCCTTTTTTTGCGTGCCTATTTCAGTAGTAAATTGAATACTTCCCATGAAATTGAAGTGAGAACCTGAACCTAAACTTTTGACATTTCATTTCACGGTGGACCTCACTGTGTCTGTTCTTTACCTCTTGGGCCACTTTCTCCAGCAGACCTTTCTTATCGGTGGTCTTGAAGGCATCCAGGGTGTTGGTGTTATACAGAGTTCCTTCAGCTGGACAGCAGCGCGCCGGGGTTCTGCCATCCCTGAGCGATGAAGAAGGCAAGAAGTCACATTCACCGCATGCTACGTCACGGCTAGACATCAGAAGAGCAGCAAGGCGGTATACTACAGGCTATGTGTTTCTCTGACTTGTATATCACAAAGCAATGACGCAAAAGTGAAAGAGTTAAATAAATGAAATTCTAAAAAACTAAAATGTAAGTTTTGAATGTATAATACAATATAACACACACTTACACATCAAATGCACTGAACTCTAAAGTGAGACGTGTGGGCAAGCTGATTGGGTCACCTTAAAAAAGTAGACAAAGAAAAAAAAAAAGGACATTTCACAAGACAGAACATTTCCTTATATTCCACCTTTAGAATCGTTTGCAATATCCATTTCTAATATATATATATATATATATATACTAAAATAAAAAAAATATAGAGAGAAATGCATAAAGAAGGGCATTAGATTTTTTGTCAATTTCTTTAAGATTGGAGTGGCTGATCGAAGCACTGGCAACAGTACATGCATGAATATTGCCAATATGTGCAAACTGATAAGCATGGCATATTCACGACAATGCATAACTTAACTGCTGCACCTCAAGCTCACCATTATAGTAGTATCCCTTGATACATTTGGGACTTTCATCTAGCCTGTAGTCATTGAGTTTTTTCTGAGTGAGCTGGTGCCAGAAGCCCGCCTCCAGAGCACTGCAGAAGGGAGCAAACTGCAGCTTTGTGTCCACTGTTGACGACCCTGCTTCACCAGAGCTGGATGCCATCGAGAATTGACTAATGGGCTAAGTTAACCAAGCTGTAAGGGAACACATGTTACTGGTTACTATACAACACTGAAACTAAATCCATTAAGAGAACTGTAACTTCCTCTTGCAGAGTCAGTTGACAGGCATTGAATCACAATTATGAAATAATGTCAAATATATATATAGATGGTGTTATAGCTCATAGCTTAACAGACATAAAAAAAACACGAACACACATAAACACAAGTTTTACATGATTTATTAAAACCCAAATAAATAGTTAGCATTGTAGTATTTGTTATGAAATGATAAGTATCTTCTACTCAGTTCTACAGAAGCCAGTAAGTAAGCAAGTAAAAACACTTATCAGCGCAAGTCCTACAATCCAGCACACAATCGGTTGCGATAATGGGTAGGTACTGACCAGCTGCTGGTCATGTGTATTAGTGTAATTAATAGGTGAAGACACATCATTGTGACAAAAAACAGTTTCATGCTGACAGCTACCGTCACGTTTGTTTCACATCAACAGCAAGTTACATGGATGAAGCATCCTTAATCACTACTCTGCAATAAATCAATCAGCAAGGAAATGTGTTTTCCCGAAATATCTGTTGATACATTAAGAGCCATAGACGCCACTACCCCCATTAAACGTACACTTACCAGAAAGTACGACTTCCTTGTTGAGGTCATGTGACTGAGCGTCGTATCAATAAAGCGGAGCAGTCTGGGAAATCGGGACGACATCCCTGTTGCTAACAACATTAGCTTATCTGACATCTACTATGCGCCTCATGGAGCGTACACCATCGAATAAAACACAAAATACCAAAACAAAAGCAAGAAGGTGAAAACAACAAAGCAAGAAAATACCGACAAAAACCTGTACGCGCCGTTTCTTTTCATTTGGACGACTAGATGTAGGATGCTCTTGGTGTAAACCAGTGCGGAATATAATATATCTCTACTGTGGCATTAGCTCCCACAACCTGAAAAATAATGAGACGATGCGGGACGCAATACTTTGAAAATGTCTCAATCTTTTAAATGAATTATAATGTAGTCATTTCGTATTCCCCCAAAAAATGTATGCGTCCTTGCTAATTCACTTCAGCGTGAGCAGGCGCGGAGCATTTTCAGTGTACCTGACCACATTTCTTCCATTCAAGTTAGGTCACTTTCTGGTGAGATCTCATTGGCTGGCTGGAGACGTGGAGTCCAGGCGGTCCACAGTACAGCTGTCTAAACCGTTTAGTTTGCTTATATTTGGCCAACATTGTATACATTAATATATTCACATTATATACATATACATTATACACATACACTCTGATAGTAATGTTTAATATAACAACAATATACTATTATAATAAAAATGTAATTCGTCAAAATTATGTAGATAATAATAATGTATTCAACTGATCACTGTGAAGAAAACAGTAGCCTCAATAAGAGTGCCAAATCGTCAATGCCAAGTCAAGCCTTCTATACCTCTAATTTTAAGGAATTGACAGGCTTGATGAGAAAGTTAACCGGCTGGGCTGTGTTTATGTTGGCTGAATAGCTTATCTTATTATCTTATAGCTTTGGACGGAATGCTATGCGCACAGAATACATCATATCATACATGTGGGTCATTGGGGACATATGTATAGCAAGGTCTTTGATAGTCACCATGCGTTTCTGCTGCTATTTTGTTTCCAGTCGAACCCAACTGGTACCAGCATAGATGACCTCATGCTCAGTGTTCCATGGTGAAGACTGCTGTACCGTGATGTTGCTTAAATAGAGAGCCAATGCACCGTGTGCTATGCGTACTGAATGTGTATGTAGTACACACTTGTTCATGTATTCCCAATTCCCATCAAAGCCACCATTCACTGTTCATTACAAAACTATACCTTATGCCTTATACCTTTTTTTCTAAAAGCATTGGCATTATTTGAGAGCTTCCAGGAATCTCTCAGATCAATACAGATAATTTAGGCTATATTGAATGTGATGAATGTGATCCCTCATTATTCCCATAGATAATGCCCACATATGCTGAGTCATATCAGGAAACCCTATAGTGCAGTGAAAAACTAATGAAAGGTACTTTTTACTTGATTGTTAGGCATGGGTCTATTTCCCAAACCTTGTTTCCACTTGACTCATCACGTTATGAACAAAAAATGTTTAACCCATGAGCACACAGATACTGAGAGTCAAAGACACGCACACACACACACACACACACACACACACACACACTCAAAACATTTAGATTTTTTTCAATAGTAAATCACTACATATTTCTATAGAAATAATGTGCTATACTGGGCCAGGCAGGCCACATATTTAATGGATGTGACAGGGCTTACAGTATTCCCATAGTTTTTAGTTTGTTTTTATATTTGCCCATTGAATGCATTTATTGACCACTAATAGGCTCAATTGAAAATGACATGAATCTAGACTGAACAAAATGAACTGTAAAAATATACAACCCACGGGCATAAGGGTGTCCAAAAAATTGGTTTATTTCATCGGGGGACAGCATTGGTTGCAAATGCTTCAAGCATCATGAGGATAACATTCGGCGCCGTTCAGCAATCAAATTAAATGAAACCATTGAAGGGTGGATTTTCATTTTCATTGTTGCCATCCCATGTTGCAAAAGAGTATTCTTTGGCACATCAAATAGTGATAAATTCATGAGACCCAGCTGTCATGGAACTTATAAATAAGTAGTTTCGGTAAGAGGAAATAGAAACGCTTCCTTTTCTGTGAAGAATGTATATAGTATTTTTAGAATAACACTGGGTATGTGTTGCACCTGTCAAATGCAATATGCAATATGAGTAAATCCTTTTATTTTACTTTGTAAAGATCATACCATACAATAAAATCATTCAATCATGATTTTATTGTATCACACATCTGGCACTCAAAACAATTAGTAAAGGTCAAATGTGATAACATTAAAGGAGTGGTCTTTATTGATTTAAAATGATCATATTTTCTTTCAAACAGGGCAATAAAATGACTAACATGAAGACTCTTTACATGTTTTCTGAATAATTGATTAGGATAGTAAATCAAACCATATCCTATCAAGCTGGTGAGGGCGTGCTTTCAAGAGTCAAAACCAATAGATGATTTCAAACTCAACTTCAGCGTGTGCTCTGTAGTGAGTCCCGTCCAATCATCTCAATGAAACAATTGTCATTAAAAAAACTGGATAACATCATACAGACATCTTTCAAAAACATCCGCACACAAGAAACCCCAGGTTTCTTACACATTCTGTGTAAACACAAAGTGCTAAATAAGTTTTGAGTTGAGGCATTCCCTCATTGTGAAGGTAAAAGCAAATGAAGGATGCACAACAATGTAGGCATTTGTTTGCATGCCGAGGGACAGCATGTAAGCACGTTTACAAAAATATTCAGAATAAATAGTATTCATTGACGCAAACATACCAGTGTCCCATACCAAAGGGAATGGGACTTAAATGCGTGACTCACAACATGCTATCAGGGCTCTATCAAAGTGTACACAACAGTATACACTTTGATGGGCTCTATCAAAGTGTATACAACAGTATAAACTTTGATAGAGCCCTGATAGCATGTGAATCACGCATTTAAGTCTCGTTCCCTCTACGATGGCCCAGTAAATACATAGTCTGAGTGTTTAGGATTGAACTGACCACTCAAGAGTAACAAAAACCCGCCACGCACGATGTCTCACCATGTATCAGAGGTGGGCAGATTTAATCGCTCAGTACACCTAGCATATTTGTTTTGTCTCTGAATGTTCTTCAGCCTCCGCAAAAAAAATGACACTCTTCGTATTTGTATTTTGCTCTTCTTGGGTTGTCATGGATTAAAATACATTCAATATATTACGTTTTTTTTTTCTATTTACACAGTTTACAATCCAAAGTCACATTGTTTATCCAGACTTTATCCAGTCATTATTTATAGGCACAAGTAAGCATTTCTTTGCAGGCACGATAAGCTCTCATAAATGCTCAGGTATGCGGAGAATATTTTTGAAAACCTTTTTGAAGTTGCCGTTGCAGAGCGGGTATATGAAGGGGTTGAGCGTCGAGTTAATGTACCCCAGCCAAATAGTGAACATATGCAGATCGTGGTGCACGCACTGCCGGCAGAACGCCATGACCATGAACGCTATGAAATAGGGAATCCAACACAACAGGAATGCCGCGATGATGAAGCCCAGCTGCTTGGCCGCCTTGTGCTCTTTACGGATTCTGAGCGACTGGATCCGCTGACGTGATTGGTCAATGAAACGTTGCCAGGTCTGTTTCATTGTCACGCTGTTGGCCGGGTTTGATGTGGTCTCCAGGCTGGTCTCCTCGACCCAGGGTGTTGACTGGCTGACGTCTTTGTTGTACATGACGGTCGTGTACCGCTTCACCTTTGGCAGGTGGCCTATGTCGAACTCCCCGCTCACCAGGTTTGGCACCGTCACCCGACACTCGCTTATGGACACGTAGTGTTTGATGTCATTATGCTCATCTAAACAGGCCATGCAGGGCGACGCGCCCGGTGCATTCACAGGGTTCGTTGCGTTGGGCTGCCTCTGTTCGTGAGCTGGAGGGCTCCTGCTGATTTTCCTGGAAATGTGTTCTGTCGTCAGCGAGAGCAGTGACCTCTCAGCCCCGGCGGCTTCCCTTTGGGATTTGGGAATTGCTCGGAACGGCTTCTCCATTTCCTCCAGAGAATATCTCTGATCGAGGGTGTTGTGGTCCAACAAATGGTCATTCTTAGTGTATCTACTTAAAGTGTCTTTGCTCCTCATTGGTGATTTGCAAGCGCTCACCTCTGGGTTAAGAGCGATTTGTTCATTCTCATTATCGCAAAACGAATCGGTCGGCTGGACGATCCTCTCTCTCTCTCTCAAATGCTGCCTGACCGCCAGGTAGATGTGGGTGTAGAACCACAGCATTAAAACGGAGGGCACGTAGAAGTTGAATATCGCAGTAATCACTTTGAACCAGGTGACGAAGCGAAAATCCGTGTCACATTGACTCTCATCCTCTGGCTTGAGGTCCACGTGGGTGAACCATCTCCACCCTAAAATGGGTATAATCCACATCATGGACAGCAGCCAGGCCCCAGAGATCATCAGACACGCCCGTCCTCTGGTCCTGTACTTTAGGTACTTGAGCGGTTGCCTGACCGACCGGTAGCGATCCAAACACAAAATGAACAGGTTGAAAATGGAGGCTGTGCTGGCCACGTAATCCATGATGAGCCAGAACTGGCAGACGGCGCGGCCTAGCATCCACTCGTCCTTCAGCAGGTACACCAGGTTCAGGGGCATCACAGTGGCGCCCACCATCAGGTCGGCCACCGAGAGGCTGGCGATGTACAGGTTCCCCACGGTGTGCAGGCTCTTCTCCCTCCGGACCGCGTAGAGGACCAGGAGGTTCATGAGCACCGTCAGCAGAGACACCAGCCCCAGGAACACGCCCAGCGCTGTGCTGTACACAAAGTCCTGCAGGGACACCGTCTCGTTGATCTTGGTGCCGTTGCGGTGGTGGTAGTGGTGCTGTTGAAGAACACTCCAGTTGTAGGCGCCGTTGTAGTTGCTGCTGCTGCCTTGGAGGGGATCTGGAGAAGGTGCAAAGCCGGGCTCCATCATGGTAGTCTGGGGGCGGGGGGGGGGGGGGGGGGGGTGGGGGGGGACTGCCCCTTCACATCGCATCAACACCCGGGGTTAGTCTCTCCATGCATCTCGGCACGTCAGAGGGTCCGGTCAGCCTGAGTAACACTCAGGCGAAGCTCTGCTTACGTTAGACTCTGTGAAGCCAGTGTGCTGTGAATCAGACAGCCGTGTTGGAATTGGAAATCACTCCCTTACGCTGGGTCCAGGAAATGTGTTTTCACAATCCAAACAGTCACAGCCTTGGAAAAAAGAAGGAAAAAAAAAAACAGACATGAACACAGTGAGTGCAACAAACATACTAAAGACTGTATCACCAAAGACTGGAGCAAAAGAAACAAATGATGTGAAGCTCTCCGATGATGTGTGTGCTTAGAGCCAATGGTAAATTCAAGGAAATGAAAATGTTGAAATCAGGGAGTAGGATTGGAGAGTGGCTGTGGGTGTGCATTTTATGGTCATCATATTTTGGAAACAGATCGACCGGCTTCAATATTGGGTCGATAGTAGCAGTATAAATGTGCTTTGTGTTTACTTTTGCCTCTGCGGACAGATTGCAGATACACCTCAAAATGTTATCATATGACACATCAACACTCTTTATCCTGATAACAACGCAATTTCAGAACACGTCTTCAAGTCTCAAAGAAAAATGCAAGCTAAATAGGTTGCTATAGTGATACTGTGTGAAATCTGTCCAGAGCAGACACCTTTTCATTAACATTATGAACATATTTCCACAAAATAAATAATGCCAGATGGGCCTCTCTATTTCACACAGCCAATAATATCCGAGAGCCAAATTATATTATTCATATGAAGTTATAACATGGCAATATTTCATTCATTTCACATGCAAAAAGGGTTCGATGATGACTAATTTCACATCTTTTTTGATGTGGCTATACATTCATCATATCCTCCATAGAGCCATGATTATGTTAGGTCATGTGGCTTCATCCTCTTATCTCTGTTTACCAGTCTGGCCGTGTTTCTGTCCGTCTGCCTGTTTTTCTATCTAGCCATATAGCTATCTATCTATCATATCTCTTCCCCTTGTCTCTCTCTTGCTTTCTTCTTTCTATCTCTCTCTCTCTCTCTCTCTCTCTCTCTCTATCCCCCCTCCCGCTGTATCTCTCTCTCTCTCTCTCTCTCTCTCTCTCTCTCTCTCTCTCTCTCTCTCTCTCTCTCTCTCTCTCTCTCTCTCTCTCTCTCTCTCTCCCTCTCTCACACTCTCTTTCTCACTGCATCATGACCACACCGGTCGCCATGTCTGAGTGTGGACAGGGACACCATGCTGTCGAGTGTTGTTTCTCCAACAGCAACGCTGGCGACGAAGCGAGTCCCATTGCACTGCACGGCCAGCCCAGTCGTGTCTTCACGGGCGACAATGAGAATATGCTCATTGTCTTTAACTGTGAGCGCTATTGTTTCTGAGAAGATTATGATGCAATTCATTTGCATAATTAAGGCATTTCACTTGAATAAGTGATGGGGAGATGAACTAACATAGACAAAACAATGGAATGGAATAACCTGTTCCTCACACCTCCCTTTCCAGCAACTTCTCTGGCCTGTACTGACCTGTATTGTGAATTGCTGCCAGTAGGTATTTCTATTTTAGCGAAAAAGCTATATCATTTGTAAAAGCACCAAGGTCGATTTTGTGATGGCTCTAGCCTCCGAATGAATCAGTTTCACCAATCACCATCGGGTATCACAGTCATAGTCTCCACAAACTGCCATTCGTGACACTATTTTACACTTTGATCAAAAAGGGTGTGAAACTCCATTATAATTGAATCCTCTAAATACGTATGCTCGTCTTCACAGGCTACGCGAGGCATGTCCAAGAGAGGGTTAAGTTGGACACATATATAACACCATGGTGTGCGGCACATGTCATGTATAACATTGCTCATTATAACGCTCTTACACAACATCGGTACAAAAGAAGGATCACAAAATTGCTGTGGGTCAAAAATAATAACTTAATGGCCACTTTAAGGCCATCAAGTTATTGTGGAAACTGTAACCCGTAGTCCGTATTCACCAGCCACACATTTAAAATTACAACATTGACATGATTTTAAATAATAATAATGATAATATTTAGAAAATACTACAATGTAAAGTTAAATCTATCATTAAATGTGGCATTATTGACACTTTTTACTCGATCACTTCATGCTATATAGTCTCAGTATAGCCTTATTGTAAAAGTCTGCAAAACATTGGTGTCAGGAAACTAGGGACACAAGTCGTCCCTGGGGCATTTTGAGTTATTCACATATTCTGAAAGTGTAGTTTCTAAGCTTTCCAACGATGTGTAACACATTGAAATCTGATCATATTTGGAGAAGTTGTGGCCATTTGAAAGTAGGCACATCACATAAGCTAAAACTGAGAAAAAGCCTCCTAAAGATTTGCAGTTGTCACCTTTCTGTCCTGGCACACCCGATTTCAAACACAAAATGTATACTTTTAAAGGAACCAATACTGTTAACATGGAGAGGCTTCTCCGTGATCTCAACTACCAGATTCTGTAAAAAAAATGAAAATCACTCATTTTGAAAAAAATCACTTCTTTGTTAATTTGCGCAAATGTTGTGTTCGAGACTTGGATTCCATGACCCCACATTGTTGTGGCATGACGAACACCTTAGCTCCCGTTTAACATTTGATGTGATGATGTGATGCACCGACTCCATTTTGGAAGTGCAGGTGATTGTGTTGGTGGTAATATTGTTGTTTTGGTCATTGAATAGCTAAAATGATTTGTCACTATGGGACCACGTTGTTGTGTTTGAAACTTCCTCAGTGTTTCTCATGCGAGCCGTGTCAAAGAAAGGTTTACAGTAGCCAGGGTTATGGCATATTTAGGTTCATTTCGGACTTTACAGCATTACATTACAACTTTCTTGAGTCCTCTTAAAATGGTATGAGTATCACCAACCAAAAACACCATGATGTTTGGGAAGTACAAGCCCTATTAGGCCGAGGGAAGTAGCTGCCATGTTGTTTCAGACTTTCCTGTTTTTTCTCAACCTCCCAACTTGGTTGGGTCCTTGCTGCCCTGTGCTCCAATCTTGGTGGCCTTTTGAACTCTGAAGTCATGCCGTTGTAGAGGAATGAGTTGTGTTTGTGTATGCATGTACTCCCAGTGTGTATGCTCCCCTTGCCTTGTTACCGACAACTAGAACAATCGTCACGGTCGCAAATTGTATGCCGGGTCACAATACACCCTACTGTCCACAAACTACTCCCCCCCCCCCCCCGACCCCCCAATCTGGTGGCTACAGAAAGTGAGGCAATCCTTCAGTGACATCATCTGTAGCTACAAGGGGGGAAAAAACGTATCTGGGCCTTGGTGGGGGGGGGGGGGGGGGGGGGGGGGGGGGGCATGGCATTTTGCATTGCCCCCTGGTACATCACACATCTCACATCTCTGTGAATGCATAGTTAGCTGCACCTCACAATCTGTTGCTTTTCACTGGCCAGCATTCCCACATTGAAAGGGTGCAGCATGTTTACTTTTAAATGACTCTGTCCTGAGTCATCTAATCAATAAAAGGTTTATAAGGTACCCTATTTTACTGTGTGGTATTTCGTGTAGAGTACAATAAGTAAATAATGTGGTCCTCAGCTGGTGACTTTATAGATGCTCTTTAATTGGTTCAGTGAATGTGGAATAGGGGTAGGCTACAATTTTTCTGCGCAGCAACAACAATAATCTGAAGCTACAAGCAATTATATCACCCGATTCGGACTCTCCAGTGATTTCAGTCACATGCGGTCCTTAATGGGCATTACAGAAAACCAAAAAATTAGACGTTTTTGCTTTTTAGTTTTTGAATTATACTTTTGTACCCTGACCGACTCTGCTGGAACTCTCTCCAATCACCGCTGTGCTCAGGGAAACCACTGTTTTCCTTCTAGCAACTTTCTAAACGTTCTAACTTATTAAACTTTGTTGTCAGAAGGTTTCAGTGGATGAGCCCATTCACTTTTAGAGAGTTCCCTCTATACGTTACATAAACTGCAGCGTAAAAACTTAAACTTGGTTCGAACTAAATGTAGATTTCTGCGCTTTTACGCACGGTCTAAACTGCGGAAGGTAGGCATACTTCTGATGAGGACAAGCTAGAAGAACTCAAAAGAGAGACAACTAAAAGAGTGCTTCCTCGAAGACGATGAGGCAAATGATTTTCTCTACTTTAGCCTATAAGATTATTTGATGAAGGTCACATTGCTAATTTAGCTGAACTTCAACTGATATAAATTAGGCATAATAACAAACACGATGATATGCAAAGTAAATCATTAACCTATGATTGTTTTCACATGTGACACTAATCATAAATCATCAGCAATCATAAAGCTACATTTCGGGAAATATAAAATATATGACTCAACAAAAGATGTATGACCACATGGATGAACACAGTAAACATACTACTTACTAAACTTATAACTTACTTACACTCAAACACTAAACATGCATTCAATTGATTGATTACGTAACCATAATATATGTAGACACATATAAGGATATAAAGGATACATTAATTGACCTTTGAATTCAAACTTAATTTTAACTAATTAAAATGTAGAGTAGAAAAGTATAGTAGACACAGAGAGAGAGAGAGAGAGAGAGAGAGAGAGAGAGAGAGAGAGAGAGAGAGAGAGAGAGAGAGAGAGAGAGAGGCCATCGAGGCATACCAGCTATTGCAGAAGTGTCTCTCTTGGCCCCACAATGTATTCAGGGGAGAGAGCTGAGGAGGCCACAGAGAGAGAGAGAGAGAGAGAGAGAGAGAGAGAGAGAGAGAGAGAGAGAGAGAGAGAGAGAGAGAGAGAGAGAACAAGAGAAAGACAGAGAGAGAGACAGCGACAAAGAGTGAATGCCAAAGTAATAACAAGGACACTCACTGCACGACATCTGGCCCCACCGGCGCACTAAAAGCTCTTATTCATCATGTATGATGAAATGGTCCTCATCCTTGAACAAGATTAGCATCATGTTATAAGGCATTCCAGGTGAACAGCAGGACCATGTATCTCATCAAAGTATCTGGTAGCATCGTCCTTAGGAACGCCTGCCCTCCAGGGTACGTTGTGGAAGAGACTGTAGGGCGCTGATCTAATTTTCCTCACTGGGTTTTTTTTTTTTCTCTCTCTCCATTGCAAGTGTACACAAAAGCATGTTTTCTCTCTCGGAAGGGCATCTAAGGCATCTATCCATGAGTTTTTTTTTTTTTTAATCAAAAAGGCACCTGCATGAAACCTCACGTTGATCACATTGTAAGGCTACATACACACCACCACCATCAGATTGTGGATGGGCAACCATGAGGAAACCCCATCCCCACATTCTCATGTGTGTACTACGGAGGCACCCTTCGCAGCACTGCATCCCACTTGTATCCACACTGTGGGCTCCACTGCAGGGGGTGACTCTCCATTACAGGAGCACCAGCAGGACCAACAACTTCAACCACCTGTAGGTGAATCCTACACACAGCACTGCATCAAATGTCCTCTCTCGGAGAGGGCACCTTTAGGGACACTGTCACAGAGGGCCAGCGCAGAGGGCATTTCACAACAACCCCCTTTTCCATGGGAAGGACACCATTAAAGGGAACATGAAGTATGGACCACTGTACCTTATAGGGCACTCCACTCGTTTTTCCCTCCATTCGCATGGCACTCATTAGGACAAGTTTTAACATGTTTTCGCTCAGGAGAGCACACCATCATCATCATCATCATCCTCATTTATTGCATGAAGGGCCACCCGTTATGGCACTCAATATTTTTGTTCCAACGTGAAGGGCAGTGGCACTTGCACTTGCGGTGGTACTTTGTCTTGTTTTTGCCATGCTAGATGTCACCTCAGCAACGCTTTATCAAGCATAGGGCCACCGCGGGGAGGGGTTGGGGGGGGTGGGGTGGGGGGGGGGGGGTATTTCATGACCCCCACTGAGAGGGGTGAGCCAGAGACGGAGAGAGAGGGAGAGTGTGATGTACGGAGCAAAAAAAAATAACGCCACTATTGTTTCTCCAAAGCAAGGAATCAAAGAGACACTTTGTCGCGCTATATCGGCACCTTTTTGTTCTCGTCGTTCACAGTCTCGAGTTGTTGTTAATCACCGTCATGTGGATTTCTTCTGTAAAAATCGTATGTCGAAATAGTCTGCAAAGAGCTGCCTGGACAATTACCCTGTCGCAAATGGTGCGTGGTTGAGACTCATCGGGTGGTAGAAATTCAGTGTCTGTCTTGGTGTTTAATTAAGAGCTCTGGCATCCATTTGGGCGCTGTGGTGGACTAAAAGGCATCTAAGGGCTGGCAGGATGGGGGTGAGGTGATGCTGTGGAGCGTTAGGTGGGATAAATCACTAATGAGGCGCAGATCAGTCAATGACTCTGTAACCAAAGCGTGTAATCCAGAGCAGCATAGCCTTCTATGACGACTGATCGTGACCTGCGTTTTAGGGGAGCAGCAGTAGCTCAGTGGATATAGAGTGGGTGGACAGACTGGGTCGCCCACCAACCGTAGGGTCAGCGGTTCGATCCCCTCGATTCCCCTCCTCCCACTGTCCGCATGCCAAAGTGTCCTTGAGCAAGACGTTGAAGCCCAACTTGCTCCCCGGGCTGCTTAACATAGCATACCACTGCTCCATCCTGTACCATAGGATGGATCAAATGCAGAGAACAAATTTCGTTCCCATATCTAAAAAATACTGAGAATGACCAACATTGTATCAAATATAATCTACAGTGAGACCTAAATCGGCCCAGACCGGACTGGAAGATGTCTCATCTGATTTGGATGACGGTAAACCACATCACGCACATATGCCGATAAAAATTCCCAAATTTCTCAAAACCACACTCCCGCCGTCTTCACCATGATATTCATCGTCACAACACTCATCGTCTGGGTCTGCATGCGTCCGTTCAGCAAATGATTTCCAAATCAACGCTGGCCCTCTTCCATACAACTCACAGCCTCTGTTTGGCGTCCCCCCCCCCCTCCTCCCCCCCCCTCCTCCTGAGTTTTGGAACGAGCTGCTAAACACTAGAACACACTCACGGGCCCCCATGCCGCCCTCACAGTGAGTGTGCAGATCCACCGCCGGTGTACACACACACGAGCACAGCATCCGCTGCTGCTTGTCAACAATTCCCCCTGGCTCTCCTCCACCTTGTCCGCCTCAGTGGATCAATATGTGCTCTCTCCCCTGCGCCGCTCCACGGCCCCCCTCCGCCTCAGCGCTGCCCAGCTATACATTTCATGACGCCGTCATGTCTGCAATGCACCTCGGAGGTCTCTTGTGTATCCCCGAACCATGTATAGGTGAATAGCAACTGCTGTTGAAGCGAAGAAATGTCAACGTGGAATCATTTTTTCTTTCTTAGTCATTCCAGGCAAGAACACGTTCTGTTATATGTGTAGAGGTATGTCCTATGGATTGCCTGGTTGATGTATTTTGTATCCCATTTTAAACTATATGATAGGTAGCATGAACTTAATTAACATATATGGAAGCTTATCCACGTCTCTGTTGCATAACTGGGGTGCATAATCACGATGTCAGCCTGTGTTCATAGTTATTTATAATAAGTGTCAGAATAACACAAATATTTGGGAAGGTTACTCCCCGGACTGACTCAGTCTGCGTGAAATTGATTGACCTCGCGTCGAAAGCAAATATGGAAACTGTTGTCATGCACGTACATTTTGGGGTTTTTTTAATAGCCAGAACTACACAACAATCTAAGTTAATTAACAAACATGATTATGAATTCCATTCGGCTAATGTCATTGGTGTGATTCTGAAAGGGCGGATACACAACGTTAATCATGATGCTGTGGGCTCTATTTATAGCATTTATATAAACAGGTAAATAGTAGACCTATCCTCCAGAACGGTGCTGATAAATCCACCTGTTGAACACAAAAAAAACTTTCCTTTCTTTTGGTCTGTGGATTGTTTTTCAAAATGATTGATACATGTACATGCTGACGCCTCTTCCACACATAGTCTACCTTCGTAAAAGACAGGCAGCCCAGTTTCATATTTCATAAAACAACTTTCGAAAACACCGCACAACGGAGCTTTTGCTTTCATTATCGGAGCTATAATGTAAGGAAAATATAGGAAGACAAAACTTACCAATGAAAGCCGCGATTATTTCCCAAGGATCTGGACACCACGTTGCCGCTGGACTGCCTATCGATTCAGGACAATTTGGAAAATCAGAAATCCTTTTGCGCGATGTTTGCACCAAACACGAGACAACCTCACTCCTCCCTCGGTCTCTCTAATACCCCCCCCCCCCCCCAACACGCACACGCACCCTCCTCTTCCTCCTCCTCCTTTATTGCGCTACTTGCGCGCTTTGCCGGCATTTGGGCGAAGTCTGCATTCCATGACACAAACAAAGTAGGCTTAACACAAGGTTCTGTTTCTTGATAAAGACAATGATCACACATCACACGTGTGTGTGTGGTGTGTGTGTGTGTGTGTGTGTGTGTGTGTGTGTGTGTGTGCGCGCGCGCGCGTGTGTGCGTGCGTGTGTGCGTGCGTGCGTGTGTGTGTGTCCTATTTTGATCAACAGACATTTGCCATGAATATTGTTTGATAGGCTATTCAATGTTTGAACTGAATTCAAAACCTCATTGTTTGAGAGGCTGCGCTCAGATAGTTTTTTTTTGCCGAAGCGGTGGGCGGTCTGTGAGTCACTCAGCAGTGAAGATAATAGATATATTTTTGTTTGGCTATACATAGACGCACATCCCTACGATTTGCCTTATAAAAAAAATACGACCCCGAGTAGGCCTAACGTAAGATGGGGGTCGTGACTGAAATCCGAGAAGGCACTGAGTCAAGTGTATGGTCAAAATAAGGAAGCCGCGAATAAATACATGAATAAATACATAAATGCAAAGCTGCCTATAAATACAATTTCTGTTTTTACCCTATTACTTCTTTGTTGTTGGTGGTGTTGTGCTTCCGTGTGCAGCACGGTGCATAGGCCAGCTATAAATGACAGAAGTTCAGAAGTTCAGTCTTGGCTTAGAGCGCGACATACTCGCATCCGTTTGTCTTGATTTCTTTACCTTCCCCTTCAGGAAGGCGAACAATCAACGGACCAGAGTGGACCATGACAGTATGCTACAATACCAGATGGCGTCATTTAGTTTTTATATTTTCTCAAATGCAGTCTACTGATTTCCCTAATGGAAATCAAGGAACTGTTTCATGGATTATGCGTGTGGCTCGTTGAGGAAAATAATATTGTACGTGTGTGTGCGCGCAAACTCGCGTCTGGACGCACAGGCTCGCCCAGTTGTTTGCGTGGAGTGTGCGCGCTCAAACGTATATGTTTGCGTGAGTGTGCGCGCTCAAACGTATATGTTTGCGTGTGTGTGTGGTGTGTGTGTGTGTGTGTTGTGTGTGTGGTGTGTGTGTGTGTGTGTGTGTGTGTGTGTGTGTGTGTGTGTGTGTGTGTGTCCGTTTGAGAGAGTGCACCACTAGGAGGCACTCTAATATCGTTTATTGGAGACTGTACTACTGATGTTCCAGTGAGTTCCAATACACCAGGGAATCAAGGCGGCGAATCATCCCCACGTTCGAGTGCTCCCGTCGCTGACATGATGTTAAGTTACGCTTATTCATTTATTTTGAGAGATCTGTCAATAGTTTTATTATGTTCCCATACAATTGTATTTGTATTTAACCGCCACACTGATAGCAGCATGTGCATGTCATGTATAATACTGCGTGGCGTAAGCAATACATGTTATTTTCCCTTTGAACAAGTCTGTTAAAAGAGCAACAGTGACATCTTTTGGACGGCTTTATAACCTCACGATTGCTTGAGGGTGTACCGGTAAAACAGGCTTAATAGCCCTACCAGCAGCAAGCAGTGTGTTTATGAGTTTCGCACACAAACAGCAGGTAGTGAGGCATAAAATACAGGCAGCACTGCTTGCCTATTCACAATTCACAGGACACCCACTCCCCGAATGTGGAAGATTGCCTATAAAGCACCCAATAGGCCAACTGCGCAATCAAAGGCTACCTGTGAAGAACACAGCTATTGTTTTTTTGATTAAGTCCATCAAAAGGTTGCATAAATATCCAGCTGTTCCGGGGAAAATTTATTCGACCTCCTCCCTATTTGTTTTTTTCTATTAGAAATGTTAATCATTCGGAGCCTGCTCCGATGATGCGCTCGAATGAAAAAGAAAATCAATTAACCCTCGGTCCTCGTGGAGGTTGCGCACGCCACGCCCGCTATTTTACTCAGAAACAAACTCTCCCAGCACTCAGAACGCTTACAGATGCTCCCGTATTGATCGCCCCGCGGCATCGATCGGCCTCACTTCAAAGCGGCTCTGAATGGAGGCATCTGCTAAATGACATCATCGTTTTTTTTTTTTTTTTTCGCTCCCCCAAACTCAAAACTCCATCCGTCCGTTCCGTCCGCTCCACACTGCGCATGTGCGGATGCAGAAATGGCGTGTTGATAATGAATGAAAAGCTGATTAACCACCCAGCGTGGTGGACCACGGGTGTGTGTGTGTGTGTGTGTGTGTGTGTGTGTGTGTGTGTGTGTGTGTGTGTGCGTGCGTGCGTGCGTGCGTGCGTGCGTGTGGAGACAGGGGTGGGGGGGGGGGAGAGAGATGAACGAGGCGATGATTTGCCGCATTTCCAGGCGACTTGATTCAAGGCAGATGGACACGTCAGCACTTTCTGCAGCCGCGGCCGTCCTGCCAGGCGAAGGCAGCAGCCTTCCTTTCAGCCGCAGTCCCTTCCGCCTCCCCGCCAGGAGCCGGGCCTGCGCTGGTGCTCACCAGAGTGACGAAGACCCACTTCATACTCCCTCCTCTTCCTTCTCCTCCTCCTCCTCCTCCTCCTCCTCTCCTCCACACTACCCTCACATCACCACACTCGCGGCCTCTTTAGAAATCCCCTCATCAGCACCCTCACCGCCTCTCCCTATCGCTCCTCTCTCCTCTCTCTCTCTCTCTCTCTCTCTTTCCCTCTCTCTCCCCTTTCTCTCTTGCGCGCTCTCTCGATAGCTCTCTCTCTCTCTATCTTTTTCCCTCTCTCTTTCTCTCTAGTATCTCTCTAAAACCCCCATCTCTGTTTCCCCTTCCTGTGTACCATTCAGACACTTGGCCACACACACACACACACACACACACACACACACAATTCTCTCCAATCCCCCCCAAATAAAAATCCTTTTCATACCTCAACTCTTGGGAATGGATGCAGTCACACAGTCAAGCATGTGAGGTGAAGGATTTATGTAATCTCTCTCTCTCTCTCTCTCTCTCTCTCTCTCTCTCTCTCTCTTCTCTATCTTACTCATCAGTACTTCAGTACTTCATAGCCAACATTGGTTTCACTTGTGCTAAGCTAACAGCGAGAAAGCCAACCAAGTGTGATATTCACAATAAGTCATTGCGTGATTGTCTTTGCTAATTTCACAAGTAGTATGTGAAATGGTGCATAACGAAGGGTCAATTTCAGGATTTCATGAGGCCTTTTACTGAAAGAGTGGTATCAGTCGGGGCATGCCAGAAATGGGGGTGGTTTGGAAAAACTGGATTCCATTGCAGTAAATACTCTCGCACATCCCTCTTTTAAATGCAGAGTGGACACATGAGGGAGATCTGTCCATCCTGAAAACTAACGTCTATGCCCTCAGTAAGTCTCCACCTCTACAGACAGTGATTAGTGACTTAGTTAATGGGTAAATGTCCATATTAGGTTACCTCCCTGCATGCCTTTCTGTTTCAACACTTTTGCTTTTCGAGGTTGTGTACATATTGTTGACTCCTATGAAATAGCAGCGAGGACAGTAATCATTTTCCAAAATTGCCTATATTGCCAAAAGGGCGCTGGCTTAATCCCTCACTCTCTCTTTTTGTTATTTATTTCCACTCCTCCAATCCACGTCCTCAATAAATCACATTATGATAATGTGCGGATGCCTGACCAAAGTGGAATGCATATCCAAGGTGAACTAATGCAATGTATACCCAGATCATAATCTAGGTGACAGACTGCATTTGCCTTTCAAATGGGTGCATTCAAATGAACATTTCCTTTGAAAATGATTTTTTTTTCAAAAAGGTTTCTGGTTATTTTTAAAGGTCTCCATGAGTAAACAAAAATAGAGATGCATGACAGGATTGCCGGAGCCATAGAATGACAGATAAGTATCAGGAAATGACCTCCATACCTTCTCACTAAAATGACACATTTTCCAATACGCTCATCAAATAGGAAGTGGTTTCTGATTCGCTCTTCTGTTCATACATTATGAATATGAATATGAATGTGATTACCATTGCATGTATACAATTGCGTGCTCTTGACAAAATTTCTCATTTCCAATTCTGAGTCCAACTCACTGATGTTGGTCGCAGTGCAACTCAAAAAATAGAAATGTTAAGAATTGTTCCAGCGTGAACGCGTAATCTCATAGTTTGAGACAGTGTGTGAGTGTGTGTACGTACACATATGTGGGTTATTTTTCTGTGTGCCTGGCCGGCAGATTGACTTGAACCCAGGGGCAGTTCTGGAATAGACAGAGTCACTCAACTGTTTCTAATGAAGAATAATGCAAGGCCCGGACACAAAGCCTGGTCATCACACCACACACACAACACACACACACACACACACACACCACACACACACACATGCACACATACACACACATAAAAATACACACACACACATGCACACATACACACACATACAAATACAAACACACACACACACACACACACACACACACACACACACACACACATGCACACGATACACACACGTACAAATACACACACGCACACACACACACACACACGCACACACACACACATACACACACGCCCAGATAAATATGCGTGTGTGGTAGCTGACCGGACATCAAGGGTCGCACGACCACACGAGAACACACACACGGCGAGTCTGATTACATGACCCATTTAGACTCTGCAGATCAATGTGGGTTGACTAACAGGACAATATGACACAAGCTGTACAACTGTGTGGTGTTCCTTCACAGTGGTCCCCAGTTCAACCATTAACACAAAACATAATCTCCCAAAGCGATTGCCCTCTCCATAACAGCCACATATCTATTGAGCAGCGGCTATCAGGAAAAGACTAAATGAAAAGCGCCACGCTCGTCTCTTATTGGCCCAGGCTCAAGCCCAGAGGTCAAAAAGAGCAAAAAGCAAAGAGGGCGTGGCTTCGGCGTGGCGCTTCTGAGACCTCGGCCGGTGATTAGAAGTCATGTCGCCTTGACAGAGTGAGAGAAACGCAGATAAATGCACGGCCCGCGGCGGTGAGACAGCTCGGTGGGGACAGACAGATGTGAGGGAGGGACAGAGCTGAGGACAGTGAAGAAAACACACACACACACACACACACACACACACACACAAAACAGATAGCAAGAGAGCCTGCAGGTCATCAGGACAAGATGGAGAAAGAGAGAGAGAGAGAGAGAGAGAGAGCAAGAGAGAGAGAGAGAGAGAGAGAGAGAGGGAGGAGCAAGAGAGAGAGAGAGAGAGAGAGAGGAGAGAGAGAGAGAGAGAGAGGAGAGAGAGAGAGAGAGAGAGAGAGAGAGCGAGAGAGAGAGAGCTTCATTTTGGCAATCTCTTCATTGAGATACTCATTAGAATTGGCATACTTTGATCAAATGTGTCTTTGATAAACACATTCAAACATTCTGGAGTGTTTGTTTAAAAGGGCAGCGGTGCCTTTTTGTTGAATCAACTGCTTTGAGATTCTCTTTAAAATGTAGGCATAATAATGGATCACAGATACATTGATGGCTGACATGGTGGGGTAACGGATGTGGTCGTTTGAAACATAGGAACCAGTGCCAGAGAGAAACAGATAATTTAAACAAGAAGCCTGGATAGCGTGATGCCATGCTCTCAAAACCTCCCTTGTACTTTTCCCCCTCGGCCGGACAGTCAGTGACACACACATCTTAAACATGTCATGCCCTGTGCTCCTTATCAGTCAGGATCCTTCCCGGTGTTGTAGATATGGAGCCTCACGTTGATCACATGCACTTGTGGGCTCATGCAGTGTTTCGCTTGCTTTCTAAACGATCC
>JAXIVH010000008.1:8191281-8208781 GCA_036785325.1 Urophycis tenuis
CGCTACTTTCAATGACGTCATTGGAGACAACACAACGTCAACATTTCTTTGTAGGAGAAAATACATGTTTCTTTATCTTTCATGGTGGTTGGTTTCATATGGAGGGGATGCGGTTTAACTTGCAGTTTCTTAAAGCTATACTCACTAAATTTGCGGAATTACTTGCCCTAATGAATGGTCATTGGGCAGACAGATGTTGCCCAATGGCCTTTTGAATGATACGAGAAGGGACACCACAATTTTTCCTTTTTTTAAATAAACCTCTCCAGATAAAACAGCTGTCTAGCTAGTAAGAAGGCAAAGATGTACTTTCTTCTGTAGCCTTCTCTTACTTTGTTATCAGATGACTGAGTCAGTGAAGCCAGAGGCAGACACCACAGTACTCAGAGAGATAGGGGAGGGAAATCTTTTGCTTTCTGACTTCAAAGTTAGTTATTTGTCGTTTTGTGTCGAAACGTGTGTGTGCTTGTTTGTTTGTTTGTGCAATTTCACATTTCTCTTTGTGCTGGAAAATCAAAATGTGGCAACCTTTTATTTTGGATTATAACTAGTTTAAATAGTTTCAAAGCAAGTCATGCAACAAATTGTTGCGACATTACAATTGGTGAACATTTGATTCCCATAAGCTGTACATTTATCTGATGTACATCTGAAGTATGTGAAGTATATTTAGCCAAATAAAAATGAAATGTCAAGAAGTTTGCAAAAATGTGATAATGTTACAATTTTTTTTTAATTATTATTTGAAGTCTTCTCCTTTTATCCTCTGAAATCTGCGCGGGCCCAGACCCCAGCGATGCAATGATAGCCCTTAAGAGTGCATGCTTTGATGTGTGCGCGCGTCACAGATTATAGCTATTTGTTCACTGGGCTAACAAAATATTTTTCAAAAACCTTGCATCTTATTAAGCTCCAAGGGATGTGAGTGCTGCTGCAAGGCAGAAGGCAGGGGAAAGCTAAATACCAGACGACACAGAGAAAACTCAAGATGAAACGTTTGCATTCTGGTATAGTGCGACGTGCTCAAAATCCATGCGTCGTTTCCCCGTGCTCACGGTTCGAATCAAAACAAGCTAACGATGCCGTGGTGACTTCACCACCTGACATCGTAGGAAAGATAAGAAGTCATTTTATTTCTCCGTTGTAAGACTCATTTTCATAAACGGTAATTTATTCAGAAAAACGAAAAGAATAGGGCTGTCTTGGCTCAGCATATATATATATATATATATATATATATATATATACATATGACTCTGTGCCATTAATCATGAGCCCTGAGAGGGGAGCATTCTGGTAATAAACCACAGGAGCCTTCTGTCTGTGCTTTCAGTACCATGGGGAGCCCCTTTCTCTCTCTGTCTCCCCGCTCTCTCTGTGGCACAATAACATTCATGACTTAATACTGGCATTGTATATGAGTTCACCTCACTGACAGGTGTGTCAGTGGGGCGGGCGAGCAAGTGTGGGAGAATGAGAGAGAGAGAGAGAGAGAGAGAGAGAGAGAGAGGAGAGGAGAGGGAGAGAGAGAGAGAGAGAGAGAGAGAGAGAGAGAGAGAGAGAGAGAGAGAGAGAGAGAGGGGAGAAGGGAGAAGTATGTTTTGCTAACCCACTTCCCTCGAAGGACCGGTTTGAAAATGATAGATTGATCACTGGTTACAACTCCATTTTGAACAAAACGGTGTGTTGCGAATACATTACTGTGTGTGTGTGTTTGTGTGTGTGTGTGTGTGCACCCAGGGGAGGTGGAGGTCAAAGAACCAACTCTATCAATCACAAACCCTCAGAGGAAAGTGATGCTGCGACACTTTCAAAGCCCAAATTCAATACCAAAGTCAAGCAGTCATTTACATTTTTGACAGAGAATTGACCACCACAGGTTAAAGAAAAACAATATCCTTTTTTGGGGGGGTTATTTCACACATATGCTTCAGTAGGGAGAATATATCATAGGAACTTGGTGTCCATTGTCTGTCTTGTTTTTGTTTGTGTATTGTACTGTATAGGGGTTGCTTCTTGTCATTCACTCTGCCTGTCTGTTGCGTTCACACATAAATACTGCAAATCCAACAACAAAAGTTGAAATTGCTATTTTAGCACTCATCCATGGAGGGGCCACAGATAGATAGATAGATAGATAGATAGATAGATAGAGAGAGAGAGAGAGAGAGAGAGAGAGAGAGAGAGAGAGAGAGAGAGAGAGAGAGAGAGAGAGAGAGGGATGGTAGATAGATAGATAGATAGATAGATAGATAGATAGATAGATAGATAGATAGAGAAATAGATAGATAGATAGATAGATATGACTACGTATGTATAACAGAGCTGTAGCAATAAAGCTACACACAATGATACACAAACAACAATACACGGGCGCAAACAACGTCATTAGAAACCAATTTAATTTCAATATTCCCCGGCTGATGCGCCGACCGTCCCTGTGAGGGGCAAGTCATCAAACCAATGTAAAACTAACCTCATTGTGGCTGCCAAGCAGAACAGCTTAACAGCGGGGAACTTTGATCTCAATAAGCGCTCTCCCACTGTTTCTTGTAACAGATTAATGATTCAGTGTCAAGCAGTGTTTCCTTCTCACGTTGCTGAGGAGCCATGTGCCACTGTTCATCCCACCACAATAATAATAATAATGATAATAATAATAATAATAATAATAATAATAATAATAATAATAATAACATCATTACAAATCTAATGCTATGTCTGCACTAGGCCCTGGTTATGTAGATGCGGCGTCTGTGTTTCTCGTGTATTCCGGGTGCCCGACCTGAAATCATACGTTGATACCGCGACAAACTCTTTCCTCGTCTCTCGACGAATGGGGTGGGCGGGGCTTAAAGCAGTGTGTCGTCACGTGACGTTGGCTGTGAAGCAGGAGCAGTCATGCAAAGCATCTGGATCGGCCTAATGACGTCCTGCAGGCAAACCGCAAACAAGGATCACCACCGATGACGAAGAAGAAGAACGCTGGCTAAAAACAATTTGTATTCCTCGAACAGCGATGTAGATAGACGTATGTACATCAGATCAAACTCAAATACCGGAACATAATAAAGTAACGAAAATGAAATAAAAAGCGATATATATTTATACCCCGCGCTAAAACTAGGGCGGGGCTGAGAGCAGAGTGCTTGTGGCACGTGAAACAGCCCGGTCATACCCAGCCAGGCAGAAAGTGACCGGACCTATCAAGAACCAAACATTTGACGAGAGGACCCCCTGGGGGCACAGAGGGGGGGGGGGGGGGGAGGGCCCTCACCTTACGTCGACAGGTCCTCCGTATGCGATCACAGGTCACTGAGTCATCGCAGGGTCACAACACTCTCCGCCGCGACCAAAGAGCTCTTTGGGTTGATTTTGTTTGACTCGACCCAACAGGTTACATCAGAAGAGACGACGAAGCAGCTCCGGACCTGGAGGTATGGAAGTCTGCTGGACCGAGATGACCCCTGAATCACCGGCGGCTCCGTCGGGTGAACTTTTATTACCCTTGGCCGCTAACGGCACTCGCTGTCCTCAATTTCCCCGTTCGTGTTATTTCTAACCTGCTCTCCTGAGTTCTGTCGACGTACACATCACAACACGTTGGTCAGCGAGGTGCTTATTAGTGTGAGGTTGGCGTGGCGTGACCAGAGAACTACAGCTGTATTCATCTCACAGCCTGCACGGGATCCAATGCGGCCACACTTGGCTCCACAGAACTACAGTCAGCAAGGGCGTAGGAACCAGGGGGGACGGGGGGGGGGACCTGTCCCCTCCAATATTGGAGACGGTCGCATTTGTCCACCCAAAGATTATACCGCCGAGGAGAAACATATTTGATTTTGAAATCTTGCTTTTATTTTGAAAGCGCAACCTTTACCTTGCATGTAGCTGTGTCTGTTCATTGAGGCATAAGATACAACTAAGAAAATAAAATGTGATATCTATCAGTTCATTACTGCATTCAAAATGTGTTGTCCTTCATCTTCACATATGTATCTTTTTAGTGGAATACAGTATGTAGGTGAATGTTTTGCACTGTAGTTAATCGATGACATATTTCTGTTCAAACCATTAACGGATCTGTCAGGTTTCCGATACGTGTCCCACCCAATGTTAAACTCATTCCCACGCCCCTGACAGTCAGAGACAGGTTAGGGTTCAGGTTAGCGTTCTGTGGATTTGCCATTCTTTCGGTGATTATTTTATCATGATGTATTCAATGAATACCTGAGCGTTCCACTAATTTTTGTTGCAGAGAATTAAGAGTGAACCACTCTCCTAAATCGAAGCAGATGCCTTCAAAACACTTTTTAAAACACCGGGAAGGCTCTGTGTGGTTCATGGGGGTGTAATGAGTGTGCAGGGTTTCCCTAGAAACATTGATTATGAAGACACATTGAGTGGGGGAAAGCTCATTGAATTCAGGTGGTGTCAAAATGAGTCTGACTGAAAGCCTGCATACTCATGACTCCATGAACCCAGAAGGACCATACATTAGAGGCGGACGGTGCAGGCTGTCGGCCATTTCTAACCATTAAACAGGAAACGAGGAAAAACCCCAAAAGCAAATCAAAGGGGCCGTTTATTTTTCCTGGGCCAGCTGTAGATGCCACAGTCCACCCCCTCCGTCCCATCCAGGAGGTTTCTGGCCTCCTCAGCTTCTCATGCTGTTATCTTCTGGGAGGCTAAATGCTGGGAGACAGGGGTCATCAAGGTTCAGGCTCCAGCAGTTGGTTGCCACACACACACACACGTATGCACACGCATACACACGCACACACACACAAACACACACACACACACGCACACACAGAAACACACACACACATGCACACTCGCACATGCACACATGCACACCGCACACGCACACACACACACACACACACACACACACACACACACACACACACACATACTTGCAAATGCACGCACACACGTACAGATGCACCTGCATGAGCAGGCATACACACACACACAACACACAGTGGCAGCATCTTCAGACCAGGACTGTGTGTCAACAGCGTTGAGCCACTTGCCATGTCCCACAGCGTTTGATTGGTCTGCCACTGCCTTCAGAGATTGCCGGCGCTGCTCCTGCAAACGAGACACAAAACGGAGTCTAATTCAACAGAACAGAAGGAAGACTCACCCTGGGGTTTGGGCTGTTGCACGTCGCACAGCTGTGTCCAGCCGGCCCCTCTCAGCAGCTCTCCGAGGAAGAGAGCGGACAACGGAGAGCAGCGCTTCTGCTCGTCCAGTTGTCGTTCACGCCGGGCCGCTGAGCATGGGAGAGTGGATGTGACGGTCCGTTTGGGGACAAGACCTTTGATCAGTGTCCGAGCTGATAGGGTCACGTGGGGATAGCAGAGCTAATGTGGCTAGCCACTAGCACTCTGTATAATACGCATACGGGAAGAATAACACGGCGTATTCTGGTTCTGGAGTTTTCACATGAGACAACACGCTTCTGCTATTTATAATCTGACAGAGAGGAGAAAATCAGCATGATATATCAGCGAGAGAAAGAGGGGATGGCGAGAGAAAAAGAGAGAGAGAGAGAGAGAGAGAGAGAGAGAGAGAGAGAATGTGAGAGAGAGACAAAACAGAGAGAGCAAGGCATCAGAAGCGCTCGACAGCCTTCTCGGTTTCCGTGTCTTCTGAATCTAACACACGTTCTTCACCGTCAAACACCAGAGCCTCTCCCGGAGTCGACGACAGACGAGCGAAGCGCACTGAGTGAACGCTCGTTCCGCTGGGCTGAGGCTGAGGTGGGGGCCGGCTGGAGAGAGAGAGAGAGAGAGAGAGAGAGAGAGAGAGAGAGAGAGAGAGGAGACAGGCACGGATCATGTGGAAAGCCTGTCGACGAAACCAGGGCAGCATTCACTAGCGCCGGAGCCCATGACCTGACACATCCAGTCCATTGTATCCCAGTCACTCATCTTGTGTGTGTGTGTGTGTGTGTGGAGGGGGGAGAGGGGCGGCGGTGGGGCGGGGAGGGTATGCCACTTCAGCACGGTTGAGATGCGGGCCGGAGAATTAGCCCGCATTCGCGACCTATATGTCACGGTAGGGGGGGGAGGGGAGGGGAGGTGTCGTGGACTTAGTTTACTACGAGGCGTAAGTGAGAGGTCTTAACGAGAGCACGAGGCGCAATGCATCATGGGACTGAGAAACAATTATCACAAATACAAACACGGTAAGGTGTTGAGATTTTCCACGAGAGGACAAATGAGTTCATTAAGAGAAGAGCCCTTTCATTTACACGCAATGAACATGGGGGCATGTGCGCACGCACACACACACACACACACACACACACACACACACACGCGCGCGCGCTCACACACACATGCACACACGCGCTGTTATAGGGACATTAGTAATTGCAGGATCTTTGGGAAATAGGTTTGAATGTAATTGGGGCAGACTTTTGCAGTTGACTCATTTGTTAAAGTGGTCACAATAATGTTTTGCAGTGTGTATACCAAAACAGCTTAGTGTATTTTACTGCGATGTACATAACTATGCTGATGGCAAACTTGCTTTTGCATACTCAGGTGTGTGCACATGTTTGTGTTTGTTGAGATGCCCGGGCATGTTTTAAATCAAAGCCGTGTGAGCTTGTCTTATACTTACATGTGCACGGCTGGGCCAACCAAGCACTTTTCAGCAACACTGTGGGCTTGCAGGCGACAGATGCCTCACTTTCTCAGATGTAATTTCCAACATGCTTCGCGCCGCGCACTTACTCGTACTCCGCAGCCACCCTGACATAATTGTTGGTGATAAGTTCACAGCCTGAGTCTGCCGCTGAATCCGAACTGATTAACCACTTGATGCTCCACTAACACTATCTGAACCCACAACCACTTTAATGAGAAATGCCCATTTATTTTCCCTCCGGGTCCCCTATTGATTGAAAGATATGGCGGTGCCGAGAGAACCCACAGCCATTTTGTCATCATATTTCAGCCGTACGACTACTTCCGAATGCCTGCGTACAACCGTGCATTGGCAAGCCTGGAGACTGTGTGCTTACTGATATGTGGGTTGGGACAATAACGTAAGAATGACCCCAAAACAAGGCCCAGACGGCCCTGGCCATAAGCAACATCTTGTTAGCTGGCAAGAACGACCAGCACGCGGACGCAGTTGAATCCACGGCCGTGAGTGTGGAGACGTTGCCACAACAAGAAATCATTAGCACATCTGAATGAGCTGCCCTCTCTCATGCTGTGCCACAAGCATCGCAAAAGCTTTATTGAAATTACATTTTAAGATAATGCCCCGGGTGATGTTATTGGAATAATTAATTGTCCATTATGCTGCCTCATTGGGATAACAAAAAAAAAAGTGCTTCATTATTTTTACCTAATGGAGTCAAAATATGTTTACTGAGAGCCACTGTGGTTCAGTGATGTGTGTACAATGACACAGTCTCATTGAGTTTGTCCTCTGGGGCAGAAATAACAACAAAATACGCAGCACTCTCTGAATTTATTTTAATGTTTGTCCATATTCACTCAATTTGTCACCACTGTTTGTATGTGCACATCAACTAACGTTTGAGGCACTTTCAGTTAAGCCTCTACTACAAAGACTCCAGCTCTGGTGGAGGTGGAAGAACATTTAAACATAATCAAGGTTGTGTTAGTAAAAAAAAAAACAATGTAGAAAGCATTTCCTGAGAGCAAACATTCCTCTGAAAAACACCAATATTCTTACCTCATACATCAAGAGCCAATCCAGGTCTAACCACATAAGACCTCCTGGGTCTGGCCAGTTCACGTTCTGTTTCTCTCTATGCTGATTCATTGCGATATGCAATCAGCAATTTCAGGATGGTCTTGTCAAGTATTGCATATATGTATTATAATACATGGCATGCACTGGATGGAGTGGCACAGTGGAAGCACGTTATCTTGTGACTTGAGAGATCAGATTGCCTACAGACGACAGAAATACTCACAAAGTCAGCATATAAAACAGGTGAAATGGACAAACGCAAACACATTGCAGACACAGTGCTCGAGGTTGACATGAAAAAATAATTGCTATTTAATCACTTGCTTCAAAAGCGATTAAACAAGACAATGACAGTTAGTGCTCAGGTGGCCATGTCAGTGAGACAGATCACACAAGCCAAAGCCTCAACTGGAAGGGAAACGTCACCTGTAAGGGTGGAACGTCATAATCGCCATCAGATAAATACAAGGCGTGATCTTAATAGCAGCTCAACAGACCCCAGTCCCTTCAATGGCCGAAGCAAACACTTGAAGGATTCAAGGATTCAAGGATTCAAAGGTTTTATTGTCATGTGTGCAGTAAAGAAACACGTTTCCCTGAACAATTAAATGCTTACTTTGCTGCCCACACTGGATGCCATATATAAATAATGTATACTATCTAAATAGAATAAACTGTACAAATAAAAAAATATAAAATAAAAAAAATAAAATGAAATAGAAATCTAAAATTTAGAAGATGTGAATGAAATGAAATTGTGAAATGAAATTGTAATTGAATTGAAGATGGTGCACGCGGGATTCGAGTGACGTTACAATTCGTCATTCATGTCGCAAAGTACATCGAAGTGTATGTCATGCCACAGCGATTAAAGAAAACGATCGAATAACTGCAGACGGCGAACGACTGCCATGGTGCTTCCTAGTCCTCCACATTTAGGTCACACGGAGATCTGGTTGGACGTGAGTGTGGGTGGTGGCAGGGGGGGTGGGGGGTGGGTGGGTGGGGGGGGGCGGGGGAGCGGCCGTTCTGTCTTCAGAAAGCTCTTGAAGGATGAGGGAAATGGCTTCTGTCAGCCCCTAAGTCCGTCAAACTCAAAAGAACCACGGCGGTCTTGAAAGAAGGTTCCGTGGATTAGAAAAAAAAACACAAGCGCATCCTTCCTCCCCGCATGTTTTTTTTTTTTTTTTTTTTTTTTTTCAGCCACACACAGGCGAAACCAACCCCGACCAAACCCACCACCAGCGTCTCTTATCGGACCTCCTCCATCGTAATGCTGCCAGGCGTCTTCGCCTGTGATCAAGGATTGGCATGGCACAATCCCCCCCCCCATCCCCTGTAGCAGCTCGCACGCTTTTCAGTTTGCACACTGCTCAAGTGCACCCCCCCCCCCCCCCCCCCCACACACACACAACACACCACACACAGACACACACACCTCCCCTGCTGGGGGTGCTATTTCGGAAGGACGATTTAGTTTCTGTATTTTTTTTTTGTCGGTGTCTCTCGGCGGCAAACCGTAAGCCTCTGCCGCAGGGAGGGGGGGGGGGGGGGAGCGGTCGGTTGGTCCCTCTGTGTGTTTTCCGTTGAACCCACCCGCGGCGCGGAGAACGGGGGGCATTGAAAACAGGGGTGACATTAGGAGGAGGGAGAAGCGGCTGTATTTAGGGCAGCAGGGGCCCGGCCGTCGGACGGGGCTCCCACATGAAAGCCCTTTTGGGATCCTTTTGGGGCTGTTGGTGTGGTGGTGGAAATGAGCTGTGCATTGGTCTGTAGTAGGTGGTAGAGCCAGAGAGAGAGAGAGAGAGAGAGAGAGAGAGAGAGAGAGGAGAGAGAGAGAGAGAGAGAGAGAGAGAGAGAGAGGAGAGAGAGAGAGAGGAGAGAGAGAGAGAGAGAGAGAGAGAGAGAGAGAGGGGAAGAGAGAGCGAAATACTGGGGAACGAGGCAAAATGGGGGGAGGGTTCTCCGGGCTGCAGGGCTTAACAAAATACCAATATCTTCTAGGGGGGGAGATACTGAAGGCATTAGACCAGAGCTCATTACAAGTGAACAACACACTGGAAGCAACTTATGGAGGAGATCACATTTCAGGCACGCCATGCCGCTAATCTACACATGTGCACTGCATAATCCCAATATTGGAAATCTGTGTACATAAATGTAAATCAGAGAAGTGTTACTTTAAAGTATGTAAAACTGAGGCTGTGAGCAATTTGGAGCCTCATCAGAGAGCAGCATCAATGAGTACGAATTTTTGTACGGTGATAGCTCCGTACGCGAACGCTCCTGCTGAAGTCGAAAAAAAATCGCTGCACGAATGAAAAAAATTGACGACTTCTGCCCCAGAACTCGACCAGATTTCGTGACTCGTCCTCTTTGGTGACGCGGGGACACCGAGTTGATTGCATGAGTCGGCTGTGGAGTCAGAACGGAGGAGACTCACGCTCCAACGGTCTTTGTTCTGGGCATCATGATGTGCTATTCTGTGCCTGTTTTTTTCCCATTTTGAACATACGTGTACACGTACAACGAAGCCCTCCATCACGCCTCCAGAGAAGGGAAGCCGTGCTGGTGCTGGGTATCTGGGGCTCTGGAACCGATTTTACGTTCATTCTTATGGGAGAAATAGTTTACGTGTTTTGAACAGCTTTTTGGAAATTTAGGTACTGACGTTTCACTGTATTTTATTTGGGGAAACACATTGCCTTCTTTACATTGCCTTCATGCTGTCTCTGTTTTGCCCACTGCAACATACAACATACCTGTATGTTATATGTTGAATCCAATGTTGAATCCAGGCAAAAAGCATTTGCTTGTAAAGAGCGTCTTTGAATACAACAACATCCACCGAGGCTAAATGCCCTCTGTCCGGCCATGGTGATCGTTTGATTGACATACATGATAATAAATGACTTGGCTTCACGTTTGCAAAACATTCACACTCTGATTCAGAACGGGGGACATATCGGGGGGGGGGGGCTGTGAGCAGCGGCGAAAATGAAGCCCCTCCCCGGGGGGGGTCTGCTGCACCGCGAGGCGAGACCACCTTTTGACACACACACTACCACCAGATACTGTGCAGTAGTACACGGCAGCAGTCGACATGGGGGTGGGGGAGGAGAAGGAGGGCAGATCCAGGCAGACTGGCTCTCAGTATAAAGGCATCATGGATCACCAGTTCACCACGCCACCCAGGCCGTGTCCTTTTCTCATAGCACCACTCAGGGCATTCACTCGCTAGATGAAAGGGGCCTGTGGATGAATTCAGCAGCTCCCCCCCCCCCCCCCCTCCCCACCACCACCACCACTACCACCACCGCCTGCACTGCACTACATACCCACTGTACTATTGAATGCACTCGCTAAATGCTAAAGATGATGCATGCTAGCTGGGGCTCTTCTATCTGTGGCCTGAAGCCCCGCTTGCATTATGGCTTGTTTCACAGGACCCCCCCCCCCCCCCCCCCCTCTCCCCCGAGCTGTGCACACCCCGCTGTGATTGTGGAGGAATTACACGATAAGGATTTCTGTAGCCGAGACCGAAGCTGGTCGAGATATGGCACTCCCATTCCAGAGAAGATTGTCTATAATAATCAATGATACGTTAGCGTGTGGAAGCTACTGCTGTGGAAAGTTAGTTTAAGGCTATGCATAACTAGGACGATTTAGCATGCATGAGAAAACGATTCTTCTGAGGAAAAAAAACCCGCCAACATTGAATGGGAATAAATGCTTTTAACTGCAAACCGTATCCCCCTGCACTAAATTAGCAGGACCAACGCCAAACAGGCTGCTAATATATTCTCAAACGTCTCAAAACCATTGCAGTTACTTCAAATGCACCCAATGCCAATGTTTTCAAATGCCGCAATCGCAATTCCTTTACGCAGCTATACCGTGCGTGATCAGAACTAAAACGCACGCACGCACACACACACACAAATTCATTCCTAGGCATCCATTACTGCCGCTCCCCGTTCTCCACCGATCCACACTAACACGGAACATCGTCTCAACCATCCGTCCCGGTTCCCCGTGTTTGCCAGCCTCCCGCGTGGACCCCCCTGGCGGTGCGTGTGCTACGAGGTGTGAGTCATGCGAGTAGAGAGAGGAGAGGCGTGGGGGGGGGGGGGGGGGGGGTGGTGTCCAGGGCAGCAGCACACACTGTGGGGAGGGACCGGACGTGTCAGGAGCGTTCAGGAGGAGCAGGCAAGTGGCCGCCGCTGCTGCTGCTAATGCAGCCACCGCCGTGACGGACCGCACGGCCGCACCGCTAACTCCGCGTTCCAGGATGACACACAACAACGCCGTAACGTCCTCGTGCCCCGTAAAAATAAAAATAAAAATGACAGGACGTGGAGGCTCGGAGGGGCGGCGCTCGAGAGGGGCTGGAACAATCCGCTTTCGGTGTTTTCATCCCCCCCATCCCATCCCGTCACGCTCCCGCGACGTTTAATTGCCCGAGCCCTTTCCTGACCTTGAGCGTGAGCGTTAATATGTGTAATTTACAGCGCTGGCATTAGGAGCATCAATGCAAGGCTACTGTATCGGTAATCCAGAAGAAGAAGAAGAAGAAGAAGCAGAAGATAGGGATGAGGAAACACACAAATACTAACAACCAAGGACACCGGGGGAGCCAGAGCCGGGCCAGAAGTCTCTGAAATCCCATGACACACATCAGGCTTCTTTGGGTAGCCTTCACAAACGAGCGCGCCGGGGACAGATAGCGCAGTCACGCAGGTTACCCTGTGAAATTGGTTGCTCAACGGAATCAGGTCATCTCTCAAAGTGTGACATTCGAGACATTCACACCACGGTGAACGGCGCGTGGATGCAGCGCGGCGTTTTCTTTGGTGTTCTTGCAACAGGGATTGATGGCCCACTGCGGTCCACCAACGTCCTATGTAATCACAAACACCGCCGGTGCGTTGCTTTGAATTTCTCCGGAATACCTTGAGGTCCAGTGACACAGTATTGCACAGTAGCACTGAGTCTGTGTGTGTTCCCCCTCCACCATGACTGCTGTATTGCAGTATTGCGCTGATATAAACATAGGTGGAATTCATGTTAGATTTGACCAATTTGCTCATTGTTATTGACCATTTGAGCAACTCCAAGCGAGTACGGATACATGTACATCTGCATTCACGTTTTTATATTTACTCTGTCCTCTGCAGGGTATTATTCATGAGAAACGGCAAACCTGCAGGTATATAGAAATTGGCTGGGGAAAAGGCGCTGTAACTCACTCACAATGAGGGGAAACATGACAAACCAATAGCTTTGACCCCCCGTCATCATCGGTTATCAAACCCATGACCTATAGCCAACACACAGCCTTTTATTTATGACACATCAGGTGATCTACGCAGTACTTATATGGCCTGTACGAATAAACTGCTTATGTGTGTATTTACTGCAAGCATGTAGACAACACAACATCTACACAACACGATCAGCATGCTACACAAGTGTGTGGGTTTTCGATTAGTACAACCAATGAAGAAAATGAATAGATGCCGTAAATCCATCTTCATCTTCAAACAATTTTCTGCACGACGTCAATCAAACTGCCTGCCGCGGCCCGCGAGCTCAGCAGACCATTCAGTATAACGCTGTGTCGTTGGCGCTGACAGATAGAGCTCAGGTGAGCGCGTCTCTCAAGGTGAAACTTCGCCGGCTGGGGATGGTGGTGGACAAATGGCCAACGCACAGCAGAGGCCATCAGACTGAAACTGTCATGAAACACCTAGCCATGCCATGCCGTGGCGCACAGCTTAGTTATCAAACCCCACACACACATACACACAACCCACCTCCCCTTCCACATCAAACCGCCTCCCCTCCCTCCCCACCATTTCTCCCTAATCCCCCTCCCCCCCCCCTCCCCTCCTCTCTCTCCCCCTAGCTACCGCGGACGGGAGATAAATAGCTGGTATTTAACTCTTGATGTGAGAACATAATGTCTCCTGCTCAGCGCGGGTTAAAAAAAAAAGCTACATTTGTCAGTGCCATAGCTTTCTCCTCCAGATAATTGCGCTCCATTGTCCCCGCGTTCTGCCCGGAGCTGCTCCTGCAGGAGCCCGCAGAAGTGGAAGGTTGGTGGGAGAGAGGAATTCGCCGGCACGTAGAAATGAAAAGAATGTGTTATTGTCGCGTGTGACACGTACCGCTGCCTCCTTGATTAATTGTGCCATTAAGCAGACGCGAGCGGGTCCCACACTTTTTTTTTTTTTTTTTCGGAGACGGACCCCCCTGGTGGAATTTCCGATGTATTTTCTTTTTTTGAATTTTGCTTTTCTCGAGGATGACGCAAAAGTCCGCCCCGCCGTGAGCAGAAAGCGCCGTTTGAATGCGACAGCGGAGACACACGTCAAAGAAGCGCCCCTCGCGCCCCCCACCCCAACCGCAAGCTTTTATTTGACGCCCACTACGTCACAAGCAACGAAATACGGATTTGCGATCAAATGAACCCTCACGATAATTCCCCATTCGTGGCGCGTATATGTGTGTGTGTGTGTGCTAACAGCATGCTTTAGTGAGCTATTTTAAGACTAGACCTTCAAGTAAACAAACAATCGACAAAAAAGGGTTACGTCAGGGCCATTTGAGGCAAATAAAGTTTCACGTGAAAATCAGTCTTTTCTTTCGGTGAAAAAAACAATGGCGGTGACAGCATCTGTGTTGTGTAAGAGTGGAGCCCAGCGGGGCTGCCGGTAAGGCTAGAGCAGAGAGAGAACGCTCTCTGCAATCAGAGTGTGGCTCAAAGTGTCGCCTCTCTCCTGATGACAAAGAAAGCCAAAGAAAGCTCTTAGCTGGAGGCAAAGTGCCTTACACTTTAATCATAAAACAAAAAGTTCCCCCCGTCTCTGACTCATGCTCCGAGCTTCAAGGCCTCACGTTTGGCAGCGATTCCGGAAGGTAATTGTATCCGGCGCGCAAACGCACGGTAAATAAAGCATCACGCTTTTCTTTTCTTGTTTTTTTTTAGAATTACTTGTCATTGGATTTAAACAACATTTTAATGACATTTTCATTCGAGTCGGGAAAAGCGCTCGATGTGATCCAACCGGGAACACCTCGGGTTCTGGGTCGGGGTTCCGGGGGGGGGGGGGGGGGGTCTCGTGCGAGCCCGACAAGACTCCTGTAACCTATAGAATCAAGCGCAGTCACCTCCCCCCTCTGGGCCGGCGTTGCAGTGCCCTTTTTGACCACCAAAACAACAATGTTGTGCCCCCCCGGGAGCAAATATTTAGACATGTTAATGTGAACCAAAGCGCAATTTGGTGGTGAAGCATCTCTTTTGTTGTCCAAAAGCCTGCCAACCTTCCCAAGCTCTCTCTCTCTCTCTCTCTCTCTCTCTCTCTCTCTCTCTCTCTCTCTCTCTCTCTCTCTCTCTCTCTCTCTTCATTCAGATGGTAAACCGGCTCTTAATTCACGGCTCTGCATTAACAGTCCACCCCAGCTCCTTCCGACACTGCTGTCTGAATCACTGTTTCCCACTATTTTAACCTGGCTGACAAATAAAAAAGGGGCTTTTACGATGTGAAAGGAGATAGTGAGGAGAGTGAGGGAGGAGACGTGGCACACTTAATCTGTAATCTGTCTTCTTCTGCGTTTCTTCTTGTCGTGGCCTTTTTCGCGACTGGGCAGATGTCACCCTCTCCTCCCTCCTCTCCCTCCTCTCCCTCCTCTCCTCCCCTCGTTGCCCCCTCCACTCCACCTCTCCTCTCCTCTCCCCTCTCGTCTCTCTCTTGTCGTCTCCTCTCCTCTTTTATTGTCCTCCCCTTGGGTCTCCTCTCTCCTCTTTCGATCCCGGCTTTTTACTGTAAAATGAAAAGGCTTTGTGACACGGATACATTTTTTAACAAATGAAATGACAATTACACCAACTATTTAGTATCTGTTGCCAACACGCATTCTTTTTAATGTCTGCTTCACTTTGGTATCGACAGTACAATGGGAATTATGATAATGCACTGGTTGAATAAGGAGAGGTCAATGCCGATATTCAACAGAGAATCCTATTAAAGGATAGTCGTAAAGTGTTAATCTCGTATACTGTATGGCGATAACCAATTACACGGATGAAGGAAATAACTCAGTCATGATCGTAAACTTTAACTGTATGGCTATGACTATAAACTACACCACAAATTGAAAATGACTAGCAAGGACTCCTATTTGCAAATACATTTCATTGTGATCCTTTGAAGTAAATGCCCCTGAAACAATATTACCTTACATCTTACAGATTGGCGAAAGATTGCTGTACAGTCATCGCATCTGAAAAAAATCTGAAATATGATGCTGATATTTTAAGAAATTTTAAGTCATTTTGAGATTCTTGGTATTTTGCGACACTGACATTTCTTGTTTAGCGAGCAGTACATCGCCTCTCCAGAAACAGAGACGTTCCTTCTCCGAGAAGCCACTCGAGTCATTCTAGTTATGAGCAGTAGTAGTCACGCGCGGACTCGATGCAGGCGGCCGGAAGAAGAAGCCGACTGACATTCAACACAACGATGAGTCCTGCTAGGAAAGCCACGTTGATGTGTGAGCACCACCACCTCCCTCCCTCACCACCACCACCACCACCACCACCACCACCACCACCACCTCCACCAACTACATCCAAATGTCTCGGCTAACACGGCCCACCCACCAAACCCTCGGCAGTGGTCAGGACCTAGCATGGAGGACAATTGGACGTTTCGCTTGGATCGCTGCGGTTATTGGAGGCATCTCACACAGGCAAAGCGAGAGAGTGTGAGGGTGGGGGGAAGGGAGGGGTGGGGTGGGGGGGGGAGGATGTGCAACACGAATGGCAAACACATAAAAGCAGATTTGCGATAACGCGTTGCCCGTCATCGTGCCGAATGGTGACCGGGCTCTTTATGTGAACTCATCATTCAGTCTCGACTTCCATTGACTTCAGATGTTCATTTCGCACAAAAAACTCGAACACGATTCACGCTCGGGTGAGTGGGAAAATGAACTGTAGATATATTGACGAGGGGAAGCATTTGAATGAGATTTGAAGATTTTATGGGATTATAATCAGCATGCTTAATGCCTTTCATTCATATTTAAACCATTGATTTAAAAAAAAAAATTCTTTGTAAGAGTTAGACTTCAGTTTAAGAGTTTGAACAGTTTAAGGGCGTTATTTGATTGGTATTTCAACTATGACAGAAGTGACGAGTAATTTTGGCTGCCGCACGGTAAATGCTAAATGATAAAAATGTGTCTGTCTCTTTGTGTGTCTTTGTGTGTGTGTGTGTGTGTGTGTGTGTGTGTGTGAGTGTGTGTGTGTGTGTGTGCGTGCAGCGCACATAAAGATTAAGGCAGGCAGGCATGACATCGAATTTCCCCATCTGCATGAAAGCAAGTGAGAGCAAGAGACAGAGAGAGAGAGAGAGAGAGAGAGAGAGAGAGAGAGAGAGAGAGAGAGAGAGAGAGAGAGAGAGAGAGAGGGGGGGGCACAGAGAGATAAACAGAATTATCAGACAATACATCAGGGAGAGAGCGAGAGCGAACGGAACAATGACCATCTCACATCAAGTGTATTTCATGTGTGCTGCCAACAGAGGCCCAGATAAAATTCTCAGACAAAAAGTTAGGGAACCACAGTGCATGGTTTCATTGGTTTTCTTCTCCTATGTAGCTGACAAATATCAATGAGTGGACGGATGGCACAAAAGAGCCCCCTGAAGGGAACAGCCACTAGACACGCAAACACAAACGGGAA
>JAXIVH010000008.1:8213781-8216281 GCA_036785325.1 Urophycis tenuis
ATGCTGGAGATATATTTTGTCTACTTTTGTTTTAACTGAGGCATGTATGAGACATATACAGTATATATAGATTTTTTTTTTTTGCTATTTCGTATTATGCTGGATTTAAACCCCGCAAAAAAGGTTGATCTTTTTGCTCTTGTAATTCGGTTATCTCAGAGAGAATTTGGTCACTTCCACCTTTGTTCCTGAGAATTGGGTCGTCTAAGTAAACAGTGTAAGTAAACCATTCCAAGGGAATATCGCTGTAGCCATTCATAAAGTTCTTCCATCTTCCATCAACTCATCCTATAGTGGTAAGAAGCCTTGTGGTTAGTAGCCCATTTCCTAGTAGCCTACTGTGATTAGCCACTTGTTGATAACAGTTTAAAAGGCAAAATATACGTATTTGAAGCAGAGAATCATCTAATCTAATAGATGTCAGGGATGAGTGATGTATATGCGGCCGTGTGTAGTGGAAATGGCGCTCCTGACTACACCTGTACATCTTTGTTGGTGGCGGTGCACAGATTCGGTAAATCGAAGGCTGATATTTAGTACCCTGTTCTGCTATAGTATTATAAGAATGGGGTCACTCGGGTTTGATCAGAATATAGTCAACGGTTGGCTTGCTCTTGCGATTATTTCAAACAAAGGGTTTCATAATTTTGGTCCTTCTCACTATGACATAGAAAACATCCTAAAAACGATTCTAAAAAAAGGTTCAGACAACATATAAAGTTATTGTTCTTTAGAAAACAAAGAAACAATTGTAACAGTCTCATTCTATTTTCACTACATATCTGTTATTCTTGCTCATCTCAGAAATATCATGCCAAAAAAAGGGTTCAATAGTTTGATATTCATACTGGCCTTGTGCTTTTCAAAGGTAGCCCAAGAATTGGGTAGTAAACATTACTTGCAAACTGCAGGGTATTGGTAGGAATTGATAGTCTGGCCGGAAAATATTTTACATGTACAAGGAGATATGACCTGGCCTGTAGCACACACTCCCATAGTTCGCCTCAAATTGGTCAATGTTCAATTTAAATTGTAATATTGCATTTATTCACCTACTACATAACATTCGATTTAAGGATTCGTTCATGTATAACCAAACTGAATTCAATCTATATTTTCTTTGTACAGTAATAGTATTTTAATAGATTAATTACTTGTAAATATCTTTAAATTAGCACAATACTCGTGAATCACACCGGGCCTCCAAATTTAAATTATAAATCGAAAATACAGTAATTTTCTAGGTCACATTTCTTTTTCTAGAAGGTCTAACTGTTTTTTTTTTTCTTTTGCATAATGAAATACAAACTATCACAACAGTGCTGGGTAGTTTGCGGTATTTCTTTTTAAACTCTGTATCATACAAATGAACAAACGGAAAGAAAAACCTCAGAATGTCGCCCGTAATCAGGTTGGTCTCGCACGTCCCCAGGAGGTAGGTGAATAAAAGCAGACGTCAAAGTCTGGTGGTGGCTCCCAACCTGTGATTACGTTTCATTTTGCTCCTTTTTTTTCTTCTCTCTCTCTCTCTCTCTCTCTCTCTCTCTCTCTCTCTCTCTCTCTCTCTCTCTCTCTCTCTCTCTCTCTCTCTCGCTCTCTCTCTCTCTCTCTCTCTCTCTCTCTCTCTCTCTCTCTGCGCGCTGCAGAAGGTCGCTCAAACTTGTTTCGGATGAGACACGCTCGGCAGAAGGTTCTAGATGTAGGCTTCTTCGTTGGCCGGGTTCTGACTCTGGTTGTCTGCGGCGGCTGGTTGCTCCTGTCCGGTCACCTGGCCCCTCAGCAGAACCACCGGCTTCACCATCATCCGTAAACGCTGGTGAAGAGAGACAGAAGGTGGTCAACCCCCCCACACACACAGTAACACCCCCCCCACCCCAACTCAACATCTTGTCACCCACGGTCACCCATGAAAAGCACACACAAAAAAAAAAAAGAATGTCCTACCCTGCCTTAAAATGGCAGTTAGTTATTATCTAGGGCGGCGGTGGCTCAGTGGATAGAGTGGGTGGACAGAGCGGATCGTCCACCAACCGTAGGGTTGGCAGTTCGATCCCCTCAATTCCCCTCCTCCAACTGTTCGCATGTTGAAGTGTCCTTGAGCAAGACACTGAACCACAACTTGCTCCCCGGGCGCTTAACATAGCAGCCACTGTTCCTATGTACCATAGAATGGGTCAAATGCAGAGAACAAACTTTGTTCCCACATCTAAAAAATACTGAGAATGACCAAAATTGAATTTAATATAATCTCTGCCAAGGAGGAGGTGGTTTTCACACATCTGCGTGGGACAGATTTTTAAAAAATATCTTGATACCTCAAAAAGCTCAGCATGGATTTGCACCAAAAATGTTTTAGATTGGTTATGGGCCAAATGAGAAGTAATTTTTAGTTTTCTAGCCAATCGGCCAAAAGGGGATGTAACAGTGAACGCGACATGTGTCTGTGAGCTAGATATCTCCAAACATTGAGCACCGATAAGTACCACATTTGGTGGGTGGG
>JAXIVH010000008.1:8221281-8229610 GCA_036785325.1 Urophycis tenuis
CATCAGCGAATGAAAGTAGACGTTGTACCTGGGTGATGTTGGACAGGCCGATGATGTAGGAGACGAGGCACACGACAGCGATGAAGATCTCCCGGCGCTTCCTGAGAACCTGTGGGAACTCGTCCACCAGCGCGGTGATGAATCCCTCCACGGTGCAGAACTAAGGACCACGTGGGAACCACGGTGACGCCCAGATAGGTTACAATGGTTCCAAGTCATTCCATACTCCTCAACCAATCACGGAACTCATTGAGATACAGAGAAGTTATTCAACACTAGCCATTATGATTCTATCCAATCGTGCAAAACAACAACGTCACAACCAAAAGATTGCAGGATGCCGTAAACACAACGTGCAACCTTGACTGTGATTAAAAGCTATCCTTCCCCCGTGTCACGTCTGGTTCTTTACCTGACTGTCAATCCCCAGCATGAGCAACATGGAGAAGAAAAGTATAGCCCAGAGAGGAGAGATTGGCAGCTGGGTGACCGCCTCAGGATAGGCCAGGAAGGCCAGACCCGGTCCTATGAACCAAACACACACACACACACACACACACACACACACACACACACACAAACTCCCATGGTCATCTGTAGCTCTCCTCGGGTCTCGTCAAGTCGTACATCATGTTGAACTCGGGATCACTGATCAGATTCACTGCCGGTATATGAATGCAACGGCAGTGCTGCGATGGAGACGTTTGCCCTCCAGTTGGCATTGAGTTCATTTAATCGTGACTCAATCGACTAACTGGTCCTTCTTAATCATAGGCACTCATACAACAGTGGCTTCTTAATCATCCATGCCCGTACAATGGCGGTTTCCCCAATAACAACGAGCAGTCCTGTCTCCCCAGCAGATAACAAATGGTTTTGTGTTTTCACATTGACGCGGATAATTGGTTGGATGTGTTGGAAAATCAAATTGAGATTCACATTATACCTTGTAGGACCTGAACAATATGTGATATGAACGACAATTGTATGCCTTCATTTTAGTTTCGCTTTTTTGATCTTGAATTAAACCCTCCCCACCCCCCACGCACATACACACACACACACGCACGCACGCACACACACGAATCAAGAACTCGTGTGTGCGCACCATTCCAAGCAAGTCCAAACAGAGCCGTCGTTTGATTCATTTCCTTCAACCGCACATTTGAATTCAACATTGATTGCAGTTACCTGAGGCTGCCACATCAGCAATGGGCCTCTTTGTTACGTTGGCCATGAAGCCGACAATCGAGAAGATGACAAAGCCGGCAAACATGCTGGTGAAGGAGTTGATGCAGCACACGATGATAGAATCTCTGCAGAGAGGAGACAAAGCCAGAGGCAGCCATTGTTATTCCCCCCGTCAATTCCTTATCATCCCGTCCCACATTTAGAAGTGCAGGGCCAGGGGGATGGAGGGGATGAGTCAGGGAAGCCATTTTGCATTCTTTGGCAGAAATTGCAGCCCGGTGGATTTATATTGAGATTTTCCATTTTTAATGGCAGCGGTAAAGGGCTGACTGGCAGCAGCCAAACACATCACAAGAGTAATACAGCCGCACAAATAATTCATAATTTCACTTCCACCTCAATATGCTTTTTTTCCCAAATAGGTACCACAGACTGTAGACAAATAATGCAAATCAAAGAGTGTTCCACACAACTGGTGCCAAGGAGTCATGGAATGGTTAAGAGCTGGAGCGTGTTCAATATGGAGGTAAAATAATGGCTCAACGCTAATGTGTTTTGCAAAGCGACTTAGCTAAATAGCTAACATTAAACAGTAATGTACCCGGTTGAAATGAACCACATTACAACGTTGTGCCAACGAAACAGGCAACAGTTAGCATAATGGTGTCAATTATACATTCCTATCATTTGGTTTCATATCATTAGCATTGCATCATGACGACATCTGCAAAGACACCGGCTGCAAATCGACAAACCTCCGACTCCTGGGCCACAGCTGAAATGTCCCAAAACATACGGGAAGATAGAAGAAGTATCCTGACATCGAGGTGTGACGAGGGGGGGGGGGGGGGGGGGGGGCGGAAGGAGCACAAACCACGCTGGACATCCCAGCATGGGGACATACCTGTACACGTTGTTGTTGAAGGGGTTGTAGCTGCCCAGAGCGATCAGAGAGCCCAAGCCCAGACCGTAGGAGAAAAAGATCTGGGTGGCAGCATCCAGCCATACCTGGAGCACAGAACACGCAGCCCACGTCACGTTACATGGGGGGGGGTATTGCATTGACATTGTCTGTATGAATCACAGTGTGCCTTCCTGCTTCTCGGTGCCCGACACAGCACAACACAAGCCGTAACCAGTAAACAAACCAAAAATGTGTTGAAACGTCCACAGAAAATTAGGTTAAACGTCAGATGCTCACAATCAGAGATTTTAAAGTGTCTCTTGAAAATTTCATATCATAAACAGTGTAGCCTCAGTGATATTAGAGCCTACATCCTGGACCAAGGGACCACAGCTGCTCAGACTCCATCCTCTGCAGCTAGTTCTACCATCATGCATAAGAAAGCCATACTGACTAGTACACCCTTCCACACCAGGATCAGATTCCTGGTGTGTGGTGTGGTATCTCCCTCTCCCTCTCTCTCTCTCTCTTTATCTCTTTCTGTTGCTTTCTCTCACTCTTTATCCCTCTGTCTCTCTATCACACTTTCTCTGTCTGTCGCTTTCTTCCTGTGTTTTCTTCTTCGTGTGCTCTGATGCTGATGTGTGGGTGTGTGTGGACGGGCGTTCTGGTCAGCGTCATCGTAGTGAAGACGCACCTCGGACTCCTTGAGCTTCTCAAAGTTGGGCGTGATGTAGAAGAGGATTCCGTCGATGGCTCCGGGCAGAGAGACCCCGCGGCAGAACAGGATGAAGAGCATGAAGTAGGGGTAGGTCGCCGAGAAGTACACCACCTGCGGAGGGACGCGCCATCTCAGTGACGGTGAAGACCACCAGGAACGCTCCAGAGAGCAACGTGACCACCATGAACGCTCCAGAGAGCAACGTGACCATCAGGAACGTTCTGGAGAGCACATGACCACCAGGAACGCTCCAGCGAGCACATGACCACCAGGAACGCTCTAGAGACCACGTGACCACCAGGAACGCTCTAGAGAGCAACGTGACCACCAGGAATGCTCTGGAGAGCAACATGCCCACCAGGAACGCTCCAGAGAGCACGTGACCACCAGGAACGCTCTAGAGAGCATGTGACCACCAGGAACGCTCTGGCGAGCACATGACCACCAGGAACGATCTAGAGAGCATGTGACCACCAGGAACGCTCCAGAGACTAACGTGACCACCAGGAACGTTCTAGAGAGCATGTGACCACCAGGAATAATCCAGAGACTAACGTGACCACCAGGAACGTTCAAGAGAGCACGTGACCACCAGGAACGCTCTAGAGAGCACATGACCACCGGGGGGCGGCTTGGAATTCAGCGAGCGAATTGACTTACTGCTGCTTTAAAGTCAGAATTGAAATATCAAAATTATCAAGCAAAACATGTTATGTATACTATACTGTTATAGTTCATTATTAATCAATTATTATTTTTATTTATTATACTTTTTTTTTTTTATTATTGGTAGTAGTTGTAGTGTAATTTTAATGGGTTTTATGATGAGTGCCATCATTGCATGAAAAAACCCATCAAAAAAATACTTTAACTAAATTGACAAAGAAAGACCTATCTGAAATGTTAATTGAGCCACAGCAATCCTCATGGGTGACACAACCAGGATCATCTACTTCTGTTACTCCTCTCAAATGTAAAGGCTGTATCCTAATGCTGTGACGCACCGTGTCCTGCGCTGTCTGTGTGTGCGACGTCTCATGATTCTTCATGCATCTTATCGCATTCCACCTACTTTGCCAGTCCAGCTGACGCCCTTCCAGATGCAGAAGTAGACCAGCACCCATGCGATGGCCAGGGTGATGGCCAGGGGCACCCTCACCTCCCCTGGCTTCTCCAGGCCGTCGGTCAGCTGGTGCATGTTACGCCTGCCAGGTACATGCACTATGGTTGATACGCGTGTTGTAACAGCATGACGCCCACTTTGCCATTTGACACAAGAGCCCCCCCACACACACGCACGCACACACACACATGCACACACACACACACACACACACACACACAAATATGCTCACATACACACATGCATATGCACACATACACACACACACACACACACACACACAAAAGCATATGCACACACACACACACAAAAGCATATGCACACACACATGCATATGCACACACACACACACACACACACACACACAAAAGCATATGCACACACACACATGCATATGCACACACACACACTCACACACACACACACGCAGACACACACACACACACACACACACACACACAACAAATCAGATACACATTCACATCCACAGACAAAAAAATCAATAGTTTGGATCAGGATAAAAACGTCAAAGAGTCAAACAACAAAACCTGATTTACCCTTTCCCCATTCAGACCGAGTGACCCCCCTTTGAGTGTCTTACAAGCATATTGTTTTTGTTTTGGCTGTGCATTGGCCTTATCTGGCCCTAGCAGATCCCCCCCCCCCCCCCCGCTTACTCCCAGAACTCCACCACGGCACTGGTGAGGTTGGTGGTGTCGGCGGTGCTGTAGTTGGTGTAGCAGCGGTCCGTGTTCCAGGGATTTCCGCAAGACTGCCACGGCAGCTCCTGCGGCGGGGACAGAGGAGGACGGGGGGACAGAGGAGTGAAGGCAGATCTCACATGCTCCATTCCCCCCCCCCCCCCGGGCTGCCAGGTCTCATTCTGTCTTGCTGTCGCCCGGCCAAAGTCTGAGACGCTCGCCCCGTCGGTACATCGGGATTTCATGCTTCTCTCATTCACGCATAAAAGGAGCTGAACGCCCTCACTGCCAAACGTATTCATCAGTGTGTAGCGTGAGACGTTAATGCAAATAATCTCCAGCTTGGGGCTGAAGAATAATCATTCAGAATTCCAGGAAGGCTGAAGACTAAATAGTATTTCTTAATGTTGTTATATCTTTGCAATTTTTATATTTTTATATTTTGTATAATTATAATAATAATTATGGTTATTGTTATATTTGTTGCATACTTACAGCGGTGAATGAGTTGTATAGATAGTAAATAGCCCAGGAAATGATGACAATGTAATAGATGTTAAGCCAGAAGGAGAGCACCGCAGCGGCCAGACCGACACCTAGAGGACAGCGGGATAGGACGCTGTCAAATTCGGATTCTGACGTCTAAATGGTTATGGAATTAAATGTATCATACAACAACAAAAAATGCGTTGCCGGTAAATTCACTGCTCTGATTTCAAACACCTCGAAGGGCCATTTGGTTTAGGCCTACCTTTGAACAAGGGGGCCATTTTCCAGACCCCGAGACCTCCGACAGACGTGTACTGGCCCAGTGCCGTCTCGAGGAGGAACAGGGGCATACCGGCGAATATTAGGGTCAAAAAGTAGGGAATCAAGAAGGCCCCTAAACAGAAGGTGAAAAGCAAAGACGTGTGAGTAAAGAAGAAAGGGGTATCATTACAGACATGTTTCGCATTGACCCCCACATTGTCGGTGGCTGACGTATGCGCGCTCAATTACGCACAGGGGAGAAACGGGTCCTGACAATGTGTTAATTAACTCCGGGGGACAATTGGCGTTGGAGTTGATGGATGCATATGTGTAAGGTCGGTTTTGTTTGATTAGATGAACAAAAGCAAATATTTCGGGATTACCTCCACCATTTTTCCCACACAAATAAGGAAATCTCCAGACATTCCCGAGTCCAATGGCATATCCGACACACGAGAGGAGAAAGTCAAATTTCCCTCCCCACGTTTCTCTTTCAGGAAGTTCCTTTTTGGTCTTCTGGACTTTCACCACCAAGGTTTTGGGTTTGTCGTTGGTGGTGGCGGGCGCGTCGTGCACTGCCTCCGTTAGGACGTGTCCGTCAGAGGCTTTGGTTCCGTTGGTCGCCATGGTGTTGTAGATATATGATGTAATCCAGAACAGTGCGCGGGGAGGTTCAACAGTAGTCCGAGGTGAGAGCAGGTTCTCTCTGTTGGCCAAATATGTCGATAGGGCCGGTTATCAGCCGGATCCTCAACGTTTTGGAGCAGCACTGAAATGAAACATATCAATGTTATTTTATGTGATGAGAAGATCATTAGGCGGAATATGGCGTACCATTGCAATAAATACTTGCAATACAAATACAAGTAAGACACATGAGTGTTTTTGAAAGCCATTTTCCTGTGCTATAGGCCTACGTTGCACGACGAAAGCAATTAAAGGCTGTGTCGCTGACAGGAACGGCTATTGTCCCGGAAAAAAAATATATCATAATACCTTTTTTCATATGGACTCTGGATAAAATGGCGATATGTAAATAAATTCACATTTGCATAATTTCAATGAATAAATATCTACACTAATTAACTGAGTGTAGCATCACTAATTGGTTTATCTCTCAGACATGCTGGTGCGCAGCGCAAAGTTAGCCTATTATGCCTCAATGTGCATTCCAAAATTAACAATATTGTCTCAATTTTTTTCAGGAAAAAAATAATTGTAAAGGAAAATAACGTGCGCGCCTTCGCCGTTCTTTCTTTCCATCCGTGCGTAATTGTGGACAGCCTTTAAATGGACGGATCTTTGCTTGGCCTTTGTAACACATATTTAAACTTAGTTCCGATGAGACTATGAAAACTCAATCTAACATTCAATAATGCTAGACGCGCATTCTGGACGTACAGTATATGCACCGAACTATAAAATGTGCCTAAATGGCAATTGATGCGCGACGCGCGACCCTCGACGCGCGTCTTGCGTTCATTTGGTAAGATATGGTTCTCGACTGATGTAGGCCTATTGCATTAAAACGTAGTTCAAACGTCACTCTTGAAAGGTACATCAATCGAAACATTAATTGTACGTTTCTTGAATTACGGGCGCAGTTTGCGCAATATCCAATATATCCAAGCCATCGTAGCGCACGTACGTACCAAACTGTTCTTTGTTTAGGCACCGCAAAACACGACGAAATCGAAATCCTCCAACAATATCAAAAGCAGTATGATATAAGTACAGCAAAACCAGTGCTCCGTGCTCGATTGGGTTATTTTTGTCCGATTGCAAAATCGCGCGCGCCTCGTAAAAAAAAAAAAAAGTTATTTCCTTTATTGATTCAGACCAAAGTAGGAGCTTTCCGTGCGATGATGTCGAATCAAAACTATTATCCTCAGGGTGAAACTGTGGACAAAAATGCGTTCTGGGGTGCGTGGTGCTGTCCAAAAAAGCGGTGCTGAATGAGAGGAAGGGGGACACGGCGGGGAAAGGAGCTGCTTCGCCCTCGCGCCAACCACCGTCTAAGTTGAGCGAGCAGGGGACGTAACATGGAGCGCGGGGTCTTTGCTCTCATCTACATAGCGTCCAATGTCACCTCAAAGTCGACCCTCCCCACAGCCAACATTTCCACCACTGAGATCGCAGTGTGCGCGAGAGGGGGGACATCCTCTTGTCTCAAGGTTTTATATCCTTAGTGCTTTTTTTTTTTTTTTTTTTTTTACATCAGCAACTTTTCTCTCTCTCTCCCTCTCCCTCTCTCTCTATCCTCTTCCTCTCTCTCTCTCTCTCTCTCTTTCTCTCTCTTTCTCACTCACTCAAGGGCTAGCACGTAATGTAATGACTTTACATTTGCCATAGAAGTTGCCCCTCTCTATAGGCCACTTCTTCATACAAAACATTAGGCTGCAAATGTACCCTTCAGCTCAACCTCACACAGTTTGATGTGGTTGTAAGATGCATGATGAAGTTACAGGCCACATCAGACTCTAACACACTTCACAACATGACAAAATAAGTTTTATTTTATTTTAGATGGGTTTCAAATCATTCCCTCCAACACTGTCCAATACTGACCGGGGCCAGGACAAGATAAGAGGGCTCAAGTCAATACAGGCAGTGTGTTGACCATTACACCATTTATTTATTCAGCAGACACTTTGGTCCCGTGGTGATCATGTTTTTGGGGTACATGCCGTTAGTTGAGCAGGAATGCCTACTAGTGGACAGGGGGTCAGGGTTTCTACGTACAGCTTAAAGTTAGACTCACTGAGGGGTCCGGAACCTTTTTCAGTTGGCAGAGCCGATTCAATGACTTCGAGATTGTTCTCAGAGGAGTTTACATCGTTCTCATTCCACCTTTTTAGGGGAAGATGTTAATTCATTGCAAATTAGACATGGCCATTTGTGCTGTGAAGGATGATAACTTCCTAAAAGCCCCTTTCTTG
>JAXIVH010000008.1:8229810-8244810 GCA_036785325.1 Urophycis tenuis
GCCGACTTCCAAAGCGTGGCGGAACAGAACGGCGCGCATAAAGATACTGGCACACACACACACACACACATTAGACACACATACGCACACACACACACACTGACATAATCTGGCATAATCACTGATATCCAGGCATCCACAGAAGTGTGCATGTGTATGAAGTGCACACACAGATTCCCGGCGTGTGTGTGTGTGTGTGTGTGTGAGTGAGTGTGTGTGTGTGTGTGTGTAGGCGCAGAGCTATGAGCGCAGACATACGCTGTGGTGAGGGGACCTCATTAAATATGTCTCTCGGTGACAGGCTCTCTGAATCTTAATGAGCTGAATGATTTAATGAGTCACAGAATGAGTCATTACACCTTCATACAGAGTTTAGAGTCTGGAAAATATAGACAGCGGGACCAGCAGACAGGCAGACAAACTGACAGACAGCTGGATAAAGAAAGTGAAACACACTGATTGTTTTTCTTTTACATTTATTTTTTTAAACGAGTAAGCAGACAGATTGTGTGTCCTGTGAATTTCAAAACATGTGTAACAGCGTAGAACAGTCAAACCATGTTTTTCTTTTAATTATATTTCTCTAACTTTAGAGCTTTTGAGCTGCATATCAAAATAAGAAAAATAAAATACATCAACGTGGTAAGTGTTAAAACAACGGGCTAACAGTTTCCAGCGCACACAAGGCTGACTTAAGGTAAGGTGATCTCACACTCGAGGGAACCAATCACGGCGCGTTTCGGAGGGTTTTAAACAGGGGGGCGGGGCTTCTTTCTTGAAAAAAATACACTTCCTTAAAACTCCCTCATCGCTTCACTTGCATCGTCGGCCACTTCCTCTGCTCATCTTTAATTCGTTAGCTTCAACATCCGACTCGCCCCCTCCTGAAAAAACTGTAAACAGAGAAACCTTTTTGTTTTTTGGCTCCCTCTTCCACATTCTGCTCTGATTTAATTTTGTTTGTTTGTTGTGAGAAGGCAAGAAAGAGAGAATGAACAAATGACATGGAGAGGATGAACGCATGAAGGGAGCAAGGCAAGAAATGACAGAGGACGTCAAGTCAACGCGGACAGGAATGAGACCAGCTCATTGGCTCTTGCTTACTGCAGAGTTCCGCCTCCCCCACCCCCCCCACCCCCCTCTCTAAATCCCTACAAGGGGTCTCTAGAATCAAAGCATCGAATCGAATTCGACAGGGTGACAAAACAAGCTCCATATCCCCCACTTGCTTCCTCCCAAGCATCGTTGGTCCACGTTATCATCACTGGTAAAAAAAAAAAAAAAAAATGTGGGCCCACAATTGGCTCACAACTACATTACAATGGTGTCGCCGTTTCTGCCTTGAATGCAACGCAAGAGACTGTGATGACAAAACAAACATACAGGAGACGCAAAACAGAGGTGGTGAGGAAGGTGTGTGTGGGGGGGGGGGGTCGGGGGGCAAGGCGGCAATACAACGAACACAAGAGCGAGGTTCAAGAGACTCGCGTCCTGGAAAGGCATCGTGGTGAAGGACATCTTATCTCTTTCTCTTCACTTGCGGAAATAAAAAGGCAGGGGCGGATTCACATCTGTCTGTCTGTCACTGGGCGTTAGGCTCAACGTAATTACTGTGAAATGCCGGGGAACCGGGGACTTATGGGGAGGCAGTGTGTGTGTGTGTGTGTGGAGAGGGAGAGAGAGATGGAGAGGGAGAGAGCGAGATGGAGAGAGAGAGAGCGAGAGAGAGAGAGAGAGAGCTTCAGACTCGACCTGCGAGTCGAACACAGCTCAAAGGAGCGCCATGAGGGCTTTCACTCTGAAACCGAGAGGGGTGGAAAACTGAGTCACGCATGTGGAATTGTCTGAGCATGTTCAACCAGAGTTCCGCCACTGGTAGTTTTTCGGCATCCTATTTAATTAAGACCTTTCAAATGAAGTTCCTCTGCCAAAACAGGAAATCGAATTAGTTCATGTAATTGCCAAAAGGGGGATATTTATTTTCTGGGGGGAAGGGATGCAAAAACTACATCAGATGTTTCAACGGCAGAACTCTTTGGCCACGCGTCGTTTTTAACTTATCTTGATTCACAATGCTCTCGTATAAGTCTTAGGACAAGTGTTTAACGATACACCAAACTATAGATCCCCCTAAACACTAAGTATTAGCATCTTTGCCTAGCAACCTAAAAGCGAAAGAGAAACGTGAAAGCACGTTGCCATTACAAAAAGAAAAAAAAAATGGTGTAAACCTTTTTACAACACATTGCCTTCGTTGGCATGGATACAAATGTCACGTATACTGACAAGGTAGCAGGACAACTCGTAACCAACTATGTCATCAAAGGCTCCTTTGTTTTTTTGTTGTTGTGTTTTTCCACAAATAATACTCATCAAGAAAAACTGTTAGTCTTAGTGTTAACAAAAAATAAACAACGACTGTTATCAACCGTCGTGCAGAAACAGCGAGACGGCCCCGTTTTGGGTTTGTTTCGACATAAGAAAACAAAACCAAAACGAGGCGACCTCCATTTTGTTTGCGCTTCCAATTAGGGTCGCGTGGGAGACGCCGTCGGCGAGGGACTCTCGTCGTTGGTCTCCCGTGATGATTGTGGCTAAAATGGCGGGCAGCTTGGTCGGGCGCTGCTAGGGCGGGCGCTGGGCAGTCGGGGGGGTTAAAAATGCGTCTCCTTCTCTGTGAGGGCGGACACCTTGCCGTCGGCCTTGGGCTTGGCGTCGTTGACGGCGTAGGGACTCATGGCTCCCAGCTTGCCTCTCATCTTCAGGTCGGGACTCGGCGTGGTCAACTTCTTCATCCTCTGTGGGGGGGGAGGGAGGGAGGGGGAGAGGGGGAGATGGAGAGAGAGGGGGGGAGAGAGAGACGGAGAGAGAGAGAGAGAGATGGAGAGAGAGGGAGAGCGAGAGAGAGAGAGATGGAGAGAGAGCGAGAGAGAGAGATGGAGAGATGGAGCGAGAGAGAGAGAGGGAGAGAGATAGAGCGAGAGAGAGAGAAAGAGAGAAAGAGAAAGAGAGAGGGAGAGAGAGAGAGATGGAGTGAGAGAGAGGGATGGAGAGATGGAGTGAGTGAGAGAGAGAGAGGGAGGGAGAGATAGAGCGAGAGAGAGAGATGGAGAGAGAGAGAGAGAGAGAGAGAGAGAGAGAGAGAGATGGAGCGAGAGAGAGAGAGAGGGAGAGAGAGAGAGAGAGAGAGAGATGGAGAGATGGAGCGAGAGAGAGAGATTCAACATCATTCAGGTTCACTTCAGTTTTGACATTGTATTAAAGTTAAATCTTCCAGTTAAACCCTAATGACAACACTTTCATTCCACTATGAATTACAATAGGATGATCACTGTGATGTTCCTGGTGTATGTGGTGGGAATCAGTGCACGGCCGTGAATACAACTTTTGGCATTTTACTACTTAGCCTGAACTTTACGCACAATCACAAAGGGTCCATTAATACAAAACCTGACCTTTTCACAGCACATTTGTCTCTCTGTGCTCTATTTCTGTTTTGGCTCTAATTCCAAATCCTTAATACTCACCAACCATTTCAGAGAAACACAAAAAACAACCCCCCAAAAAAACAACTAAATGAACTCTGAAGTGCGCGCACGTCAAAGTTCAACTTAAGGGTTATCGCAAAAGGACACAGGCCTCGTTTACCCCAGGGCCTCTCGGTTAAAAACGGTTGCGGGATTGCGACGCAAATAGAGATGACTTTGACAGATTCATCTACATGAATCTGTGCCCTTCAACAGATGCATTCTTTTTAATCTGTGTCCAAACAAAATGATTGACAATGACAATGAGAATGATAATTGTCATTCATTTTCAATGACAATTTTGTAGAATCCAGATATTTCTCTGGCGTAAACAGTGGCCACGGGGGGATCAAACCTGGGCTAGCGTCCCCCCCATGGTGGTGGTGGGGTGGTGGGGTTTACCTCGCTGAAGGTGCCTGGGGTCTTCCAGATCATCCAGATCATCCCCAGGGGGATGCAGACCATGGAGGACATGGCCATGAACCAGCCGATGCCGTAGCCCCAGTCGGGGTATGTGTACACGTTGTTGTACTTCAGGGGCTTGTACTTGATCAGGAAGAACAGGAAGATGGCCTGCAGAGAACATACAGAGGGACATGCGTTCGTACAACATGAGTGATCACCATAATAATACGAAGGGTAATACATTACATTTCAAGTGCGTTTTCAAGGAACACAAAGACATTTTATGCACACAAAATGCATTTAACACAAAAAACATAACAAAAAAACTAAATAAAGAAATAAGTAATCATCTCAATCAATTATTCATTAATTAATAAATAACCTAAAAAAAAAACCTAAGAAATGTACATGACCACGTATTCAAAATTAAATTGATGAATGTTCATATACATTTCTTCAAATGTTTAGTACAACTATTTCTTCATGTGCTGAGATACAACGAAACAGTAATGTCAGTCCTCCTTCTGAGGTACCAAATAACTCCCTTTCTATGTTTTAATTGTATTTATTTTAACAGTAGGATGACAGGCAAAGAGGGAACTCCATGGCTCCAGCCTCATCAGATCCCCTGCAACTCCTCTGAACAACAGCATGATAACGTTGTGTACGTTTCCATTTGGTTTGTTTGCGTCTTCAGTCGACCTGGCATGATGCTATGTGTCACGTTCGGAGTGGACTCACGGCGCAGATGCCCGGGGTGAGGATCATCCAGCACCATTTGATGAAGAAGACAGGCTTGTAGCCAATCATGTCCTCTATGTTGGTGTAGAACCTGTCACTTCCTGCAGGACAACGCAAAGTGTGTCACAGAGTGGAAACAAGCAGGCTTTGTGTAGTAGTAGCAGTAGTAGTAGTAGTAGTAGTAGTAGTAGTAGTAGTACTACTACTACTACCCCCAGGGGGATGCAGACCATGGAGGACATGGCCATGAACCAGCCGATGCCGTAGCCCCAGTCGGGGTATGTGTTGGTAGGTATGTGTTAGTAGTAGTAGTAGTAGTAGTAGTAGTACTACTACTACTACTACTACTATGATGACTACCACAACTACAAATACTACAGGGAGCAGAATACAATTTCAACAGAAATGTTACCATGGTCTGTTACAAAGTGTACACAGCTTTTAAAATGGTCCCAAGAACTGCATATGCGGGTGTGTTTTGACTTGACTAGCGTTAAGGACCAGTGCAGTTGAGTGAACAAATGCCAAATGTGTTTCAGAGTGTTCTCCAGCAGAGGGCAATGAAGGAACGTAATGTGAGCGATAAAGAAGTATGCTCTGTGTGGCTCCGAGTGTTGACACGGTGTTGACTCAAATGTGTGGCTTTGAGTGTTGACACAGTGTTGACTTAAAACGTGTGGCTTTGAGTGTTGACACAGTGAGACACATGGTTTAGGACGGGGCATGTTTGAATTGATGTTAAACAAACTGTAAATAACAAAACTGTCGATAACTGCAGTGATACTCCACATTATACATAGCATAATAGTAACCAGTGTGTCTTACCATAGACCCAGCCGATGCATATAGATTCAAATATGGCCACAAACAGCAAACACATCCCGCTGGCGGCGTACGAATCAAACAACTGGAACACGTACATTCCGCCCTGATTGGACAAGACAGCAGTCAATCAGCTACCATAGAAAAGCACAATGATCTAAGGTTCCACACATCCAAATCACCTTTTATAGGACATAAAAGCTGATATAACATTTCAGAAAAGTAGAACTCTGTGTGTTAATCTGCCATATGAAACATATGCAACAACCAATTTGAATCATACCTTTCATTCGATGTGTTAAAATAAATGGCTATAGTAAAATTAATCTTGCCTGTTTATTCCCTAATGTTTAATACATTAGGGGGGGGGTTTACCTAAGAATAATATAGTTTGACTTTGCGCTGTAATTGAGCGTAACTTCACAGCCATTCAAAACGCTCTTAATGATCAATAATACAATGAAATACCAATGCCAATGAAACGGGTTTAATAACTTGAATGAATCTCTCCCCAATTCTTTACCCAGAGACCGAAGCTTGATTCTCATCTTAATTTCATGACTCTCTCTCTCTATGGGGAACTATAAAAGGATTCTCACCCAAACCCATTTTTCACGATGGGCCTTTCAATATGGTGAATGTCATAAATGTGTGCCTTGTGTCATAAGCCAAATTTTTCCAGTTTTCTTCAGCAGCTACGTTTGGGCAAGACAGTTGAATAGTGATGAGGCTGAGTATATAGACATTCAATCCATTGAGGCGTTTCTATTGCAGTAAGGAATTTCATATCCGTATAAGTACAGAACATTTATGCAGAACAGAAACGGAATAGTACACGGCGTGGACATTTCAGCCCACGGGAAGAGCTTTCAGAACTGAAAGCTCTTCCTGTTCTCTTCAACGATTCCAATGTGTTTAATACATAGATATTCAAAAGCTATACAGTACCTGCGGTGTTAACATCACACTGATGTTCTGCTGTCCGTGAAAATGATGGCGTTATGGAGATGATGGTGTTGAAGATGATGATGCTGATGAAGATGAATGTTATTGTACATAAATCCTATTTAAAATGGACTGACTTCAAGACACGTGACAAGTCCGTGGTCCCTCAGACAAGTCACACATTTCATCTAAGGTCACTCTTGTTTGATTTTACAACTCTTAATGATTTTGCACCTTAAATGATTTTCAACACTATCTAACGTCACCTGTCCAGTAACAGAACAGCCCATAATACCGTGCCAATACCACACTGCTATCAGTCCACACTGCTATATTGCTTAGGTTTAGAGGAGGTCATTGGGTCCTGTGAATCACATCATAAAGAGTTTTGGTCTCGACCTGCTCTCTATGTCAAGTGTCTTGGGATGACTTCTGTTATGAATTGGCGCTATATAAATCAAATTGAATTAGTTGTATCATACTTAGTGTCGCATCAGCTGACAGTGCCCAGACCAGGACACAACAAAAACAACTCTAAGAGCGAGGTTTTACACTGGAATCCATATCCAACCGCTCCAACATGCTTCTCTAAGTCGCTAGCTCACCAGGTTCCCCTGGCGAATATCTTGCCACCGAAAGTAAAGGGTAAAGGGGCATTTAGCAGACACTTTTGTCAAAAGCGTCTTACAATCAGTACATTTGTTGGGGTCGACATGTGGACAGTTAGATGATGAGGGGGCTAAAGGGGATCGAACCGCCGACCCTACGGTTAGTGGACGACCCGCTCTGTCCACCCGTTCTACCCACTGAGCTAGTAGGCCTGCCGCCCCTTTCCCGCCAATACGAGCACAGCGCCGGAGGCGTTTCACAAGAGAGGCTGTGGTCTAACATGTGGCTGGCTACGTGGCTAGAGCCGGTACAGGGCTATGCAGCTACGTGGCTACAGCCGGTACGGGGCTGTGCAGCTACGTGGCTACAGCCGGTACGGGGCTACGCGGCTACATGGCTACAGCCGGTACAGGGCTACACGGCTATGTGGCTACAGCTGGTACAGGGCTACACGGCTACGTGGCTACAGCTGGTACGGGGCTATGCGGCTACATGGCTACAACAGGTACAGGGCTACACAGCTACGTGGCTACAGCTGGTATGGGGCTATGCGGCTACGTGGCTACAGCCGGTACAGGGCTATGTGGCTACGTGACTACATGTACAGGGCTACGCGGCTACAGCTGGTACAGGGCTAAGCAGCTACGTGGCTACAGCCAGTACGGGGCTACGTGGCTACAGCCGGTACGGGGCTACGCAGCTACGTGGCTACAGCCGGTACGGTGCTACGCAGCTACAGCCGGTACGGGGCTACACGGCTACGTGGCAACAGCCGGTACGGGGCTACGCGGCTACAGCCGGTACGGGTGACGGGCGCGCGGTACCTCTGTGCACATGATGAGTCCTATGAAGAAGGAGACCACCGACATGCCCAGGATGAGCAGCTCTCTGCGGTAGCCTCTCCTGAAGGTCTCCGGGTACATGTCCACCACGGCCGTCACCAGACTCTCCACGCACACAAACTGGAAGGAGACACGCCAAGCCGCACCGAAAGGCAAGCAACATCTAGATCAAGTCGAGATCTGGATGTTTTACAACAACAACAGCAGCAATCTTGTCTTTTACTTGCTGTTCAATATTACATTTATTATTATGCATTTCAACTGGAACATCAAAATTACATTGGTAAGATCGATACCTTTATCATACGTCAAATGTGCCCAGTGTTGGCACTGGACACACTGGAAACCAAATTATAAATGAATGAACACTAATTACAATTGATTTTAAGTTTGACAAGGAAGAACATGGCTGAATATGGTCATTTCAATGTTCAATGACATGATGTAGTTCTGTGTTGTTTTTGAACCAAGATAGCTGACTAACCCTCTCAGAGTAAAAGAGAATTTTCTTGTGCATGAGAACATCAACAAGTGGAAGAAGATCTGATGCCAATAGAGATCATCAGAGATCATTTATTGGCATCAGAGATCTGATGCCAATAAAGGTTTGTTTTGAATGTGTGAGGAATGAGTCTATCCCAATGTTATGCTATATTGCTAATATCCCTCAAGGTAAACGGTATATCATAACTATAACTATAACCACTATAACTATAAACATACTCATAAGCCACTGTAAGTCACGCTTCTTAAGTGAATGTATAACAGACCGCATGACTTATATATAAGCACAACAGACCGTTGCTATTGACGCTATTTCCAACCATAGAATCAAACAGACTTTTTATTTTGCGGGAATAATAAAGAATTTTTAAAATCAATAAACTATATATTTTGTGTCAAATGATTGATTTCTCTAGTAAGCGGCCGTGTAATGAAAGTGATAACGCGCAGCCAAAGCAGGTCATTATCCCTTGCAGGGTTCAGCGGTTCCCCCCTACCCCCCCCATTAAGGCGGGGCTCGTTCTGACCTGACTGTCCAGTCCGAGGAAGATGAGCATCATGAAGAAGAGGCAGGCCCAGAGGGGGGACAGGGGCATCATGGTGACGGCCTTGGGGTAGGCGATGAAGGCCAGCCCAGGACCTGCGTCACACACAGCGGCTCTGCCATCACTACACCACAGTGCCTTTGGTATGCTTGTGTTGATCAATGACGTATCTATCTATGGTGTTTCCACTCTCATCCCTGTTTGAACCTAGATTCAGCAATTATATTGTCTTTAATTCCTAATATGATCTTGTATTCATTTTTAGGTTTTAATATTACCTTGATGTGTTGTGGTTCTGTCTTCATCTACATCCTACTTGTTTGTATTATTATGATTTTTTTCTGATGATGATGATGATGATGATGATGATGATGATGATGATGATGATAATAATGATGATGATGATGAAAATGACAATGCTGCTGCTCACAAGGCCTTGCCAGTGACTGTATAACGCAACGTAAATTAGACAGATAATGTATGGTGATGAATTCGTTTGGTATTTCACTTGCTACGGCTTGACATTTGAGCTACTTCCCTTCATTCGTTCATTATCGCAGGCCATAAAAAAAAAAAGGGAACACAGAATGTTTACAACACTGGACACGCAGTCTCATCGCATGGCCACCGCATATCAGTGGTCAAATGAGACCATGCGTGTAAAATGTAAGGGGACGACGTCACTTCTCAGCAGGCACGTTCCTCGCCGGGCATGTGATTATGTTCTTTCGTGACCCAAACGCTGTGTTTTGCTACGTCGCTTTGCTCGACGTGCCGCACGCAGGGTTCACGCTCTGATGCCGCGCCGCTCCCAGGCAACTGCTTTTGAGTCGCCTTCGCCACGCGATAAATAATTGATAGTGACTTTGATAAGTGACACGGCGGCAGCGTTGGAGGCTACGTGTACGAGCGTGATCACTGCATCACAGTGCCGCCGCCCCCACTTAGAGGGACCCAGACATGGCGTTCGCCTTCGTTTGTTTGTACGTGTGCACGCTCTCTGTACGGCGTACAGTTGAATCCTTGCTGCTGGCATCGAAGCCGCGGCTCACGATATGTGTGTGTGTGTTTGTGTTGGGGGTAGGCAGGTTCCTCCATCATTACATTTAGATTTAGGGCATTTAGCAGACGCTTTTGTCCAAAGCGACAATGTACAATCAGTACATTTTGTCATACATTTGTTGGGGTTTGGCATGTGGACAGTCGGAGGTGGGGATCGAACTGCCGACCCTCCGGTGAGTGGCCGACCCGCTCTACCCACTGAGCTATGAGCCGCCCCCATCGGATGCACAAAGCGACACACACACACACACACAAACACACACACTCACCCGATTCGGCCACCGCCTCGATGGGGACGCCCTGTTCGTAGGCCATGAAGCCGAGCACGGAGAAGATGGCGAAGCCCGCCACGAAGCTGGTGCCGCTGTTCAGACAGCACAGCATCAGGCAGTCCCTGGAGGCCAGCAGAAACAGGATGGCCGAGAGAGAGAGAGAGAGAGAGAGAGAGAGAGAACATCAACAGGTGGAAGAACTGTCTCTGAGCTCTGATGCCAATACAGTTTTGAATGCGTGGGGAATATCCTGACGTGATGCTATATTGATTATAACACTCAGAAGGATTTTACGGCTTACAATACCCGGCTATAAAAATACTCATAATCCACTGAACGCCGCTTGGGATAAAACGGGTCTGCTTGAAACCACTGACACTAGGCAGGATCCAGCTGTGGGATCCATCCAGCTGTGTTATCCATCCAGTTGTGTGACCCATCCACCTGTGTGATCCATCCAGCTGTGTGATCCATCCAGCTGTGTGACCCATCCAGCTGTGTGACCCATCCAGCTGTGCGGTGCATCCAGCGGCCGGCTGGTTGAACAGGGTTCTCTGTCCTACCTGTAGCAGTTGTTGTTGTAGGCGTTGTAGCTTCCCAAAGCAGTGAGACAGCCCAAGCAGATTGCATAGGAGAAGAAGATCTGAGTTCCTGCGTCAACCCATACCTGTTACATACAAAAACACGCACACACACAAGCAAAGACACACATACACACACACAAGCAATATTATATATGAAATGCACCATACAGCGTGGCCCTATACTACAAATGTCCCAGAAACGTAACCCTGTATTGGAGGTGGCCATCAAAATCAACCGCTGCCCAGACGGAGCTCAGATTGGATGACAGCACTGCTATCTACAACTCTATACATAACAGTACTATGCCTGAACATTGACTGATGCTTTAACTTTGATATGCTAATATTTCAGGCTATTAGGTCAGGTCTTGCACCTATAGGGAGAGCCTATTGCTGGCGTTTCCAGACGGACAGTTTTCGGCCTATGGGTCTGTTCTTATTTCTAAACCAGGATGTGACATCCAAACACAAAACTTCAAAGTAAAAGTAATCGACTGCGGTTTAGAAAAGTGATAACATGGCAAGCAGCGATACCCACATGGCATCACATGCATGTATGAAAACAAAAGATCTCGGTGGAGTTTTAAAACATATCAACTGCATCGCGGTGGACAAACCGACAGGCTGTCCCCAGATACGGCACATTGACAAAGCAGTTTCCTACGGTGGCGAACCGACAACAACAGAACCAAGAGGAGGAGAACACAGAGGCTGCCGGGGAATTCAAACTCAACACGGCGCGGCTTCTTCTATAAAACTCTCTCTCTCTCTCTCTCTCTCTCTCTCTCTCTCTCGCTCGCTCGCTCACATCGCCATTCAGCCACTAATCTCATTTCCCCCCACCGAGAAACAATTCACAAACACACAGTCTTCTCCCCTTTCGCCGAGTAACCACGGTAACTTCTCTGACCTCGCAAACACACGGGACTGTTCCTGTGGAAGAAACTGGGCCATTCTCCCCCCCCCCCCCCCCCACCCCCTTAATGTTCATTAATGTTCTCTTTAGTTCACCTCTGGGGCTCTGCCGCTCCGAGGCCCGGCGGAGCCTCGCGGGCCCCGGCCTGCGCAGAGAATCACTTGTTGATGTTGTGCCTAATTTGCACAGCCTGTGTTTGGATGTGTTGGGGCTGTGGCGCTCAGTTTGTGTGAGTGTGTGTGTGTGTGTGTGCGTGTCCTTGTGTGTGTGTGTGTGTGTGTGTGTGTGTGTGTGTGCGTGCCTGCGTGTGTGTGTGTGTGACGCTGTTTGGTGTTCTCTTATGTAATACACCGCTTTCTCATGTCAAGCGGTGAAGGTGTTTGGGGGATAAGCTCTGATGATAACATCAAATAAAAGTCCGTCGACAACAGGAGAGACGGACGGATAAATCGGTTCGTTGCGTCAGCTTCACCTGATAACAGCAAAATCTTGCATGATATTCGGCTGATAAATTGATGGACCCGGAATAGTCCACACTGACTGCGTTGTCCCACCGCAGCAGTCGGGTTGTTTAGTTTATTATTATCATTATGATCATTTGTTACGACAGGATTATTTTTCCCACGCTAGCGATCTGTTACTGATCAATAACGATGAATGGAGCCCAAAGCCGATCGGCTGATTGGTCTCTTGAAGGCAAGCCAATGCGCGCCGGCCCTCTCAACCAATCAGAGGCTACGTATTGTCATTCCCCAAGTTCTTCGTACAGAAAGTCAGCTCACTATAATCAATGCATGTGTTTACAGTGACATTGCCCCCATTTTGAGTCCTTGAACGGTCAACCAAGCTGGCATTCCCATTACACTACTTAAACACGCACACGCACAGTATATTCCGCATGAAGAAATTGCGGTTCAGAGCGACATTGCGTGACGGCAAACGACAGACAGGCCTCGACGACAGAGCCTAACATAATAACCTGCTCAGCGGAGCCATCAGGGCTCGTGAGATGAGCACACAAAGGAAGGCTTCAAAGGGGAGGGGAAGATCTGAGGTGAGGTAGGAAACCAGGAAACGCGGAGGAGCAGGCTGTGAGGCTGGTGAGCGGGGGAAAGGAGGTAAAAAGAAACCCGGAGAAACGGGGAAGGTCTGACACATGTGTGGGAGCAGACGGAGACGCAGCCCCGCTGACAAACACCACAAAAACCCTCTTGTGACCGAGGAAGCCAATTTAACGTTGGTGTCAGGAGTAATGTCTCCCTCTGCCAAAACAGCTGCGCTCCTTTCTCCGCCTCCAAGCAGATTTATCTCCCTGAGACTCCGTATGTTGCTCCTCTCTTTCTTTAACCATCCTCTCCATCTCTCTCTCTTTTCCTGTCCCCCCTTCTCCCTGTGTGTGTGTGTCTCTCTCTCTCTCTCTCTCTCTCTTCCTGTCTCCCCTTCTCCCTGTGTGTGTGTCTCACTCTCTCTCTCTCTCTCCCTGTCCCCCTTCTCCCTGTGTGTGCGTGTGTGTGTGTGTGTGTGTGTGTGTGTGTGTCTCTCTCTCTCTTCCTGTCTCCCCTTCTCCCTGTGTGTGTGTCTCACTCTCTCTTTCTCTCACTCTCTTCCTGTCTCCCCTTCTCCCTGTGTGTGCATGTGTGTTGGAGTGTGTATGCACACTCCAGTCATCCCATCTCCCTGTGTGTCTCAAAGGTAATCCCCTGAATGGAAACGATTCATTTGTCCAATATGCGAGTGTGAAGCATCCCCGCTAACTCTCTGTGCTGGGAGACATTATCGCAGAGCAGGTGGAGTGTACAGCACACTGATCAGTCCCCGACAGATGATTTAATGGTCGTGAAGTATACCGTCTCATTAGCACACCTCTGGCGTCTCGTTCTGCTCATCAACTGGCTGTGAGTAAAGCAGGTGTCAACACAGGGAGTCGTACGTGATGATCTCACTGACAGATCTGCACGTAATCGCCGTTCTCCTATGAATCCATCCTTCCACAGTAACTGTCGATCTGTCTCTCTGTCTACCAAGTCTGTGTCTGTGTGTGTGTGGGTGTGGGTGTGGGTGTGGGTGTGGGTGTGGGTGTGGGTGTGGGTGTCTGTGTGTGTGTGTGTGTGTGTGTGTGTGTGTGTGTGTGTGTGTGCATGCGAGCACGTGTGTTTGTCCCCAATCGCTGTGTGAACAAACTCCACTAAGTACTCTCATTGCCATTGATCAGATCAGAAGTGGCATAAAACACTTCAGTCGCATGCAATATTTCCCTTTTGAGAAAATCAACAAAGGCAAAAATCACTTGAACAGAGCTATTTCAAATGGCAACATAGTCTAATTGGCTTACAACCTTTTGCTTGAATATGTCATTATTTTTTAATAGCAAAGAAAACATTTTTTTTTTTTGTTTAAGCCGCAATCATGAAAACATGGACATTGCTGGCATTGCACTGAAAAAGTGATGAACTTAAGTTGCATCAAAGTTAAAGTGTGACATGACTCAGAAGCAACCGCGTTCCAGACATGAAACCCATTAATGGTAATGGCTTCATCACATGGGACCGTGTACCTGACCCAAGGGATACGCTCAGAACTCCTGCAGTGGATACTGGAACCAGGAGGAGACGGCTGTATGGATAATTACTCCGTGACCTGTGGTGGTGCCTGCAGATCTCACACTTATCTCCTGGCGAGCTTCAGGCCACCGCTAGGTATTCCACTGGGGCCACGTGAGGGCGCTCAAGGCAACGGCAGGAGATATGACCAATTTAAAGCCTTATTTAAAGTTTCAGTCCGAGTCCTTTCCGTTACCAAATCTGAAACTAACAGAAGATCGACGGCAGGATCCCGTTATCATTAGAATACTATTACGGAACTTTTTTCAGAACTTTTCTGATGCGCTACTTTGTACACTGACATAACTGCGATGTCATCGGTACCTGTCCTTCAGCCTCCGTGTTGAAGACGCCCTACGGCCCTAGGGCGCCGCGCATGCCTCTGTTTACACTCGAGTCGGACGATTCACGCGGCGCCATTCCCACGTTCCCGCGCCACTGCGCTTCAGCGCCGTGTGGTGATTCGCCGCAGCGCTGTCGGCGCGGGGACGACGGCTCTGATGCGTCTCGGCTCTGATGTGAGTGCGTTTTTTGACAGTGAACCGTTTAATTGCGTGCGCACAGACGGCACGCCCCGCGGCGCTCTGGAGCGGCGTCTCGCGGAGAAGCGCCGCCACGTCCCCGCG
>JAXIVH010000008.1:8249810-8257310 GCA_036785325.1 Urophycis tenuis
GCGGTCGCCATGGGATTCCGGGGCGTGCGCGTTATATCCCGGACCATGACGTCACGGGTTGTCATTCGTCACGCATCGCCGACGTCACTTCCTGTCTGCTGACAGGCGGCCAGGGATCGGCGCAGAGGGGAACAGACGAAGAATAGGAAGAAGAGGAGGAGGAGAGAGAGGAGGAGAAGGGGGCTAAAAGACCTGGCCGAGAGGTACGGCGAGGGCCCCTGCCAAACGCTCGCCTCGGTTTCAACCGCGAGGGCCCCTGCAGGAGCCATTGATCACAGTGACATGTTCTTGGTGGCCTTCCACTCTCTCCAGGTCCAACACCCGACCCACCCCCCCCCCCCCCCCCCCCCCCCCCACTCCCTACCCCCCTGCCCCCCCCCCCTCCCGACCCTGTCACCTCCCTTCCTCCCTCCCTCCGGCCACAGCCAGTGGAATGGAGGGACAGGAAGTGTCGGGAGTGTGGGTGCATGCTAATGTCGGCCGCATTGTGCACATGCGCGCGCGTACTGTAAGCCCTCTTCCGAGCCGTAATGGATGGAGCCGCTGGTGTCGGGTGGCTTCCTACTATGTTCCTACGCAATGACTCGCTGCTAAAGTGTTTCGCCCCACGTGAGACTTCAACCTGTCTCTAGGAAACGTCTTTGTCCTGAATCTCTGCCAACTGCTACCCAACAAAATTGTTTGAGGGGAAAGTGAGTGCACTTTGTAGTGATGGGTCTGGGGGACCAAAACAACAGGGCAGCTCAGCTCTGTTATGGCTATTGTTAGTGGCTACCTTGTGAGCAGGCGAACTAAATAATCACTCCATTGTCCATGAAGTATTGATCCAGACCAGCCAGGAGATTATTTAAGTTCACCACTTTCTACTGGAGAGGCTCTTCAATTTTTCCCCGAAGAGTTCGGACTGCTGAAGAGACTGAGAGACCGGCTCACAGTGTACTGTTCTTTAGGTGATAATCATCTGCAATCTCACTGAAGAGGGCAATTTGAGCCCCATTCACGTAGAGAGAGGGTCCTGCACAAAATAAATAAACTGTGTTCTCGGATAGAGATCTTTCAAGAATTGATGTATGCGTTCCTTTTTCGAAAGATATGAAACCTACCACGATACAGTCAACACAAAAACTAAATAGAATAGAACAAAAAATATAACAGGACAACATGGAAAATGAAACAGAAAAGGTTGTAGATTCGTATCAAAAACAAATGGACCATTTCAATAATATTTTGAGGGATTCTGAAGTTCATAGGTGAAAAAATTGTAGACTACAAATTGAACATTGCAAGTGCAGTGTAAAAATACCCTCTGTCTTGGCATGACTATGATGAGGTCATTGGTCATTTTGATTCTCCCGGCCACCAGCTTGGCAGTTGGCTCGGTTTCCGTTTCCTTTGGCACGCCATTTTCCTTTTGGCTATCGGGCTACAATCGAATGTTTCCCTCTGTGTTGGTCATTTGCTTAACGTGCAAAGTATATAAAAAACCCCAACCCAACCAAAACAAAATAATATAATACTACTGACATGGTCGGTGTCGTAGTACTATGGTGGTGTAATATTGTGGAATACGCTGTCCTGTGGACGGCAGTGTACAGCAGCGTGCATGGCCTCTGGCGGGGGAGACAGGAAGTTTGCTCAGCATTACATGCTGGCATGGCTTGAAGTGCTGCCATACACGGCTCAAGCTGGGAGGCAGCTGGCCGACCCAGGCCTTGTTGAACACAAATATATAAAGACCGTGCTAATTATTAGGCGAAAAGGTTAGCGGGGGTGAGTCAGATGGCTAGCTAGCGGAACCTCTGATCTGGAACTCCCGGGGGGTACAGATTGGGGGGTCAAGGGCTAGCGTGACACTGTGTAACACCTTGGTTTCTAACACGAGATAAGCAACGTTGTTTCGAAAGTGTTGATTCCCCCCCCCCAAAAAAAGGCATTGCATACAATCTAGGATGGTTTGCAAGTTTGGAACCCCCACTGAACCCATTATTGTGATACAAACACGATATTAAAAATTCTGATTCACTCATCACCATCAGCGATAAAGGATTAGGAGTGAGAGATGTATTACTTACTCCCAGAACTCGATGACCGGAGAAGTGGCGTTGGGGTTTGTGATGTTGGTGGCATTCTCTCCATAGACGTCCAACACAATTCTCTGTGGACACACAGAGACTTGTACATCATGACGTAAGAAGAGCATGTGCCATTTTACTGTTACCGTGTATTGGAATGAGTGTGAAGTTGCCGTCCTTCATTCGTAGCATGGATAATTATCATGATGGAAGGTTATTGAAGACGTTTTCACAATAAGGGACTTTTAAAAACAATATTTGCGGCAAGGTCACAAACTGTGTGCCTGGTTCTCGCCCCTGAATCCCCGTCAACTTCAGAAACAAATTGTGACTCAGAGTCTGCATGAATACACGGAGCCAATCAGTGTCTTGTCGGCGGGACTTAAAAACAAATACACCGATGGAGTCCGGGTGACGACCGGGAGCAACATAAAACAGTACACGATTTAATCACAAAGTGAAAAGAAATAAAAATTCATGATGATTCTCAGACTGACAACACTGTGCCAAGGCCTTAACGGCGCACGATGTCGGTGAATACAATTTGACTGTCCGGTACGAGGTCCGCACCTGTGTTCCAGTAGTGTCCGCACGCAGCCCAGGGCAGCTCCGTGGTGAAGCAGTTGAAGAGGTAGGAAGATAGCCCAGGCTAGGATCACCACGTAGTACACGTTTAGATGAGCCTCGATCACCTGGGTCGCGTAGCCAATCCCTGAAGAGTCCGCGGGGGGGCGGAGCGAGACAGAGAAACCCAAGGGTTCATTGGTCCGCAGGACATCAGGAACATGTGAGACGATCGCAAGCATCAGGAAATAGGTCACCGTCATGTCAATGTGTGTTTAAATAAAGTTAATCCTGAACTATGTCCTTCTTTTGCTAAATGCTACGTCCTTGTTTGTTCAAATCATTGAAAGGATGCGAGTGCATCGATGAAATAATAAGAAATAACATCCACTCACAACCCAGAGAGCTGAGTCAAAAAGGGCTGTAGTGAAGTTCTCAAAGTTAATCACCATCAGTAATTTTTTACTTTATCATCATATTTCAAGAGGCGACCCTAGACAGCCGGTGCTATGGGTGGGGAGGGCAGAGATTGTGAAGACGCAGACAGACGGCTGGCGTGTACCCACCCTCAAACAGCGGGCAGACCTTCCTCCCAGCAGGTGATGCCGCCCTCGCTGGTGAACTGGCCCAGGGCGGTCTCCAGGAAGAACACGGGGATGCCGCAGCACACAAAGAAGATGACGTACGGAACGAAGAAGGCACCTTCACGGTCCCGCAACACAGAAGGGAGGGCAGCGTCAGCCACCTGCTTGGGAACCGAGCCCTGGCTGGACCACACTGGACTGCACCTCGTTGATTTACCTAGATCAATAACCCTTCAGCTATCTGCCTTACCTACCTCAATAACCCTTCAGCTATCTGCCTTACCTACCTCAATAACCCTTCACCTATCTGCCTTACCTATCTCGATAACCCTTCACCTATCTGCCTTACCTATCTCAATAACCCTTCACCTATCTGCCTTACCTATCTCAACAACCCTTCACCTATCTGCCTTACCTATCTCAATAACCCTTCACCTATCTGCCTTACCTATCTCAATAACCCTTCACCTATCTGCCTTACTATCTCAATAACCCTTCACCTAGCTGCCTTACCTATCTCAATAACCCTTGACCTATCTGCCTTACCTATCTCAATAACCCTTCACCTATCTGCCTTACCTATCTCAATAACCCTTCACCTATCTGCCTTACCTACCTCAATAACCCTTCAGCTATCTGCCTTACCTATCTCAATAACCCTTCACCTATCTGCCTTACCTATCTCAATAACCCTTCACCTACTGTATCTGCCTTACCTATCTCAATAAACCCTTCACAACCTGCCTATTTCAATAACCCTTCACTTACTGTATCTGCCTTACCTATCTCAATAACCCTTCACCTATCTGCCTTACCTCTATCAATAACCCTTCACCTACTGTATCTGCCTTACATATTTCAATAACCATTCACCAACCTGCCTATTTCAATAACCTTCACTTACTGTATCTGCCTTACCTATCTCAATAACCCTTCACCTATCTGCCTTACCTATCTGAATTAGCCTTCAACTGAACTTCAACTGAACTAAAAACGATTGGGCTGCTACCAGACCTTTGTGTGACCTTTCTCTTACTGAGGTGGACCATGTGGTTCCATACTGGGCTAGCTAACTAACCATCCTGTCATCCGCCTGTCCATCTTCAAGTCGACCAGCCGTACGCACAACACACATTCAATACACTCACAGCTGTCCATTTCACCGAAGGAACTCATTTCATCTACAACATCACCTTTGCTTCACCTTTCCCCCCACGCAGGTATATATATATATACGTAAATGACCACCCCTCTGATCCAGCAGAAGTAAGAGAGCGTGTTGTCCTCTCGTTTCACGCCCTTACCTCCTCCGTTCTTGTAGCAGAGGTACGGGAACCGCCAGACGTTCCCCAGTCCGATGATCTCGCCGGCGACCGACAGGAAGAACTCTATCTTGTTGTTCCATTGGCCCCTCTCGTAGTACTCCTGCTTGTCCGGGCTGGAACCCGAGCCCTCGGGGTCCCGGGCGCTGTCGCCCTGCTTACCGTTCACAACGGGCCCGCTCTTCTCCGCTGTCATGACGCACCGGCAGCTCTACTGACAAATGCCGACAACAACAACAACAACAACAACAACAACAATGACGGCACAAAGTACACAGGATGTGACCTCATAACCAGACTTTTCTTCAATGGGGGGGGGGGGGGGGGTCCCATTCACAATGGAAGAGTCTAGTAAGTCTAGTAAAACCACGCCCATACTACACTGAGGACAGAAGGTTTTTTTTTTCAAATTATTCAAATCACTTAATACACAAAATCACCCCCCATGTAGGTTTGGAAGTTTTTAAGGTAAAACAAAAGAGGTTATGGAAAATGCTGGATTATTTATTCTACGGTGGTAGAAAAGAATATATTAGAACAGAACAGAACAGAACAGAAAATGGCAAGTGTACAAAATGTACTGAAGGTTAAACTATAGCAAACTTTTACAGCGCCAAAAATAAAAAGAATTGCACCTGCAAATCCTCTGTGGCTTGCTTTAATAATGAATATGTTGCCTGAGGTGGATCGTTACACTAAAGTCAAATGGGTCCGAATGCAGTCTAAATGCAATTAAAAACAATGTATCTGCGGAGAGTTGTGTAACTCGTGGATAGGAAACATATCGATCCTAATAAAAAAAAAAAAAATGGAAATGTTGCCCGAAGCATGCACTCGCAACGTAGTCTGTACTCACCGATATCCAATGGAACGGGAACGGTAAACGTCCTTTGGCTCCCGATGCGATGATGAGCACCAACAATTGTTGCTACAAAACAAAGTGATGGTTAAGCCTGACACGGCGCGAGGAGTGAAGAGAGAGAGAGATAAAGAGAGAAAGAGAGAGAGAGAGAGGGGGAAAAGGAAAACGAGGAAAAATCTAGATCCGCGACTTGATAATTGGTTTTGTTAAGTGTGCCTACATAAAGGGAGGAGATCCCCAAAGGACGCAGAGTGACGGTGGGTACCAGGCGATGGACAGCGTGCGACTGCGCTCCTGCTCTCCAAGCGGTCCACTCTCAAGCGCCTCTACTTGGACGGGAGCCATGTGGTCTCCAACCACTGGAGCTCGCACTCCAGCGTTACCACGGTGGACTGCGGCTGCGATGGAAGAGATGGGTAAGACACAAGAGAAAAAAACAACAAAACTGTAGGCTACAACTTGGGTGTCTAAGCAATGTGTGTAGCCCGTGTCCCTGGTTATCTCATGATAATTAAGAAGGACATTATTGAATATGAAACAAACCCCCCGCAGTGGAACAACCGGTTTGTATTTGTTAAACAAAAAAACAAAACAAAAAATGTTTATAATTCATTGAGACCTGCATTGAATTAAATTTAAAGTATGGCGTTGATATGTTCAGTCAGTATGCCGTAAATTAGCTGAAAAGCATAGGAGTATCATGCTTGTGGAACATTGGACATTCCTGTCATGCACCCAAAGATGGGACTTTTGCCTTTAACTGTTGAGAGCTCGTGGAAGTCAAGTCTGCTCTTCAAAGAGGCGGCAACGGCCATTAGATTTATGAATTGATGTCACAGGTCTTGTTCCCTTTGTCACTCCGGTGGCTCCCCGGGGGATTTGCTCTCAGAATACCAACTCGCGACCCCTTTTCTTACACTCGTAGCCCCTCTGGAAGTCACTGTGGGATCAGACGCCACAGACACCCAAACTAATTTCCTCTTCTTGAGACATGCGTGGGGACCTGAAAAACATGACGGTGTGATGTCCCCTGGTGGATGATGGATGCTCAACCGATCATAAGACCCCATGCCGCTTACAGCAAACCAAGAAAAGACAATGTCTCCCTATAGGCTTAAAGGGGGGTGGGATCGGATGGGTGGGTGGGAGTTGTGTGTCATACACAACTTGGTTGCTCGGTTTCCAGCATGACCGGCTCGCTGCTGCAGGAACTCCGGTGGGTTTTAAAGGAGCTGACCCAGCCTGTAAGAATCCCTTCACATCAGGGTCACTCGTCATTAGAGGCTTAACGAGAGTGCCTTGCATGAAAAGTATGACCACCCAAACCCTTGCTGGCAAACACCGGTGCTTGCCTTTCAGCCAGAGTCAAGTCCTTTATGTGGTGTCTTACTACACCCGTCATCAGAAGGGAAATGCCGCTGGTGACATTTTTCTTTTTATGCAAATACAATAAAAAATGTAGAAAAAGAACAGGAGGGGGGGAAAAACGTATTAGTGTCATCAAATTTCTGTAAATTGTACTTAATTGTCCGAAACAAATTAGTTGAAAATACCATGTGGTTTCCACCTAGGTGTAGGCTATACATAGATGTAATTCCACATTGATGTCAAAAGAAATATTACCCGTCAGTGAAATGTCATTATCCAAAATCAGAGCCTATTTTGGTTCAATAGTATTGATTGGTCCCTAATACAATGAGAAGATGTAATTGTAGCCCCTGATTGTGTCACTGGGCTACCAATGAAATTGTGCCACTAAATTGCGCCTGTGCCATTGTGACACTAAATTGCTTTACATTGATTGGCTGTCAAGTTTCAACAGATCAAGACTCAAGTCCCTTGAGTTGAGTTGAAGTGTGGAGGTACAGAGCTTTGAAACTATGAGAGACAGGCCATGTTGCTAGGAGATGGCCTGTTGCTTGGATACCTGACATTCCCACATAGGGCTTGTACATCGCCACATCTCATTGCAATGACCACCTTCATTTTGGAAGCATAGGAGCGTAGTAATGTTAGCTATTATGTTGGTAGGAATGGTTAGTTGCTAAGCGAGAGGCGAGGTGGAAGACGTTAGTACCACAATAATCATGTTAATA
>JAXIVH010000008.1:8262310-8277998 GCA_036785325.1 Urophycis tenuis
AGTCTCGGTTGATTAAACCGGGATGACGAACAATGAGGCTTATACCATTTTAGAATTGGGATATAAATATACATATACATCTATGAGAAACACACACACACACACACACACACACACACACACACACACAGATCACATCAGAGCACATCAAATGTGAGGTTGTGCGCAAATATCTTCAGTCAAATACTGCCCTCCAGTGGAAGTAATTATACTGTCCAACTACCCATGTTAAATTGTGAAGTCATAATGTCAGATAAGTTTAGGCATAATGTGAGAACTGGTGATGTTCACATATTACATCACAGTTGGTACATCTGCACTATATGCAATATGATGGTTCACTGCATCACTTTGGTTTGAAATGATATTAAATCACATATCAACCAACCCAGGATTTTCTTTTTTTTTCTGAAAATCAGCATGGTTTCCCATTATGAATGTACAGAAACACTAATTCAGCAAAAGTGATGGCAAGTCTCATAGGGCTGAGTTAAAGTGCAGGGGATGTTTGACCAGTATAGGCCCATGAGTCTCAGCCACCGTGATTCAACCAGCAACCTCAATCATCCATGTGTCCAACCCATCCATCCATCATCCATCCATATACATCCATCATGCATGTGCCTTCTGTTGAAACAGGAGAACAAATGGGATGGCACTATGACTATTATTTTCTAGTTGAAGGTCAGAGGAACTAAATGGCGAGCCACTTTCCATGACCAGCTACGACCTTTTACACAAAGGTCACAGCTGACATAACCTTGAGCTTGGCTTCAGTGAACACCACCTTCGATCTTTGCGGAACGTTGCAACGCTGTTAAGAATTGAAGCACTGGCAATGTTGTGACACACAATTATTTTAATCTCATACCAATTTGTTCTAAAACAACAACAAAAGTACCTTGTGGGGGAAAAAAAATTGGGCTGTAGAAGTTACTAAAGCAAAAGCAGCACCAGCAGGGCTGTGTTGTGACTAATAGTGCTGCCAGAGATGCAAACAGTCTAAACGATTGGGTTTTTTTGTTTTTTTTTGCGAGCAGAACCGATTAAAAAAAACACAGCGCAACAACAGAAGACGGGCTGCGGTGGCGGTCCGGTCACATTATTCTGGTTCATGCTGTGAGAGAGATGACATTTTATTTCGTCCTTTTTCTTTTTCTTTTTCTTCGTTTTTTCCTTCCTTTTATTTTTGTAACCACTTGCACGTTCCTGCCATGAGTGAGTCAAATGGGAGAGTCAAGCAACACACACACACACACACACACACACACACACAGCCTGCAGGGTTGTGTTGTCATCGCAATCAATGTTATCAGTACTGCCATCATCACCGTCATCATCATCATCATCATCATCATCATCATCATCATCATCATCATCATCATCATCATCACACTCTTCCTCAGATATCCTTCTCAGTTTTCTTTCTTTGTCATGTTTTTTTTTCCATCACGTTTGAAAATAATTGCACACACACGTTTCACTGTGTTCCGGAGACCACAACCGTTCTGTCAAAATCGCCCTCATTTTTACAGTCTGAGAAAGATCAGAAAAGCATGACGTTGTTTGCATAGTATTAAATGAACAAAGACATTGACTTCTTTATTTACAATTATTGTATAGATTTTAAAAGGAAATCATAAAAACAAGATGAATAAACACTTATCACTTACCAAACATGGCTATGTATGCCAAGAGACATCTGTTGGCATTTCTGTTTTTCTTTGTTCCACAAACTGCATGCTGCTTAAATACAGTACATCGAGGCAGGTGAGATTAATATTGCAAGAAGTATCATTGATATCATTATTGTTGCCATTGCCATTATCTGCCCCCCTTTAAATCCACCATTCAACCGACATCATCGTTATTGCAATCAACATCATCATCGCCATGGTCACCACTGCTGTGTCACAGTCATTGGTTGTAGCCTCACACGAGTTGTTGGGTGTAGTGTGGTGTTTGAGGTGCATCTGACATGGAGCAGGAATGGGTGATGTCAAACTAGATCATCCCAAACGCCAACAGCTAGGTTGGGCGGAATGATCTGTGGTGCATGATGGGTGTAAGGTGTGGTTCCTGCTTTGCTCCGACGAGGGGAGATTACGCAATGCAATAATAAAAGATACTCGTAAAATGTACACGCACTAAAAAACAAAAAACAAAAAAACGTTTGGTATTGGCAATTTTTAAAAATCTTTCTTGAAAATGCTTTTTTTCTCCTTTGCGGAGAAAAGAAATGGTTGAAGGAAAACATTTTCAAAAAAAAGCTACCCGCTTCTAGGCAGAACATCAGAATGCAGACCATATTGAAAAGAAGATTTGTATATATATGGTCCATGGTTCAGATGCCATTTCTACAGTCCTGAGCTGACTGATAAAGCTGGAGTGCCTCATCACATGATATAGACAACAAGAAGAGGCGGGGCCATAAAAAAGATCAAAATTCTCAGATAAGTGATTGTATTTACTGTGAGCAGCAGAGTGGCACATATATACATATGTATGTATGTATGTATGTATGTATGTATGTATGTATGTATGTATGTATATATATATATATATATATATATATATATATATATATATATATATATATATATATATATATATATATGACTTTGAAAGTAGAAAGATCTTTAATTGGTTCAGGTTGCATAATGATGCCTATCAACAACATGCGAGCCAATGACTCCATATAAGTTAGTAAGAAGTAGCAACGATAGCACAGAGTAGATTAGTGGGCTTTTCTGGGCCTTCGGATGCAATAGGGCTGGCGCCATGTACTGCTGTGTATGTAGCGTTGGTCTCTTGTCAAAGCATAAGAAATAGTTCACAGCTAGTGGGTACAGCTGAAATGCTTTGTGTATGCATGTGTGTGTGTGTGTGTGTGTGTGTGTGTGTGTGTGTGTGTGTGTGTGTGTGTGTGTGTGTGTGTTTTGCGTGTGTGTGTGAGTGTATATGTGTGTGTGTGTGTGTGTGCGTGTGTGCGTGGTGTGCGTGTGTGCGTGTGTGCGTGTGTGCGTGTGTGTGTGTGTGTGTGTGGTGTGTGTGCGTGCGTGTGCATGTGTGTGCATGTGCGTTGTGTGTGTTGCGTGGGGGGCAGGAAGACGAGCTCGGTAAAACACACAGAAGCACATCTAGAGTTTACACGACAGAGTTTGTTTCCGTTCACAACCAGGAAGTGTGGAAAAAGAGTCAAAACAACATCCCATTTTGTTGTCATATTTTTTTTTCTTTTTTTTTTTCTAGATGTTCAAATTGCAAACAACTTTGTGGCGCCGTGTTTTCTCTCAGCAAAAGACACAAAATAAAGGAATAATCAACACAATATATCTTTTTAAAAAAGGTGTGATTTCCATACAGATTAGCCAAAATAACTTAACAGTAGTTTGAAAGATTTCAAATATGACTTGATTGTTGCCTTAAATGGTCACACTTTTAAGTTAAGCACACCGAGTCCTTTGAGTACAGATTTATCTAAAAGACAAAGTTCATCGTAAAAGGACCAGATTTCAGCCTCCGTCTCCGGCCCTGATCCCAGGCCGCCGCTTAAAAGTAAATACAAAAAGAAAATAAAGAAAACAAAAAAAGAATACAATATTTTCCCTCTTTGTAGAAAGGAAGGCCTCCATCAAGAAAACCAAGCAGTCAAAACTAACTCCAACTTAATTCCCAACCATTGTAACAATAATACTAAGATGCCACATGAAATGTATCCCTTTAAGGTTTGGTTTCTTTTTGTTTGTTAATAACCTAAAATATCTACAGCAATTTGACAATATAGCAGGCAAGTTCCAGCGACGTGTTATTTTTTTCAGTAATAAAACAGACAGAGATCTGGCCAAACTAAACACACTGTGAGCTGTAACCCAACCCTTCTCTATCCGACAGGAAGCATATCTCTACGGATTGTAAACAAATTACATTCTCTTTAAAACATAAATAAGTCAAAGTATTTTCAAACCTTTTGAAGCAGGAACAAGGCAACATGCCAACAAACAAAGATAAACTCTCTCTACACATATACATATCATATAAATATATATATACAGATTTATATATATATATATTTATATTCTCATTTATAGAATATATATTTCATAAATGCTATCGTCACCATCATTATTATTATAGAAAGAATGGGTTTCTACAGGTACCAGACTATTGTGCAAGTTGAGCCCTAAAACCTCAGTGTTTTCGGTGTCATGGCGCGGGTGAGGTCGGAGGGGCCCCGTGAACATGCCACGCGGAGGACAGGAGCGCGGGCCGGCCCTGCGGAGACGCTGTCCTAAAATGGCAGCCTGTGGCGCGTCCAGCTACAAATCCATTCACTTCAATAAAATGAACCCCCACCCCCCCCCCCCCTTTTTTTTGCAGAAAAAAACATGGGTATGTACATTCATGCAAGAGCAATAATAATAATAATCATAATCATAATATTAACGATAATAATAATAATTGTAATCATAATAATGTTTTAAAATCTATTATTAGGAGTCAGTGTTATTGTAGAGGATGGAGAGTATATCGTTTGTGGAGGGGGAGTGGAAAGTCTATCAGTGTTTTTGTCATTTAGTCCTCTGGGATTTTTGGCCTCCTCCTCTTCTCCTCCTCCTCCTCCTCCTCCTCCGACCCCACCTTCGACCTCCTCCGCTGCCACTGGAGATAACGTCCAGACTCAATGTCACATCAGTAGCACGCATATACAAGCTCTCGCTCACGACGCGCACGGCACGCACGCACGCACGCACGCACACACACACGGACGCACACACACAGACACACACACACGCATGCAGACAGACACACAACAACCATGTCCACTTATATACTTCTCCCCACTTAAATCATCACGTTCCTCTTTTTTGTTTGTGACTTGGCTTGCACTTTTTTTTTTTTCAAACGATTGTAAGATATAGCATCGTCCCGCCCCCTCCCCCTCCCCCCCCCCCCCACACACATACACCCTCCAGCTGTGGGTGCGACGTGGCTCAGCTCAGTGGTGAGACGGTGGGCGACAGATTTAAAAGCTCTGGCTTACAGTGTGTGTGTGTGTGTGTGTGTGTGTGTGTGTGTGTGTGGGGGGGGGGAATCAAAATGTCAGCCATGAGCGTTTCTTTTTCCCTTGTCAGGCTGAGAGATTACAACTGAACTGGGAAAGGAGGGGGTATGTGTGTGTGTGTGTGTGTGTGTGTATGTGGTGGGTGGGGGGCATGACAGTTAAAGCTGAACTGCGGGCCTGAGGATGGGGGGGGGGGGGGGGGGGGGCCCGGGGGTCTGGAGGAGGAGAGGGGGGGGGGGGGGGGGGCTCCCACGCAAGCCGGTTTGGAGACGGCGGGACGGGGGGGGCGGAGTGTATCGTGAGGGGGTGGTGGCGGCTGGAGGGGCCTGGAGGCCCTGGCGGTGGAGGCAGGAGGTCAGAGGTCGGAGGAGCACTAGAGGCTGGTCTCCAGGCTGTGGAGGGGGCTGGCCGGGCTGGAGGACGCCGCCGACTGGCTCTCGCTGACGGCCAGGTTGACCACGCCCGTCGATGGCGTTGTTGTTCTTGTTGGGCGACGGCGGCTGGCTGCTGCCGTACTTGTGGGGCCCCCGGGAGGGCCCCAGGTCGGCGGTGTCGATCAGGGGCATGTGGGGCGTGGAGTCGTCTATCCTAAACTCGGGTTGCGTCATGTAGTTGTGGATGGACGTGCGGAGTCGGGTTTTTCCAGGCCTTCGTACAGGGAGCTGCGAACGCGTTCACTACACGGATCTGCAGCCGGCCGGGGGGGGGGGGAGGCGGAGGGGTGGGGAAGGAGGGGGGGAGAGCATAGGAGGGAGAGACAGTGGAGAGAGAACAATATCATGTGTTAGCGCTTTGAGATGCGACAAGAATGCTTGAGGGACCCCTGGATCTTTGGAAGAGCGAGAAAGAGAACGATGAGAGAGGGAGGAGTGAGAGAGAAGGAGGAAGAACAATGTAGGGATAGATGGAGAGATGAGAGAGGGGGCATTGTAGGGACAGAAAGAGATCTTGATGGGGGAAAGGGGGAAAACGAGAGAGAGAGAGAGAGAGAGAGAGAGAGAGAGAGAGAGAGAGAGAGAGAGAGAGAGAGAGAACAGACAGATCAATGGAGTCAGGGGAGGGGGGAGAAGGGGGGGAGGGGGAGGGGGCAGCAAGGAGAGAAGGCACCTGGAGTTCTGCTTTCCAGAGATCACTACTAGTTCACAACTCACTTGGTTAGCGTGCATCCAGGAATAAAAACAAAACGGTGAGAATCACATTCAGGAAAATAAACACACGGTAAAAGAAATAAAGGAGAAGAGTCGAACACACATTTTCCAGAAAATAAATAAATAAATAAAATACAGAAAACATAAAAGCCACTCAAAATGCTCGTTGTAAGTATACGCTTTCAGTCCAAAGTGCGGTATACCTAGAAACAAGCCATGTTAATAAATAAAATGCCAATACAAAAGGAGTTAACACATGCAAGGTCTGTGAGGTCAGTGAACACAGGAAGAGAGGTGGGATCACGGGAGATCCAGCCGGCTGGTGCAGGTGGTTTCAGTATAGGCACCAGAGCAGGGGTAAACACACACACACACACACACACACACACACACACACACACACACACACACACGCACACGCACACACACACGCACACATACACATTCGCGCACACACACACACGTGAGCACACACACACACACACAAATAATATAAAAAGAGGGATCACAATTTGGGCCAAGAGGCTAAATGGTGAAAGTCCAAGTAAAAGTTGTGTGTTTTTTTTTTTTGCACAGAGGCGTGGGAGAGTAAACGCTGGAGAAACCAAAATGGCAGCACATCAGACGCACGAGACGAACACGACACGGTCCACAGACGATGTGCATCACACGGCAGGTGAGACGCGGGCTACACGTAATGCACACTCAGAGTTAGACGGGTGGTGGAACATGGAGGTGGGGTCACATGCAACAAGACCACAGGATGGCTTGTGGAGGGGGAGGTGGGGGGGGGGGGTGGGTGAGCTTGGCATGGCTGCAGAGAACACACAGACCACTGAGACGAGACGTAGTATGTGTGGCGGGAGGTGATGACAATAATACAAAAAGTTATTGTCAGAGGTCTGACAATGGCAGAGAGCTCTTCACTTCATGCATATCAAAGTAAACACTCAAGTATGGGTCACGAAAGCCGGGCCAGCCTCTTGACAACGGGGACATAGGCCTACTAATCATCCTCTGTACTTGCCTTCAAAATAAACCAAAAAACACAATGTTAGTTTGCTAGGGCACTAATTCCTACTGCTTTAGTTTCTAAATGCGAAAAAATGTTCTGCACCGTCACCACACTAACCCAGACAAAACCCTCGCTTGCTAGCTTTTTATCTATATTTATATAAAAATTGCACATTCTATTCTAATATCCCTTTCATATCCTGGTGGACTGTTTGGAGGAGCTAGCTTTGGTTAGTGATGCATTTACAGTGTTACTGTAATAAGAAAGATAATATACCCATGAACTCACCCACATTTTCCCTCATCAAATAAAAAACAGCACATTCAACATGTATCTGAAACCCAAAGGGTCTTGCCCACCTAGCTAATTAACACCCTACATAAAAAGCGGACTTGAGCACTGATGCTAACCGCTAACATTTCAGCACTGCTAGATTTGGTGACCGTATGGTGACCCAATGAAGGAGGACCGCTGTGACCTACACTTGAATGTTTACTTATTTACTAGTCGGTTGGAATTAGTTGACACTAGTTGACACTAGGGAGGTGGAGGAGTGGGTGGGGTTTTGGGACGGTGGGTGTTTGAGTGGAGGGTGGGGTTGGTGGAGGGAGACAACTCACAACCTGAAATGTCACGCCGTGGGTATCACCCTTAGTCCTGCGCTCCTAGCACTCTGGGAGACAAACACACATCGACCAATGAGAGAGAGAGAAACCCGAGCATGGCTGATGATTTAGTTTTTTGAAATACAGTGTGGACCGCAGAGAAAAGACAAACAGGAAGAACATGTGAAAGCATAAAGCAAAGACAAGAGAAGAAGAGACGTGCCTTCAGGAATGCCAAACCCGTAACATAACTATTTACACTACCATTTGGGGAAATTACTGTACATGAGTTTAAAATATATAATGAAACTATGAATAGTTTTCTGGTCTTTATGAGCGTACATATCTTTTCCGTGACTGCATTAAAAGTAAACTGTGCTTCTTCGTACAATAGGCCTTCTGTTTGATGTTAATAGATAGGTCAGCTAATATGACACCACCTGACACAATTTCAGCCAATCACAAAGAGTGATTGCAATGCCTACTGTTTCAGCACAGATAGTTCTTTCCCTGACCTTTGATTTTATAATTTGATTTATTTTTAATTGAACCTTAATTTGAATCTTTTTTTTAGTATTTAACCTTTAAAACTTTTTTTTTTTTTTTTTTTTTACTGTTAAATCATTACGAGAGCCTTCGCTGGCGTTACATCCTATCTTCCGCCAAATCTGAGGAGCCTACAGCCTACAAACACCTGCAGGACTTTAACACCTGATTTTTTATTCGGACACTCAAAGCAGACATCTCCGTCTCCAGAGACTCACGTTAGCGACCCGAGTGACTACGTGATCAGGGGGCTGGGGGGGGGATGGCTAGGCCTCTAGCTCAGCAAGACACGGCGACGGACAACTCGGGGACGGGACCCCCGGCGCCCTGACACCCCCCGGGCTAGCGGCGCCCTCCCTCCCCTGCCCCTTATCCACGCCCACGGCTCCCACTAGACTATTAGGGATGGCACCCCGTGAAGGGAAAACGAATGCGGAGAAGCAGACAGACAGACAGCAGGCTGACTCACGGCCAGAGGTGGGAGAAGGAGGGGCGACAGCAGCGACAGCGGCGGCAGCGACAGCGGTGGTAGTGGTGGCGGTGGTGGTGGTGGTGGGTGTAGTGTTTGTGGGAGAGGAAAGGGCATTGGACAGGACAAGTGACTAGGGCTAGAAACATTGGTTACGTCCTGGCTCTGGCTGGTGGTGGACGACTGGCGCCTCAGAGCGCCGGCCTGAGCCTGATAGGAGGAGCCGCTCTTGAAGGTGTTCACCACCTCGATCTGTGTGAGACGGGGGGCGGGGGGGGGGGTGGGGGGGAGGGGGAGGAGAGGGTTGGGGGGGAGGGGGGGGGGCAGGGTAGAAGAACAAGACAAACGAGATTGAAAGACATAGAGGTGGGATGGGCGGGGTGGGGGGTGGGGGGCGGGGGGGGGGGGGGGGGGGGCTAACCGGGCGAGGGGATGCGCGGACTGGTTTTGATTTGTTTTGTGTACGGTGTGGAATCACCATAAAGTGTGTGTGTGTGTGTGTGGGGGGGGGGGGGGGGGGGGGGGGGGGGCGGGGGTGGGTGGCTGGGGGGTCTGGTAAACTGACGAGGTGCCGCCGTGACCTCGTATCACAGTGATATCGGTTCACGCCGGTATGAGCGCCCCCCCCCCTGCAGGAGAGCGGGTTCCGGTCAGTGGCCGAGAGAGACAGGGGGCGGTCAGCACGGTGCTGACCGGTGGGTTAAGGCGCAGCACGCAGAGGAGCGCTGCAGATTCACAAGCTCGAGTTCACCGAGAGCAGTATCTTCTCCCTTCTTTCTTCTTCTTCTTCTGCTGCTGCTGCTGCTGCTGCTGCTTTTGTCTTCTGCGTTTCGACCTAGGGTTCCCCTTTGAGGTCAAACAACTCCCAACAACTGTTACTCTCTGGTATACACACACAACGTTCAGACAGGAACAACGGGCCGAGCCACAGAATGACCACCGAAGCGCGCTGCTTCACAGAGACATGCTTTTTTTTTCTCCAAATACAAGCATAGACAGACGAAAAATAAAGTGAAACCTAGGATTTTAAAAGAGGATGTAATGCATTTACCCCGCATCTTTTAAAGTGCCCGAGGATGTACATTACCTGACTCAAAGTACTCCCTGGTAGTCATGGTTACGTTAAAAATGGCAACGCGTCACATGCAATGCCTAAAATTAAAATCAACGGCAAAATGTGTTCTTCAACAGAATCTGGAGCCTTATCTATTCACTGAAAAAAAGAAAGAAAGAAATGCCATTGCAAAATGTTTGATTGGCATCTTGCTGCCAGTGTCTCTGATTGGCAGGCGGAACAAGCTTAGGCCCGCCTAGAGCTCTCGGTGTGCTCACCTGTGTCTGAATGCGGTTGAGCCCTCTGAACCAGAGGATCTGCCCTCTCCTCAGCTCCCGCTCGGCGTGGTCGATCTCCTCGTTGTCGTCGTTGAGGTCGTCCTCCGGCAGCTCGTCCTTCTGGCTCAGCTGGCCCGCCCTCCGGAGGAACCGCAGGCCGCTATTGGGTATGGTGGAGATCAGCTGACCACCCATGGGGGAAGAGAGACGGGAGTTAATGCAGAAGGTTAAACATGTGCGGGTGGAGGTCATATTTGACAATAATTATGATGCTTTATATGAATAGAAGGGTTAAGGTTTGGAGTTGAGAGAGAGAGAGAGAGAAGAGAGAGTATATTGGGATGTGTCAATTGTGACAGTAAAGTAAAGCTGAAGTTAGCTGTACAGACAGCTCCACAGACATACAGACAGACAGACGTACAGACAGTCCGAGAGATGGATGGACAGGCAGAGATAGAAAGACAGACAAAGAGCAGACAGACCAGACATACAGAGAGACAGACAGAGAGACAGACAGAGAGATAGACAGAGAGAGAGACAGAGAGGGGGGCAGACAGACAGACGGATCGGCCCGTCGATTTACCTGTCCCAGAGCAGCTCGCCCATGCCCAGGAAAATACACCACATCCACTTCTCGACGTCCAGGGCCACACAGCTGAAAGGCTTGCCCCCAGCTGCACGATGACAACCTGTGGACGGCAGAGCAAACGCACGGTGGGCCTCACAGTTGATCTGCGTCATCGCCACGGCGTTCTGCTCCGTTCGGCCCCGCGTTCATAAAAAACAAGTGACGGTCTGGCACCAACCGGTCCCGGAGAACCCCAGCCTCCATCGAAACGGTAGGCCACAGGAAAGAGGGTCACACACATAAGACACACAGGGCCTCATTTACTAACATTTGCGACCGCAGCGTAATCTGCGCCAGCGCCGAGCCGTTATTTGAGCAGCATTTTTCACCGGCACTTTACGTTGTATTTATCAAACCCGTACTTCATCAGGCAATCAGCGCCATACTCCACCCTAGTGTAATTAGCGCACCGTTAAAAGAATGAAGAATGGGTCTGCGTGTTTGCGTAACATGGACGATCCAAGAAAATGAAAACAAAAGCGGCGCGGTGCCTTTGTCGGTGTCTTCTTCTTGCTCTTACAACAGCTGCCATGTCCTTGTTTACAGGCTCACGCAAAACCCGCTTCCTGGTTTACACCTGCTTTTATGAGGCGGAGATTTGCGCTCCAATTCGAGTCGCGCACTTCTCAGGCAATCTTGGTAAATACCACGCAATACATTATAGGCGCACTTAACGCGTTACCTCCCAGCTCTTTGCGATTCACTCCCACTTCCCCTGATACACTCCCATTTATGCATATATATGAGGCGGGATGCGCAACTTGCCTATCGCCTCTTCAGAGGCAGGCTATTTGCGCATTTACCCCGTTGCGCCACGTTAGTAAATACGGTTCCATGTTTTTGCGCCTATTTTACCCGCAAATTACGCTAGAAATGGACGCAATTCTGTTAGTAAATGAGGCCCACAGAGTCACAATCCCTCGGCCCCCAGTACCTGGAGAGCTAGGGTGCCGAACACGATGCTGCAGAAGATGGGGTTGCGAAGATCCCCTCGAAGACGTTGCGCTCGCCGTGGATCTTGCGGGCGTTGATCTCGTTGAAGATCTGCATCATGACGAAGGCGTTGAAGATGATGGTGTAGTGCTCCGACGGCGGCGAGTGGAGCGGGGCGCCCGCGGCCGCTGTCGATGTCGAAGATCTTCTCGCCTGCCGGGTGGGGGGGGGGAGACCACCACGATGACGACGGGTCAGTAAGTTGGGTTCCTTCACCCCCCCCCACCTCCCCCAAGCTCACAACCAATCAACAATTAGAGTCACACTTTCTTTTTTTTTAGGGTGACGTCAGAGTATCTTGAGTACAATGCAAACCAGAATCATACAAAAAAAAAGACAAAAATACATCAGAGAGGTCTTTTTCCAGTGGGTCAGCTAGTTTATAAAACCGAATGAATATTCATTCGTGAATATTCATGGGCTCTCTGCGTCCTAAACACGAGACCCCGAGACCCCCGCCGGGGGTACTGCGTACGGTGGCGCCCGGCGAGGAAAGCTGCAGGGGGGGGGGGAGGAACGTACCGGCGAACAGCAGCGTGAAGATGATCACCAGCTGGTAGACGGCGTGGCCCAGGATGTTCTTGGTCATGGTGCTGGAGATGAGGGGCTTGTTGCGGCCGTAGGGCCTCCGCTTCAGCAGGCTCTCGGTGGGCGGCTCGGTGGCCAGCGCCAGCGAGGCGAAGGTGTCCATGATGAGGTTCACCCACAGCATCTGCACCGCCTTCAGCGGGGAGTCCTGGAGGAGGACGGGCAGACACCACCACCGTAGGTGAGCGCGACGCGGAGATGGTTCAAACACGTCCGAGACGCTTCGCCGATGGTTTGAGATTTTTGCGACCCGCAGAGGGAAATGATCCATATTTTTGCATTGAGGGTGGACTTGAATTAATTTCAATGAAATTCAATTCAGAGGACACCCTTGAGATGAAGCATCCCGTTTTCACGGGGACCTCAATGACATTTTACATTTACATTTACATTTATGGCATTTAGCAGACGCTTTTATCCAAAGCGACTTACAAAGAGTTCATTTGTCATGAGAAGGTGAAACATCTCATTGCTGCTAATACAGCAAGAAAGTCCCTCATTCATTTCAATGAATGAGTGAATGAATTAATAAATGATTGAATGAACGAATGAATACTGCACAGACCAATAAAGGTGAAGGACTTGGCGTTCAAACCATCCTAACTGGCCGCTGAATCGACAGTGATACCGCACTTCGGAGTTTGTGTAGAGACATTTTGTAAAGTACTCATATGCCAACACACACACACACACACACACCCGCACACACACACACACACACACACACACACCTGCGTGACACAGGCGCCAGTGAAGGCCACGATGACAGCCACCACGTTGACGGTGAGCTGAACTGCAGGAACTTGGAGATGCTGTCGTAGACGTTGCGGCCCCACATCACTGCCTTCACGATGCTGGAGAAGTTGTCGTCCGTCAGGATGATGTCCGACGCCTCCTTGGCCACGTCTGTGCCTGCAATGCCCTGGACCGGGGGGACACGCACCACACACACACACACACACACACACACAAATGTCTGGTTCTGGAGGTGGTTCTGGTGGTGTTCCCAATATACATCCACACACACACACACACACACACACAGGGATGCATGCATGCATACTCACACACAGACACTCGCTCTCACATACACACGCAAACACACTCGCACACACACACACACATACACACACGCACATACACTTACACTTCGTGCAGGTGGTTTCAGTATAGGCACCAGAGCAGGGGTAACCTCACACACACGCACACCCACATACACACACACACACACACACACACACACGCACACACACGCACGCAGAGCTACACACCAAGAAACACCCACAATATGTATTGGAGCAGCGCCCGGAGGAAAATGACAGCACCTTATAAATAAATGAAATGCTGTTAAGCAATACTCTGATCCAGAAATCATAGTCCAGGGAAATGATAGCAGCAGGAGCCTCTAGGGGAGCTCCTGGTCTGTCTCGGTGCACGTGCAGTACAGGTGGGCTAAGAAGGCAGAGACAGACAGAAGCAATCCTACCATGGCAAAGCCGACATCAGCCTTCTTCAGGGCAGGGCCGTCATTTGTCCCGTCGCCTGTCACCGCCACCACCTGCCTCTGCTCCACCATGGTGCTGTCAATGATGCCTGTCACACACACACACCGCACACCCATCCACGCCACCACCCGTGCGCGCGCACACACACACACACACACACACACACACACACACACACACACACACACACACACACACACACACACACACACACACACACACACACACACACACAGACACACCACCGCGCGCACACACACACACACACACACACACACACACACACACACACACACACACACACACACACACACACACACACACACACACACACACAGACACACACACAGACACATCCACACACCACCACATCAACTGCCTCGAAAATCTTTCTTTGTTTTTGTGCGTGTGCATGTAGTGTGTACCTTTGTTCTCTGTTGGAATATTACCTCAAACAGGAGTAACACGCTTACCTTTCACCAGAGTGTGTTTGTCGGTGGGGGAAGACCTGGCCAGGACCTGAGTTTAGGCCAAACCTTATCAATACGCTCCTGCTCCACCTGAGAACACACACACACACAACTTCACATATCTTTGACACAGAACTATCCCCACATACCAGTAGCTATTGCTGTCCATGCTGTCACATAACACAAACACAAATATGAAACATACACACACACACCGACCCACACCCACATACATACACACACACACACACACACACAAACACACACACACACACACGTGCACAGACGTGGACCCCCCACCTCTCCCTTCTCGTTACGGATCCTCCTGTTGAACTCCTTGCCGTCGATGCAGATGAAGTCCTCCCCCGGGTGGATGATGCCACACTTGATGCGATGGCGCGGGCCGTGTTGATGTTGTCGCCGGTGACCATCCGCACCGTGATGCCCGCGCGCTGGCACTTCATGATGGCGTCGGGCACCTGAGGGCAAGACAGTCTTTCTTTTAAAAAAAAAAGCTATCATTGGGGACAATAGTCAATACAGAGTCACGCCGTGTGTGATATATTTAGATTTTTTTTGGGGGGTTCCATTTGAGTTCCATGGCGCATGAGTCGACCACATCCGGCCTGAGCCGCCTCCCTCCGTGCATATCGCATTTCTTTCCTCATCAACGAAAAATGCAGAGAGGTCCTCTGCGGTCAGTGTTTTTTTTTGTTGACCCGCCGAATGATGTGGACACCGGAACGTGTTGTTCTCGGCCAAAAATGTTCTCCGGTCAAACAAGGACGACGGGGACTTGTTTATTGGACAGGCACCTTGAGCTAGTCCATAAAAAAAAAAAGACATCAGGTCGTATTTTCTATGTGATAAGTTTGGGGATAAATGCGACACATCACGACAAAACTGTTGATGAATACACTCTCAACTCCACAGCAATATTAATTTGCGTCTCTCATCCTTTTCTCTAATAGCCCTGAGGATGAATATGAATGGTTTGAAGCAAACTATCTGGTCCTTAGAATATAATTATGCAATGGAAAATACTGTGGGGGCAGTAGCATCGATTCAGGAGTTCTGTCGAAGGCCAACGTAGGCAGTGACTGCTCCTCCCACACACACACACACAACACACAACACACAGACACACACACACACAAACATACACACATATATACATACATACACAAACATACACATGCATACACAAGCCCACAAAAACACACACAAAATCCCCATGCAATGCATACGTACTCATTATAATCAAAGTGAAAGCTAGCCCCTCACATATCGTGTGTGTGGTTAACTACTTGGGGAGGGGGGGTTA
>JAXIVH010000008.1:8280698-8295698 GCA_036785325.1 Urophycis tenuis
CACATATCGAACCCCACAAAGGTACTGATTGTAAGTTGCTTTGGACAAAAGCGTCTGCTAAATGCCCCTTTACCCTTTGCTAGTACTAGTTTTCATCTTCTCCTCATTAATCACTAGGATGTGATTCTTTAAGCAGAGTAGTAGACTGGTTGGCCGTAGAATTGTTTATGAAATAGGATTATAACTGAGAACCAGACAATCATTCCACAAGGTAGAATGATACATAGAAAAATGATATCACATTCACAGACTGGGTTCCCAACTGAAATGCTACACCCAACTGAATGAGCACATTTCCTCAGCCGTGCGATCACATTTGATTCATCATTTGAAACACGCCAATAAAAAGAGATAATAATGAAACGGCGTGGCGCGAAACGGTTGCCGTGAACGTGTCGCGAAGAGGAATTAAGACTCCCAAAGCGCAAAACGTCGAGACAAAGATTAAATTAAGACGCGAACACAAACAAAGGGAAGCGGGGCTTTTCAAACTGCCAAAGGCGCCCATGAGGTGGGCTTTGAACCGGTGCTCCTACAAGCCCGCGCTGGGGGGGGGGGGCGGGGTGGGGCCCAGAGCGCGTCCGCCAGGCTGGGGTTTGGCCTCGGCGCGGGCCGGCCGGTTCGTGGGGCGGAGGGGGGCGGTGGGGGCGGTGGGGGCGGTGGGGGGCGGTGGTGGCGGAGGGGGCGGTGGGGCTGGTGGGGGCGGAGGGGGCAGAGGGGGCGGTGGGGGCGGTGGGGGCGGTGGGGCGGAGGGGGCGGTGGCGCTGGTGGGGGCGGTGGGGGCGGTGGGGCTGGTGGGGGCGGAGGGGGCGGTGGGGGCGGTGGGGGCGGAGGGGCGGCTGGTGGGGCGGCGGGGGCGGTGGGGGCGGCGGGGGCGCTGGTGGCGGCGGTGGCGCTGGTGGCCAGGTGTCCTCTCCCTGGTGCCTGGGTGCTCTCCTACCGGGGAGGACATATGCCGAGGGGCAGGGCTGGCACGCTCACTTCCTCCTGCGCCTGCACCTCTCCTTAATCCATCCCTTCCTGGAACCCTTCGTCACTTCATTATACCCTTCTCCTCCTCCTCTCCTCCTCTCTCCCTCCTCCTCCTCCTCCTCCTCTCCTCCTCTCTCCCTCCTCCTCCTGCCTCCTGATCTCTGTCCAGGCTCAGTGCTCTCTCTCTCTCTCTCTCTCTCTCTTGGCTTGGCCTTCCTCCCCGTGCGCTCTGTTCCTCACCTACGTCCCTGGACCTCATTTCACGTCGTTCATCCCATTTTTTTTTCCTTCCCTGTCACTTTGACTTCCCTCCCATTTACTTGCTCTCAGACTCTGTTCTTGCCCATTTTCTTTTTGTCCGCTTCTTATTTCTCATTTCCTCTTGATGAGGGCCAGCCTCCCTCCTCCTCCTCCGCCTCCTCCCTCCTCCTCCTCCTCTCCTCCATCACTCTCTATCCATCTCTGCATGGGGGTGGTGCTCCACATGGCCAGTGCCTGCAGGCTTGCTGCAGGACAGTAATATGGCGAGGAGACTTGTCATGGAGGCAGGCCTCCTCCCTTCATCGCTCCCTCTCTCAGCTCATATTCCTCTCATTTTTAATCCCTTTTCTTCCTTGAATCCCTCCATCCATCCGCTCATGCATCGTCTCTCTCGCTCTCTCTCTCTCTTTCTCTCTCTCTCTCTCTCTCTCTCTCTCTCTCTCTCTCTCTCTCTCTCTCTCTCTCTCATCTCTCTCTCTCTCTCTCTCTCTCTCTACTCTCTCTCTCTCTCTCTCTCTCTCTCTCTCTTCTCTCTCTCTCTCTCTCTCTCTCTCTCTCTCTCTCTCTCTCTCTGTCTCTCATCTTTTCCTCCCTCAGTTAATCACTAATCCTTTTTTGTCTTGTATTTCACAGTCTTCACACGCGACAGCCTTCACATAGCTTGCTCGCTCCCATAGCGAGCCTGGTGCTGGTCCATCAAAGGCACGCACGCGTTGGTGGATCCAAGGAGCCACTGAAGTCCCTCAGCCCCGACATGAGCTGTTTGTGCTGCACGTCCAAAGAGGCACGAGGCTCTGAACACACACACACACACACACACACACACACACACGTACAAGACCTGTGATGGACACCACAACCTTGACAAGCAACCTCATGACGTCGCCACGAGAGGAATGCAGCGCTGAGCACGCCAAGATTGCGCCTCAGCCTCGGCACCATCTTGGTGACGTCTTGCCAGCAGGTGTCGGCAGGCAGATGGGGGGGGGGGGGGTGGGGTCAAGGTTTGAACTGGATGGATCCAATGGATCCACATGGGGAGACGTTGTGAATTGGAATTGTGTGTTGCTGTTATGCTTCATCGTGGTACATGATGTTGTGTTGCGTTATGTTTCGATATATTATGTAATTATGTAATGTAATGATATAATTGAATCAAATTTTTGCTCGAGATGCCTCTCTCTCTCTCTCTCTCTCTCTCTCGCCCGCTCTCTCTCTCTCTTTCTGGCTATCTCTCGCTCTATTTATTTCCCTCCGTTTTACAAAGACAGAAAATAGGGGAACACTTTGTTCTCCTGGAGATGTCCAAGATGCTTTTCGTTTGTTTCGGGACTCAGTGCAAATAGGCACATAAGAACCAGATGACAGAAAGCGCAACGAGCCAAAGCAATTATGTAAAGGCCTGACTCACAGACTCTGGTCCAGCTCCGCGGCGTCACCAACAGAAAGCGGTTAGCGTGCGAGCACACGGGCTGCATCCGTCTGTCTTCGTGTCACGCTGCTTTGTTCTACGTCTTAAAAGAGATTAGCCTCTTTGGTAAAGCATCCGACATATTTGTGTATGCGTTATGGCTGTGTATATGCGTATATGTGTATATATAAGAGTGTGTGTATATGTGTGTGTGTGTGTGTGTGTGTGTGTGTGTGTGTGTGTGTGGTGTGTGTGTGTGTGTGTGTGTGTGTGTGTGTGTGTGTGCATGTGTGCGTGTGCGTGTGTGCGTGTGTGTGTGTGTGTATGTGTATGTGTGTGCGAGTGCAAGTGTGTGTGTGTGTGTGTGCGAGTGTGTGTGTATGTGTGTGTGTGTGTGTGTGTGTGTGTGTGCAAGTGTGCGTGTGTGTATATGTGTGTGCGAGTGCGAGTGTGTGTGTGTGTGTGTGTGTGTGTGTGTGTGCGAGTGTGCCTGTGTGTGTGCGTGTGTGCGTGACTGTCCTGTACTACGACGTGGTGGTCCGTATCTACGAGAGTCCGGTATCTGCTGACTGAAGACCCCGCGATGTGGGGAAATAGGCTGCGGGGAAACTAAACTGCCGGCATCAAAGCCTAACTGGGCTGCCACGGCTCTCCCACCGCCCGGGGCCCCACACAGCCAAAGGCAAGGGAGGCATTATTAAGGGGCCAGGGGGGGGCAATGCTCCCCCAGAAAAATGTCAGATTTTTTTTTTTTTCAGCCATTCAGCAGGCAAGGGAGCGCTTTTATGAAGCCCCACATACCATACGTTTGTGTTTATATATACCCGTTTAAAGATCCCGATATACAGTAATTGTGTGCACCTTCAGGGCGAGCCAAAGCAAGTTTATTAATATAGCGCCATTTAAACACAAGGGCAATTAAAGTGCTCGACAAAAGGGAGAAATCACATGTAAGAAACCACAGTTCTCAATGCTCAACGTTAGGCTGAAGGCTGGAAGCTATAGACGTTCGACTTTACTTTACTCGGGGGGTCCGAGTTAAAAAAGCCAATCCAAGCCTTCCCCCAGCCTGATCTGCTTTGGAGCATTAAGGTAGCCTATTTTATAAATGAAGAGATTAGAAAGGGATTAAAATACCTTTTAATCCACCAGCAAGCCCGAAGGTGAATTCTGCCTTACCCAGTTTTGGCGGCCGTGTGGCAATTTGAGTCTAGCGGTGTCTCAGTGTGCACCGTCCTGTGTTCACGTGATTTACTGCAGGGGAGTGAAGTTGGGGGCAAATAAACCCTATCTTTATTCCGTGCTGTGACAAGGTCCCCAAAGTGATTGTATCACATGTCGCTTATAACAAAGGCAATATCAGCACAGCACAACGCATTCGGGCATTGTTGCCTTCATGTCCTTCCAGAGCCCGCCTCCCCTATATGATGAAGCATGTGGGTTTCTGTGAGTGCATGCCTGGGCGATAACTGTCTCACTTAAAATCCTCCTTGGGGCTGATGGTAGCATGTCAATTTATGATGAAGAGAGAGAAAAATAAAACTGCTTATGTAGCTTATGAGCTCTCTCCCTGTGAACCGTGGGCTATAGAAAACATACGAGCTCCCAGAGTCTGGCGACTTATAGCTCCCAGAATATCTCACCTGAAGGGTGTACACACTGTGCTGCCAGTGGAGTTTCTGCCAAGGCGAGAATAAACAGCAAATCCCCATCCTATTTTGGCACCTGGGGTTAATTAAAAGTCTTAAAGTTTCCCGCCTCTCCTCAAGGTATACCTAAGCAGATTACGCTGTATTATGAAAAAAGGGTATTTAAAGAACACCATTCATTTCAGTTACGCGCAAACCCTGCCTGTATTTTAATGCGGCCGCGCACGTCTGGTTGTGCTAAATGCACAAAATGAGACCAAGAGACTGTTGGTGGTGCTCGCTCGTGACCAACAGTTGTTGTTGTTGTTGTCGTTGTTGTTTACTCTGAACCTGAAGCCTCCCTGAGACTGAGGGCTCCACTGTGTGATCCTGCTGCACTGCAGACGCCCGCTCCACCCGTGGCCGGCCCGGAGCCCCATAAGGGAGTTTGTCAGTTGGTCACCCACCCATGAAGAGACCGAGTGTTGGCTTACAGCAGAAGTGACAGACCACCACACAGCCAGATGGCGCATGCACGCCACTCTAAGTGTGGATATGATTATGCCTGATCTGTCCGGGCGGAGGGGGGGGGGGGGGGGGGGGGAGGTATTGCTCCCACCAGGTTTCGCACCAGGTTTCTGTGTGTGTGTGTGTGTGTGTGCATGTGCGTGCGTGCGTGCACATGCGTTTTTGTGTGCCTGTGTGTGTGTGTGTGTGAGTGCACGTGCCTGTATGTGTGTGCGTATGCGTGTGTGTGTGTGTGAGCGTGGGCCTGCCTGTGTGCACGTGTGCCTGCCTCTGCCCACCTCCCTGCCTACCTGCCGAAACCGTCACGCGTACAAAAGGCTTACCTGCAGCGCTCACAAAAGAACAGCCGAAAAAAACACAGTGCGGCAGATCCGTGGACGTCAGGCCAACAAAAGACAAAGGTAACGCTGAAGTGGACGCGGTGGGATTTCTGCGTCCGAGGTGGAGGTCGGCGTGCCAGGGGCCCCGGACGGACGTGGGCCCCTGACGTGGGCAGAGCCCGTCACCTCCCACGGTAACACGAGCCTCCGCGCCTTCTCGCCGGAGAATGAGCCGCGGAGCCGCATTAGAATATTACATAAGCGCGAGCCCGGAGGGCTTCGCTTCGAGGGCACATCTGATCCCGTCGGAGGGAGGGTTCGCGGAAAGTTTTGAAAGTCGTCGACTCAAACGCGGGGAGCGTGTTTTTTTTTCTTGTTTTTTTTCTTTCCACGGCGAGCGCTTGGTTGGCCCTTTTTTGGTCATTTAAATTCCCTTTTTGGGACAAAGTAAATAAAATGTTTTTTTTTTTTTTAAGTGTTGCCGACACGACGGCTCCTTCGGGCTCCAGATTGGTACGCAGCATCATGACTTCAAGTGGGGGCTTTCATATGCAAATGTGCCACACTCTGTGGGGGCTGTTTATGTATGCGTGCGTTCGCCCTCCTCTCCTCTCCGCTCCGGCTGCTTGCATCACGTCTGCTCCTCGACTGATCTGCGTTAGACCGCGCCGCGGTAATCAAAGATACGGACGCGGAATCAGCCAGCCTCACACAGGGGCGGGGGGGGGGGGGCGGAGAGAGGGGAGTGGGGTGGCGGTGGTGGCGGCGGTGGCGGCGGTGGCGGCGGTGGCGGCGGCGAGAGGTTCCTTACCAGGATCTTGGAGGTGTAGGCGCTGTTGATGGAGATGGCGTGCATCAGCACGTCCAGGGACTTGGGCGGCAGCGCCCCGGGGTCCGGGATGACCTTGTGGTGCACGTCGGCGATGTAGCACTGCACCGCCGTCATGCGGTTGGTGGTCAGCGTGCCCGTCTTGTCGGAGCAGATGGCCGTGGCGTTGCCCATGGTCTCGCAGGCGTCCAGGTGCCGCACCAGGTTGTTGTCCTTCATCATTTTCTGGGGGATTATTATGCGGAGACATATTGAATATTTTATTAGGTACATGTGTTACTTTTAGGCCGGTGCTGGCCGGTGCTGTGTATTTTTTTTTTCGGAGGAAAGATGGTTTCGTGCCCCCGACGTCCCTCGGGCGTTCGCTGGCTCTTAACAGCGGTTTAAAAAAGGGGGACTTGTGCTGCAGAAAGACGAGGTGACTCGGTGATAATCGGCACTGACCCTCTCCGTATCAGCAGGGCCTACGGGGCTGGTAACATCGCAGCCGGGCTGGTGAAAATGCTGGACTATTAACCTGCTTGGCCGGTGCAGAGACGTACCGTGATTCACCAGCCCCCCCCCCCCCCCGGAGTCTGCGTTGATCATTGTTCCCAATAATGACCACGTTTAATAATGAATGAAGTACTGACAGACTATGAGTGACAGTGTTTGTTCAAACACTGTTTCGGGTTAGTGTTTGGCACCAAAGAACAATAAAGTCGAGGACATCTTTTAACTTGGTACCTCATGTCCAAGGCCCAGGTTGGTGCCGGGCGTGCACGGGCTAGATAATATATCCCCGTGGCCTTCCCTCACGACCAGCACAGTAGTGTCCACATGCGTGCGGTGTGCGTGAACACGCGTGTGTATTAGAGTGCGGATCGGGACGGAGTTTTCTGTCCGAGCCCGGCCCGCGTCCGACAGAACAGTTAACCGAACCCGACCCGAGCCCAACAGGCATCAAGCATTTTTTGTCCGAGCCCGACACAGTTAAAGTGTATTTTTTTCATACTAATGACATATTAACGTCTGTGTTGATGAAAGCCCGCCTTTATTAAGCAACTGCAAGGCATTTGGAAAGGTCAACAAACAAATGAGTGCAACATGCGCGGGTAAATTAAAAATTTCAAATTGCGCAGATGTGACCGAGCCCGACCCCGAACCCGAGCATCACTTCTGAATATTTTTTCGGGTACCAACGGGCTCGGGTCGGGTCAGGTATCCATCCTCTAGTGTGTCACGCTGTGTCCGTGTGTCGTACCTTGACAGAGTAGGCCAGGGAGATGGTGACGGCCAGCGGCAGGCCCTCGGGCACGGCCACCACCAGCACGGTCACGCCCACGATGAAGAACTTGACAAAGTACTGGATGTAGATGGGCGTGCACTCGGGCAGCCACGGCAGGCCCTGCACCACGAAGGTGTCGATGACGAACGTCAGCACCAGGATGATGACGGTGATGGATGACATGAGCAGTCCTGGAACACACGCCGAGAACAGAGAGATCGGTGGGGGGGGGGGGGCGGCTTCATTTTGCAACTCTCCTACAAATTTGCCGGTGGATTTGGTGACATGTTAGCGCTGGAGCTAAACGCGGATTTTTCTGCAGAGCAAATATGCGTTTCAAGGACGGGTTCAAGAATGTTTTAATGAACTGAACTCGGAAGGATGGTATGCCAGTTCATTTGTTAGGGAACGAAGCCATGAAATGATTTTTAATCAAAATACAATTTCTGTTTTAAGTTATAGTCATGGCATTTATGTATACATTTCATTGATGACATAAAAGGAATCATGGCTGTAAGGAAGGTGGAGATAGCAGGAGAAAATCCTGTATAATGTCTGGTTGAATCATGCCATCATCAATTATTCAAGGAACAAGGTTTTGCATCCCTTGATGTGCGATGTCTATGTAATCTATGTACTGTATGTATCTATGTATGTCATCTACGCCATCTGAGTGTGATTAGAATCTTGGCAATCACCTGTCAACCTGATTCATCCTGTTACAACCGTATCGCAAACACCTGGGTGACTCATGGAGAGCATCTACTAAGAGAGCTTTGGGTACACTCTCACCGCACTTTAAATTATGCAACATCCTACAAATCAGGTAACCCGATAGTACAAGGCATTTTATGGGGATCGTCTGTGCACCGTTTCATGTTGACAGAGGAGGAACAGGAGTTGTTAGGGTTCTCTGAATATCTGCTCTTCGCTTGTGCGCTGTGTCTGAAGTTAAGTAAAGCCGGTTTAGCGCATCGACGCACCCTCCTCATTGCCCTCGTACACACTTCATCACACGTGGTATCAAAGGAGTCAGATCTGCGCAAACTCGCCGCCCGCTTGAAGCGTAAACCCTGGCTAAGTGGGCCCCGGCCGTCTGTCTCCTACCCGCTTTGCCGATCTGGACGGCCAGCTTGGTCAGCTTCCCCTGCAGCACCGACTTGTCCTTCTTGGAGACGTTCACCTTCCTCTTCTCCTTGTCGTCCGAGTCCCCGCCCTCGGCGCTCTTCAGGGGCTGCATCTCCATGGCGGCGGCGCCGTCCTGCTTCTTCACTGGGGACACCGAGACACACAGGGCGGCGTTGGCGTTAGGGACCACTGGAGCCGTGAAGCCACCAGAGGAGTTTGAAAGATGGTTGGGAGGGGGGTGGCGGGGGGGTGGAGGAGGAGAATTGAAGAGAAAAGGCACATCTGATTCTGCCCCATTTTGAATTTTTAGAAATGCACCATTTTGGCGAGAGCTAAAACGTCTTAGGTTCCTGGAGATGCAGCCATCAAAGATGGATGCATTGGCTTTTTTTTTTTTCTGCCACATACTGGTCACGTGTAGTCACCCCTTAAAGTCCCCGTACGGGAAGAAATTAATAGTTTTTAACAATTTAAACACCATTACACACTTTACACGCACACCCGCACGCACACACTGAAGTGTCTTCAGACCCTCTCGTCACTCCAACAATCACAACCCCATCTTAAGTCTTTAATCGATCAGCACCTTTCAGGCCTGTTTACATGTTATGTTCAGGACCACGGCCCGCCCTCCCCCAGCCTGGCCCGGCCCGGCCCGGCCCACAGGCTCAGTGTTTCAAAGCGTCCAGTGAGACGCTCTGAACCGAGAGACAAGAGGGGACATGGCTGTTGTTTAGTTTTTTTGAGGAGGTAACATTTACATTTAGGGAATTTAGCAGACGCTTTTATCCAACGCGACTTACAAAGAGTACATTTTGTCATAAGAAGGTTAGTGGAAGAGATCCTGCAAGTCAAGGAGTGGTATTTCAGAGTGGTATTTCAACCAATGAGCTGCCAGAGAACAAGAGACGGTCACCACGACGACAACGACGACAACAACAACAACAACGACAACGACGACGACAACAAAAACAACAACGACAACAACAACAACACAAATGACTTTGACACAAGGCTTCAATGACAGACAGCGGATCAGGGTGAGCGATGGGGTCTCTGGCCGTACACGTCCATAGCTCACAGAGATGACGCCGGACTGAACGCTACACATGTTCCAGTTCAGCTGCCTCTATGCCGCTGGTGAGCCAGACAGCAGCAGAAACGATGGCAGACCGCGGCAATTTAGTCAAAATGCACTTTCGGTGTCGTCCGCCCTTGAAGTGAGCCCGTCCACACTTTACGTGTGTACGCGGGTAAACGTGAGGGAATCGAGGCCTGACTGTCGGGGGTGGGGGGGGGGGGGGGGTAAGAGCAAGGGGTCCAGAGACGCGGGGGAGGGGGGGGCGAGGGGAGTCAAGAGGAGGAGAGTCACGATGGGTTACCTTTAGTCTGGTTGATCTCCATATTGCCATCTTGCATTTTACCTATGATGGAGACATACAAACACAGTAACCACAGGAACATCCACAAACAGACACGAGGGACGCAAACACACACACACACACAGGTGAAGGTCGAAAACCCAATAACATGGAAAATACCTACATACTTCCTCTATGACAATCACATGTGGTGTATTCTAATCTGGCGGGGAGTTTTTAATTGGCAAGGTAAGGTATGACGTGAAAATAGTTTAAAGGCAAATGTGTCTTTGGTGTATATTTAGCTTTTACAAGATGTATCATGTCGTCTGTTTTCTATTTTTATGTGACACATATAATGATGTCAGACTATTGTGGACATCAAGCCATCAAGACAAGACAATATGTTACAAAGACACATACACAAAAAAAACACACGTAGGAACACAAACGACACGTGGAGACATGCGACAAACACGTGCCAGGGAAGAGGAAGAGCAAGTCACAGAACAGGTGTGATCAGGACAACCAGGGAGGAGAGGGGGGAGAGAAAGAGAGAGAGAGAGAGAGAGAGGGAGAGAGAGCTGGCACTACAAAGTCAAACCCTACACCACTCTCTGTGCCTCCAGCGTGAATGCTTTCGAAAGTGGACACTGATGTACACTTTGAGGTATGAAAAATAAATCAACCTTTATAAAAAGACGACTGAGTGCAAGATCTGAATGATCCTGAATGGTTCTCACCAGCTATAAGCGAAACCGCCCAGACGCAATAATTAGCATGTTAGAAAAAAAAACTCTTTGGAAAGTGGCAAGACTGTCGATCGTGTTTTCATTCAGAAACGAATATAATCTTCTTTGTACTTCCTATATGGAAGCAAATCACCGCAAATAATGTGCATATAATTATTTTTAATTCAATGGCTTTGAAAAATGTCCACAAGCACTGTGGTCATGCTTTGCTTTCACATGGGGAGGCTGCAGTGTTGACACTAAGCAGAGACACTAAGCGCTGAGTGAATGCATTGACTTTGGGCACAGTGAATCCAGCACAGCTAGGGGAGGTGGGTGGGGACGGGGCGGGTTGTGTCGACAGCAGGGATCCCAGAGGAGGAGGGGGGGGGGGGGGGGGGGAATGGAGGGCCGAAGGAGACAGAGAGAGCAGACACATGGCGGAGTCGACCTACCATTGATCAGGGTGGCATTGCCAATATTACCGGCCGACGCTCCATCCGTGGTGATGGTGGCGATGGGGTGTGAGGCGGTATGGTCTGGCCGGCAACAATGAAGGCCACACAGAAATGGGCACGCAGACACACACACACACACACAGTCATACACACACACACGCACACCGCAGACACACACACACACACACACACACACAGACATTCAACAATGGACAAAAGCAACATGGTTATAACGAGGACAGGAGATTAAGATCAAATATTTTTCTATTGTACAACATTGCGTTTGGTTTCTCATGAACTATGCTTTATAAGTTTGCATGTGTAGAGTATAAACGGTATGTGAGGCAAACGAGTGACACGTCGGACAAACACACAAATGGAATATATGGAGGATATCAATGCAGGGTATGATGAAGGCAGACAAGTCTGTACGTATAGGCAGAGCCAGACTCCAAGAAAACATAACGAGACGTAGAACATAACTTGAACAAAACCTCAATTAAGCCCAGACAAAATGTTTAATTTGAATGGTTATTATAAACCCACATTCAAGTCAATCATAATCAGTCAATAATTATTTCTTCATTAGCATCATCCGAAGGTAGACTCAAAAATGAAAGCCAACCCATTTAAATAAGCTGGGCCCGGCCAACTGTGCACCGATGCTCAATAATTGGATCCCTTGCACTTGAATTAGCATGCCCAAATGCTTACATGCACACCATTGTGTAGTCCATGTGTACATTAGCTTGGCGGCCCGTTATTGTAGCCGAGTCCCGCATTAATCAGCAAAAGTGTGCTGTACCATAGAAACAGTAGTGCCTCTTTCCCAGACGAGGGGTGAGGGAAAATCCTCAGGAGACAGTGTAAAGCACCAACACATACTTGGATGCCGTGCTGGCCTTCGAAGCTTACGTCATCGCCGCTGCCGTGCCGGAGAAGCCAAGAGCCACCTGTGGACCGATTCAGCTCGCAGCTAAACTGCTGTCTGCCGTGTCTGTTGCATCATGTCAGAAGGTGGTCATCCAGGTGTTTGCGACGATGTGAATTACGCTACTGTGCTTCAGGAGACCCCTTGCTCGCACTGATGACACGATATTACACTGGCCATCATCGGCCAGATGATCTGACAAAATACCACACGGCATGAAATGAAACCAAAAGTCAAAAATAATATTTGAAAAAAAAAATCACACAACCATCCCAGATAAGTGTGTTATCGATGGCCGATGGAGTCAGCGCCACCAGTAAAGGCCGAAGCTCAAACCAGACCGTGCGTGGGTGGCCCGAACAGTGCGAGGGTTTGTTACGCCACGAGGCGACGTTGTCAGCCCTTAAAAAGAGGCATAGCGGCAGGAGGGAGTCCTCTTTTTAAGACCGGTCGGGCCCCCGGAGCTAGGAGTCTGGGGCGGTGGGGTTAGCAGCTTGGCTTTACAAGGGCAACAGGAGGAGAGGTGTCATAGTGACTCCCCTGTAAAAACAGGGACGATAAAAGTGTGAAATTCCAGGGTGGTGGTTGGGTCGGGTGGGGTTGCGGTGGGGTTGCGGTGGGGGGAGGGGGAGAAAAGGTGATACGCTACCTGCGTTCTGGAGTCCATCCTCGTCTGTGAGGCGAATTTTGGAACGATAAGAGAGTAAGGACAGTAATGTATTTGAGCTCACAGCACCCAGAACCGCACACACGCACACGCACACACACACACACGCACGCACACACACGCACACACGCAGGCGCACACGCACACACACACACACACACACACACACACACACACACACACACACACACACAGGTACAGGCACAGGCACACGCACACACAGCTCACATCCTGAAAACCATAGTAGTGGAAATAACTCTAATAACTATTTTTTACGGTGTTGCTCGCATTCCCCAAAGATAGCGTCGTTCTCTCGGACCAAAACAAATAAAATATAGGACATGACCCACCGAAGTAAAGTCAGTGTGGGAAACACTGCATTAGCTTGGTGACTGGCATGAGCCACTTGTTAAAGTAGCACATTATAAAGTAAGCTAGCACGCTGTTAAAATATCACATCAATAGATGAGACCTCTATTGGATGACTGCATTTTGCGTGTTTCCCCCCCGGAGGTTCGGGGCTCAAGGGCGCGTGACGCCAGTGGCATGCAGCCAGATGTCACAGACCGTGACTGAAACCACTCTGGGGGGGTTTTCTCTGGAACACTGAACATTGTCGGAAGCAGTCTGAATGACGCAATTAAAACACACAACTCAGCTAAACATACACAGAGCAGAGCACGCGTCTCGTCGCTCTTGTGGGATGAGACGTGACACCTTTGAGCGCGCGTTTCACCAAGCCCGCGGGGTGCCCGCGGGGTGTTTCAAAAAGACACCACGTCACGACCCGGGTTCCTTGGTGACGGTGAGAACCGGTTATGGCGGCCTGGGTGTCAAACCCGGGCTGCTCCGACCGGCTAAACAGCAGAAGCGCTGGTGGTGGAGCGACCCACACATTTGCCCCCCCCACCCTGCAGGCGCCAGGGGCCCGGGCCACCCCTCCTCCTCCTCCTCCTCCTCCTCCTCACCTTTCTTCTCCTTCAGCTCCTCCTCCTCGGTCCCCGCCCCCAGCAGGGTGAAGATGATCCCGGTCTGAGAGTTGACGCCCACCGCCGTCACCACCATGCGGCCCGAGCCCTCCATCACGTGGGTGCCTGCGGGTGGCCAACACACCGTCCCCGGGTCAGTCACTGACACAGCCCACAGCACCCACAACTCCTGGCCCGAGCACAGACCTTTTGGTGTATTCCCAGTGAAAGACATATTTGAGGGGGGGGTGGTGGCAGCTAGCTCTGGTGGTGCAGTTAGCATTGGTGGTACAGCTAGCTCTGGTGGTGCAGCTAGCTCTGATGGCACAGCTACCTCTGGTGATGCAGCTAGCTCTGATGGTAAAGCTAGCTATGATGGTGCAGCTAGCTCTGGTGGTGCAGCTAGCTCTGATGGTACAGCTACCTCTGGTGGTGCAGCTAGCTCTGACGTACAGCTAGCTCTGGTAGTGCAGCTAGCTCTGGTGGTGCAGCTAGCGCTGGTGGTACAGCTAGCTCTGGTGGTGCAGCTAGCTCTGGTGGTGCAGCTAGCTCTGGTGGTGCAGCTAGCTCTGGTGGTACAGCTAGCTCTGGTGTTACAGCTAGGTCTGGTGGTACAGAGTGAGGCGCTAATGGTGAGGCCCTCCGAGTGGCCACGTGTCAGAGTAGCGCTGGTCTTAGTGCCGCGTGTTCAGAACCACTGGCACACGGACCGCTAACCTTGACACCCACACACACACACGGTGGCGGAGCAGAGCCACGCAGAGAGTCCTCTCCTATGTGACATGTCAGCCACTGAACATATAGACACTGGTCTGTATGTTTAGCGTCTGTCTATGGGTTTAGAGGCTGACATGAACAATTTCTCCGGAGGCAGCATATTTTCTGCACTCATTGTGTGCATGGACAGAAATTTCCATCATTTCCTGGTTAAAAAAGTAGTAGTATTAAAGTACTAAAGCATATTGGCTTGTTGCCGACACACATATTTGCGGTTTGAATCTTTCCTGTGCTTACACAATACCTAAAATGCCTCTGTGGGCTACTTACATTTCCAAATGTCTACCTTCTGAAAATTATTCAATAAAAATCTATATGTCCTTATATTTCAGACGTTTTAACCCTGCATGTGCCTGCATGTAGCCTGAGAGCCATCTGGAGGGGCCTTTTGGCTGCTCCAGCGTCCAGGCTCATGGCCAAGATGGAGCTTCACTATCAAGGCCCTGGTCCTCATGAGCAACCTCCCTGCGGAAATCAGGCCGGCCAACATAGCATCTTGCTAAGTTGGCAGCATCTTGTAAATCACTTCTAAGACCAAAAGCATACCCAGATTTTGGCCCATTGTTATATTATACTACTATACTATATACTATACTACAGCATATATAATACTGTACGCCATCCTACCTATATGTGTGAATGTGATTGTTTCGGTAAGCAATTCTTATGTTGATACATTTTGGCTTTGTATGTTTGCGCTCTCTTATCCTTGCCGTGGTTGTATTTAAATCTGTGTCAAAACCTGCAACAAAATCTTGTGACA
>JAXIVH010000008.1:8298198-8305698 GCA_036785325.1 Urophycis tenuis
CCACACTCCGCCATCTATTGGATTTACTTTCACTAGCTGTGTGTCTCAAGTTGCAGTCCAGACACCACTGTTTATGTCTGATTTAAAAGTAAGAGATCGGAGAAGTTTTGTTACCCGATACCAGTGTCTCTATTTATCAACAGTTACTGAAATGGAAACCCTTGCCAAGGGTTATACCACAGAGGGTTTTAGAGCAGGGCTTTAAAAAATATAACCCAAATATTCGTTCCTTACAATGAAACACAAATAGGCACCAGCAGTCTCCACACTCAATACAGCTTCAATGCTGAAAATGCACTGCTTGCAAACAAATAAATTAAGTGCATTTCCGGTGTAGTGAAGTGTTGTACAGTCTGATGGCACCAGGAAGGAATGATTTCCTGTGCCGTTCCTTCAGGCAGCGGGGGTTGAACGAGTCTGTTGCTGAAGCTGCTCTTAAGCTTGTCCAGTGTTTTGTGGAGGGGATGAGAGGCATTGTCCGTGATGTTGTTGATGATTACTTTTTTTTGCTGCTGCAAGTTTTGTTTCCGGCACGCATTAAAGTAAAACCTATGAGGTCACGCTCACCTGCCCCGTGGTGACGTTTCACCATGACGCAGACGTGCAGAAGCTGGATTGGAGCCTTGCAGGATGTTTCTGATGCTCTCGGGATGCGGCGCACTTTTTTATTTATTATTTTTATTTTTTTTTACACGTCCTTTGTTTGATATCCGAGCAATGAAGGGATTGTGTATTTGAATACATGCAAATGAGGTGAGATAACACTCTGCCCACACTGTTTTTCACCCGGCATTGCTTACCCACAGATCTACCGACGTGTGTTCTGAGTGAGCGCAGGGCCGACACAGAGGCTCGTCTTCCGACGCCGATTTTCGGCTAACGATTCTGTTGGCGTACGTGCCCACTTTACGTTGGCTGCATTGAGCAAATGATGATCGGAAAAAAAACTAAACGCCTACGAGCCTCTTAAGTGAGGTCAAATAAATGCATGCGGTCAAATATCACTTGATCGCTTGGCCAAATCAGAATTCCCAGCGTAGAGTGATTTACGCTGATCGGAATCAGAAGCCATGGCGTATATAGACTGTTCATCAGCCGCCTAATGGCCCAGACCTCCGCCTCTTTATCTATCACGATACCAGCCATCATCGTTAGCAACGCTGTCGTCGGCATATCCGATGAACTGTTGATAAACTATGGGCATTTACAAATACACATAAACCTTGCAGACTGGTTGAAGGGGCTTGAACTCAGGCTGAAGCAGACCACAGGCGGCCCCGCGCTGGGTGAGATGTGTGGCTCTACAGATTATATCTCATGGAGATGATTGGTTCCTTTGGCAGAGTAATTGAAATCCATTTTTGTGATAGTGCTGGGAGTCCTGATTGATTTGGCTGACTCAGCAGCTCATTATGGCCACCGTGCTCATTTCCTGTTTCACGGCTCACGAGGCTGATGTATGGGTAGCTCAAGGTTATTTCTTTAGTCAACCCTTCATTAACCTCCACAGGGCCCGGTGAACGGACACACACACACACACGCACGCACACACACACGCACGCACCCACGCACGCACGCACACGCACACGCACGCACGCACGCACGCACACACATAGACACACCCACTCTCACCCCCCCAGTTAGAGTACTTGACCCCTTACCTTGCCTTAGACTTGCCCCAGGGTTACGTCCCTGCACATCACAGTAACCATAAGTGCTTCAAAGTGGCAACCTCAAAGCTCTCTATAGATGTTCACGTAAATACCTGTCTGTTCACTCATTATCTGTGCGTGAACGATGGGACACGTGAACCTAATACCCGCTGATGATGAAAGCCCTTGCATTTGCAGTGTCACGGTCGTTAGGAAAACCGGGTGTCGGTGACAACGTTCCTGTCGGACATTTAGATCACAAGCGGCGCTGGCGTCAGTGACACGTTCTACATCACCCGGCACCGGCTGTTCCACCCCACAGAGGGTATGGCGATAAACGATACACGTCAATGTATCTTTGTTTTGCTCAGCACTAGAAAGCGCACACAAACCGCCCCGGCTAGGTCGTTTTTATTTTATTTTATCCAATAGCGCCGACAAACGAACAAATTCACAAGTGTCGCTCCGCTCCCTGTGTGTTTACGGACCACCGCTCGTGCCCACGGACCTGGAGACCGATGGCGCCCAGTGAGCATTCCGAGAGCAATAATAGTGGCTGCCCTTTATTTATTTATCACCCTGCCAGGGCAGCTTGTATGGGCTCACTTGTGTTGGACAACACAAAGACACAGCTATTGGGAGCCGCTAAACACTTTGTTTCCAAATAGAGTGGATGTCAATGAATCACCAAATTGCCCCGATTTCAAACGACGGTGAGAGAACAAAAATCATTGTTGATTAACCCCTCGACGGAGACATTTGTCACAATAAACCTGAGGTCTTAGAAAAAAAAAAAAAAAAAAAAAAAAAAACTAGCCAAATCCTTTGAGTTGAGTTGCACACATTTCAGACAATGCGAACGTCTTCTGCGTGTGCGTAATACAAGTGGCGTGACTCACAGTCCACGGAGGTTTCCCCGGGCGGGCGGTAGAAGGAGAGGCCCAGGGAGACCACGGCGGCCACCTCCAGGATGATGAGGGTGACATCCTGCAGGGCCTCCCAGACCAGCTCCAGGAAGGTCTTTGGCTTCTTCGGAGGTATCGTGTTCTCCCCGTACACTTCTCTCCTCTTGTCCAGGTCGGCCTGGGACGTGGTCAGCCCTGGGACAGGGAGAGAGAGATAGAGAGAGAGAGAGAGAGAGAGAGAGAGAGTGTTCAGGAACAGCTAGTCAACATCATGGGTCGATTGTCGCCACTTGATCCACTTGACCACTCTCCTGCACGCTAATGGTGGTGCCGCGTTGCGTGACACTGATTTAAAAAAAAAAATAATAAAAATGACGATAATATGAAGGTTTGCTATCGAACACATTTATTCCATGAATCACCACGAAAGAGCTGGAAACATGGATCCGACCATTTGACCCCGGTGACATCATCTGGTGTCCTCGTTGCGTGCGGGACTATCGACTGCAGTCTCACAGGACTGTGCTTTAGAGCCACGGGATCAGAGTGAAGCAGCGTTGCTCGGGACACTTTTACAGCTTTGGTTTATGCCCCCCTGTTAATGACGTGGACATTGTGCCACGAACAGTCAATAGCCGGATGGTTTAGGCTAAATTAGCTGATGTTCACACGTGCACGTGCACACACACACACACACACACACACACACACACACACACACACACACACACACACACACACACACACACACACACACACACACACACACACACACACACGCGCAGGAACAACAAATAGCTTATTGGATCTCTCCATTTAGTTGAAAAGACACTTAGACTGCAACTCACATGCAGACCCATATACATGCCAACACACACAGCAGCATGAGCACTAAAGAGAGAGTCTGAGAGAAACAGCGAGAGACAGAGAGCGAGAGAGAGCAAGAGAGAGAGAGACAGAGACAGAGAGAGAGAGTCACAAAAGGAGGGAGATAACGACAGGAGCTGTGAGACTAAACCAGGGTGGGTATAAAAGGAGAACAGTTCCTGGCTTCCTACGTAGGAGAATGCCCTGGTTGCAAATAGACCGCACTATAAATAGGCTCATTAGCCATTCTCCTTAATTGTCTCCATGAGAGAATCTAGCACGCTCTTCCATTGATCTTCCCGGACCGCTGCCTCGCACGCACACACACACACACACACACACACACGCACACAGAGTGTGCACACAACGCCAGGCCACAGTGTGTACACAGAGTTGTGTAGAAAGGCATCCGGGTAAACAAACGGGGAACCCCATTTAGCGGTGAGCAGCGCGGCACGCTCACACGCGCACACGCCCATGGCTGAGCCACCGCGCTAGAAGGTGTGGGGCCAGGTAACAGGGAAGAGGCCACTACTTTAAGAAATGTATGTTTTGATACTTTTAACATGAACATGAACATCTGTGTGTGTGTGTGTGTGTGTGTGTGTGTGTGTGTGTGTGTGTGTGTGTGTGTGTGTGTGTGTGTGTGTGTGTTTGTGTGTGTGTGTGTGCACGCGTGTGTGTGTGTGTGTGTGTGTGTGTGTGTGTGTGTGTGTGTGTGTGTGCGTGCGCGCGCTTGCCTGCGTGCGTGTTGCAGAATGCAAGTTTATTAAGGTGAAATGTACTTGATGCACCCGCGTGGCTCAATGCTACAATGGTGACACTGTCTGTCCAGACGGCTTCCCTCCCTCCATCCCAGTCAAGCATATACAACAGGGGCAGCGAGCCCCCCCCCCCCCCCCCCCCCTGTAACTCTGGGCTGCTCCAGAGCCCTACACCTCCATCCCACAGCGTTATCGCCCCTCATCCACATCAAGTCATTGGAGACTCATGGATCATTAATCTGTGTGACAACCACAGAGGAGATGGAAGGAAGGTGTGTGTGTGTGTGTGTGTGTGGGGGGGGGGATTCATATACCCTAATCTCTCCACTCCATTTCTATTTGCCCTGAATTGAGGCAAGGCTAGCTTGTTATAGGATGCAAATGTGTTCCTCTTGCACTGGGGGGCGGGGGGGGGGGGGGGGGGCCTCCACCATGGTGAGACGTTACAAAAGTGTAATATCCCCATCCTCAGCAGTTTTTCATTACCGGCTGAACTTCGAGACGCCACTTTATTTTAACCTTGTTAAAAAGTCGTACAGCCAGCGCTGTGCCGAAATGGCTCTGAGTTTGTGTGTGTGTGTGTGTGTGTATGTGTGTGCGCGCACGCGTGTCCACAAACCCTGCAATCAAGCCCCCTTCAGTGGTCGACTGCGAACGGTCTCCCCTGCTCCAGGCGATGAGCTGCCGCCGCGTGTGGCCGCGCTGAAGCCTCCACGAGTGAGTGGCGCCCGCCAGGGTACGAGAAAATTGGGCTCTATTATACTGGTACCACTCTGGCTGATTCCTCAGGGGGGGGGCAGGGAAGAACTGACCGCTCGTGTCAGTCCCTCGGGGATGGACAGAGACGAGTTTCAGGAATGAGTCACGACGAAAAAGGCACCTGGCTAAGTCACTGGTGAACTGCTGTATTGTTTCGTGCAGAGGGGCTATTGGTGTGATAAATGTGACGTGGATGTTTGTGTATATCACGGGAGACTCTTAACAGACGGCAAGTGCGTGTCATAACGTGACATTATGAATAGGCAGGCGTTATTGGTCAGTGCACCAGTGAAGACAAAGCCAAACCCTAGTAGAGTCAGCCCCTACGTTGCACTGCTCTCTCGCGCGCAGTGGCAGGCGACAATGTGTTAAGATGCGGGGAAACTGAGCCGGCAGAGTGTTAACGTTCGCAACTACACCCGTGTCGTGTCTTCCCTCCTGGATGTTCCCCTTGTCTTTCGCCCCCCTATCTCGTCCATATAAGCCTCGGCTAATGTTCTCAAGTGTATTACGAGGAGGATTCAAAGTGGATGATGACAGGTGGTGGAAAAACTGCTAATATTCCGATGTGGAGAAAGAGACATGACAGGGATGGTTAAAAGCCCCGTGGCATTCACTCTGCGTGGAGGGGGAATAAGACTCTTCAGTCAGTCAGTGGGAACAGGCTGCCATACTCTAACAGTTGGCTATTTTTTTATTTATTTTTTTTGCAACGTAGCTAAAAATAGATTGCCATGGAAACGCTATGCATCCCACTCATTGAGTGGAAAGACCCGAGACTTGAGGAATGTGTGTGTGTGTGTGTGTGTGTGTGTGTGTGTGTGTGTGTGTGTGTGTGTGTGTGTGTGTGTGTGTGGTGTGTGTGGTGTGTGTGCGTGCGTGCGTGCGTGTGTGTATGCATGTGTGTTGGTGCACTGGAGGTGAAATTCGCAAATAAGCAAAATCCACAGTGTGACCTCCTAATGTCCTTGATAAAATAAATCCTCGGTTCACGGTAAAACATGCGACACACACACACTCAAACCCAATCTGCTCAGGGTGCATCCCTCTGTAGCAGTCCAGTGCTGAACCTTTGGTTGAATTGAATTCAACCACACACGCGGAGCAACATTATGTAAAGTCAACACGTGCCACGAACACACAATGACTTGTAAATCTTCGTGCTCGTGATGGCCGAGCATGAGCAGGACGGCTCTCCGACACCCAGCCAAGCGCCGCGCTCCTTCGCCTCGCTCCCTCTCAACGGTTTGACCGTCTTCACGCACACAGTGAAACACGGACGCGCCATCCGTTCATCCGCGCGACTTTATTCTGTACGCGCGGTCTTCACTGCCACGATACCTATCTGTCCGTCTGTCCGTCTGTTTGCCCTGCCTGCCTGCCTGCCTGCCTTTCTGCATGTCTGCCTGTATGTCTGTCTGCCTGCCTGTGTGCGCGCACACACACACACACACACACACACACACACACACACACACACACACACACCAGACTGTCACCAGATTTCCAATTCACCGTCTCTCCTCCCACCTACGCCTCCTCCACAAAGCTGAGCAACACCACATCTCAAACGGGTCGCCATGGCAACCGCAGGCTGCCGCGACGATGACAGCAACAAAAAAAAGAAAAAAAAGTATTGATGTGTTATTTTTCCTGCTGAAAAAAAATCAATGCGGGCAGGGGGGGGGCTTTCGTCTCTCCCCGGCAGCGCACGTTAAGAGAGCAACGGAGAGAGAGAGAGAGAGAGAAAAGGTCCCGGCTTGGCGACAGAAAGGGGGATGGCTGAGTTTACAGTAAAATCATGAATAATCAGCCAGCCGACTGCTAAGAAAAAAAAACAAAAGTGGATGGACGATGATCAACGTACTCTGAGCGGAGGAAGACGGAGGGACTGTGAAATGTGTCACAGTGCCCTTGGGATCGACCTTCACAATAATGACACCATTTTATGACATAAATGGAAGGTTTCGCCCGCTCTCTCTCTCTCTCTCTCTTCGAACGGGCTATAAAATGGCAGCAATTATCCACGGCGCTGCATATCTCGCAAGGGTACCGTGAATAACACGCATGTCAGAATATGTTGGGGTATAATGACATAACGGCGCTGAAAGGAGAGCGAGAGAACGAGGGGGTTATGAATGCACTATGAATAATAATAGGAGACAAACATAATGAAAGCCTTCAGAAGGAAACACTTTGTGAGGAATGTAGGGAGATGAGACGTGCGCTAATGACATATAGATGCGCCGCAGGCTAGATCCATGTGAACATATTTGGCCACAATGTAGGGGATGCAGATTGTTGGTTTGGCCGGCCTATAATGCAGTGGTTTCCAACCATGGGGTCGGGAACCCACTTGGGTTGCAGGAGAATGCTGAAATGAGATGTGTTTGTGCCGTTTGATGATTCATTTTAGCAACCCCTTTTTTTTTTCTTTTTTTTTTTTTTCCAAGGCCTCATAGCTGACTGCCTAATGATTCATCACCACAGCCATTCACTATTCATCACCATAAACTCTCACAAGAGCGATAAGATTATGTGACATTGATATTA
>JAXIVH010000008.1:8310374-8340374 GCA_036785325.1 Urophycis tenuis
GTCTTCTATGGAGGACCGTAATGTTCACCAAATCCCGCTGTCAAATGGACCCTTACAATTCAATCACATTACAACTGCAGCAGGTGAGGCTGGTAAGTCACATTGAATTCTCTAAAACTCACCAAATGTAATAATTATTGTCATTAAATTTGATTAAAAGGTGCAGTGTAGAGATTCTACACTGTAGGAATCTTGTGTCATCTCAGGGAACAGAATTGGCAGGTAGAACTGGTGTGTTTTCGTAACGTTAGAAAGACCCCTTTAGAGCTCCATATGAGCGGGTCCCATTCGCACGGAGGCCGCCATGTTGCACCACCATGTTTCTACGGTAGCCCAGAACGGACAAACGGCTCGAGAGAGAGAACGCCTTCTTAAAAAAATGCACTGAATCCAATGCAATAAGAGGACCGTGTTGAGGACTGGAATAAGTTTGAAAAAAAAAAAAAACCTGATTGTGATTGGTTAAACTGATTCATCACAGGCCTCTCATAGAGCCTGTCAAAAATCAACTTTGGTGCGATTAAAACGAACGTTACTTGTTTTGCGACACGGAAATACTGCCGTCATTTACAATACAGGCGCCGGTACAGGCCGCCCGCAAGAACAATGTCTTTAGAGCGAAAGCCACTCGAAAGCAACTTCAACATAAAGCTGCTCTAGGTAAGATTTGAGAGAAGGAGCGAGGAAATGCAGTAGAGTATAGCTTTGTCAACACAAAGGGAGTATTGAACCATACGTCTCTCACCTTCAACGCCTGAATGTCACGTTATCTAATCTGTCAAATGTCATTAGATAACCGCAAATGCTCATCTCAAATGACCAGAGCCGAATGTCTCCAACGCACCGTATCTCCGGGTAACCAAGGACGACAAATAAAAACAGGTATTCAAGAAAAAAAAAAAAAGACACCACATTCACACAGCGTTTCGCTCCGTGGCCTGGTATTAAACACACATTCTGATGCAACATTTTTCCACAAACAGCAGCCTTCCCCAGAAGATTTGCCGAGGTGGAAAAAAAAAACACACCCACTCAAAAGCCCTACAAGTGTCAAATCAACCCAACAGCAAAGACAACATGAAGCAGAAATGTGACAGACAAATAGGCTTTGTGCAAACGCTTGAAGCCAGAATATCTTAAACCCACCTCCACAGGTTACAACACGCGCTACATAAGCCCTTGATACGTGCGCGACGGTCACTTGGGTAACAGGTTCGAAGGTCAAACGCATTCAGGTCAAACCCGCAGCACATGCAGTGCAACGCAGTATGTCGGTCGCGCCTGAGACGAGCGGTTGGTAATCTGGTTTGTTTTGACGACTGCATTAAACGACGACCGGGCAGTTATTTGCACGAGTCAAACGTCAAGACGTCTCCGTGCGCCCTTTCTGCTTAAAGGCTTCAAGAACCAGGAAGCAGAAAATGCGGTGTATCCGAGTGAAATAATGGCATTCGTGGGTCTGACGAGTAAGGGAGCTCGCGAGTTATGAGTCCATGACAGTCCACGGCCAGCTCCCAGACATCGGTGGGGGGGCAGGGGGGGCAGTCAATGAATTGGGCCTCTGTCCAAACTGAACAAGGCCCCCTTTGGCAGACCGAGTGTGCACACACACCCATTCCGATATCCTGTCGATGAGTTGGAAGATTATCGCGCATCACGACTGGAAATCGGATTGAATTCCACGCCCTCGCTGCAGAGGACACACCTGCACACACCGTCCTGATCACGAGGCCTCGCGCTCTGACGTGGCCTCCAGAACCACCGGCGGCACGAAGACAACACACCTTCCACCCCCCCCCCAGCCCCCCCCCCCCCCCGACGCGTTCCTCACGTGCTTGTCGTTGGCTATTGTTCTGACCGAGGGAGCGCTGGTGGCAGCAAAGGCACAGCACACCTCGTCGGAGCAGTCAGGTCTAGGCTCAGAGGTCACCTGAAGGTCACCCTGATCGCTCTGGCAGGGGGGGGGGGGGGGTCAAACACCATGGCCACTAACGCACAAATTAAATACAAAAAAAAAAAACACCGGTTTTGGAGGAGAGCGATGTAAAGCAAAGAAAGAGATACAATTGCGGGGAGAAGGAAGAAGTGAATTAAAGGACAAAAAAAAAAAAAAAAACGAATTGAGGTCTAGAAAGCAATCCCAGCCGGACCGCAGGGCCAGAGGAAACGGGGCCACGGCGAGTGGAGGGTAAAGCCGGGATGGCAAGAGAGGAAAAGAGGAGAATGGATGAGGGGGGAGGGGAGCCAAACCTGGAAGAATAGATAGAAGAGATGAAGACGATGGATGGGGGAGGGAAAAATACAAGGGAGATTAGAGAGGGAGAGAGAGAGAGAGAGAGAGAGAGAGAGAGAGAGAGAGAGAGAGAGAGAGAGAGAGAGAGAGAGAGAGAGAGAGAGAGAGAGAGAGAGAGAATGAATCGAGAAGGAAGAGATGAGGCTGCGGTGGACTAGTTCTGGTCCGGTTTTTCGACTTCAAAGCCAACGGAGCGTTCTGGACGTAAACAGCTCAATCACACGAGCTGAGTGATGAGGAGCTGAGCGGCCCCTCGTTCAGGTGGCAGAAACACGCTCTTTCAGTCGCTTCTTTTCTCCCACTCATTAATACAAAGGAAATTAAAAGAGATGAAAAATGAAAATATTCTCGAGTACTCTTTTTATGTGCACGACTTGAAATAAATACACCACATCAGGAAGCGGTGAAGGTTTCAATTGCAGAATGAAACCAGAATATATATATATATATATATATATATATATATATACTGTATATATATATATATATATATATATATACTGTATATATATATATATATATATATATATATATATATATATATATATATATTATTAAATACACACACACACACACACACACACACACACAGCAGATTCTAATTTAAAGCTACACACATGCACACACACAGACTGCGAGTACAGTACGGTATTAACTGCCGAGCTGTGTAAGCCGTAGCTCTTCTTACTCCTGACCAACCGCATCTTACGTCTTACCTTCAGGTTGTGACCGATGGCCGCGGTCGACGTGGGAGACGAGGTCAAGTCCCTGAAAACACACACGCAGAGAGACAGTTGTTGTTACCGTTTCACTCCACTCGGCTGAAACATGTTTCGTGTGACCTGTCAAGTCAATCCAATCAAAGACGACGACGATAAACTTCTTCGAGAAGGCCCACTGCTAACATAATGGTCTCTCACAGAGCTCCTTGCACAAAGTGGGCAGGACACAGAATATAAAAAATCAATTTTTTGCCAACGAATCGACCGATCGGCAAAAACGCGATAGCGGCCAACAGAAGAACGACAAACGTCAGTTGTTCATACTTTTACCAGCTAAATCCAGAGTAAGCGTCAATCGGGCCAAATGACGTTGCCTTTACTGCTGACGAGTACAACACAGCAATGCGGGGGAAGAAGAAACTCCCACTGCTCAGATACAAGATACACAGAAGGAAGTGGATGTCATAGTGACTGGATGAGACGATGGAAGCAGGACGGCCCACGGCAAGGCAAAGACCTATGGTACCGCAGCCTACAGCGGAATACTCAGAAAGTCTATAGACACAGCTGTTTAAGCAGGTGTATGTTGAGGCCGCTGATGATGACGTTGTGCTTTCCACGTCGACATTAGGATATATGAAAATGAGAAATGACTCCTGAGGTGGAAATATTGAACTCCCTTTGGGCGCTAAGGCATGGGATTTTGCAGAGATGCAAACAGCGTCGCCATCGACAGACACCCATGCGCTAACATTCATAGTACAGCGAACGCAAGGGCTTTCATCAGCGGCCCATAGGCTCAAACCCCATCGTGTTTCCTCTTTCGGTGATTGTGACTTTAAAAGACACGTAAATCTTGTGGAAAATGCCAAATTAAATTTGTTTGTTTGTTTGTACAATGGCAAAGGGTGACATTGCACATCGATGGGGCTGTTCTCAGAACACAGATCACAGGCAATGGACATGGCATTCCATATTCATCTCTGCATGTGAAGTTTGTATAATATAATAAAAAATTATAAATAAATACATCACGATAATAACAAATAATCATAAATAATACACTAACGCGGTCAGATGGGGAACCCACAGGTTGATGCATAAGTCTAAATTTAGTGTCGCTTGAAATGTGAGCGATGCATTTCGACCGTGGCTGAACCATAAACCTTAAGAACAAGTTCAGCTCCTGGGGTTTACCGGGATAGTGTGCTTCTGTTCCCGGGATTCCAAAAGGGACCAGTACAGAATCACACGCTAAAAGTCTATCCCTTAAACACAGTTAGTCCATGACATCACACCAAACCGAACCCTACTTGCCCCCAAAAGTCACCTCAACTTAATTAGGAAGACCATCCCTGGATAGAGGGAGCACTCTATCCAGAGAAGGTTAGTAGCACAATGGGACTCGTAACGGACAGACGTAATGGTAGCATTAGCAGGCAAAACAGATTCAGGGACATTTCATTGTTAATGCTGACGCAGGATTCATACAAGACTCATGCAATGCAACCACTGGTGATTTTACTCATTCATTACGAGTCAGAGATCACCAATGTGAACAGTTATGGCTGTTGTCTTTTCTGCTGATAAATGTGTGGTTGTTTAATAAATGTGTGTGTGTGTGTGTGTGTGTGTGTGTGTGTGTGTGTGTGTGTGTGTGTGTGTGTGTGTGTGTTTGGGAGTTGGTTGACTGGATAATACGGAAATAACAGGTTAAAGCAATCAATAAATTGCTTCATATCAATTCATATTCATAAACTACATAAAAATATGTAGTTTACCGCAGAAAAAAATCACCACACATCGATTTACAGGGACGCAATATTTGCGCTCTTGTAAACTCGGGTCCTCATCAGGGGAATTATACCTGCACAATATTAATAGTGGTATAATTCGTAGTACGGGTAAGTACAATATTTCCTAGAAATGTAAGCAGAGCCTTTCATCTTTTAACCTCCTAATCTGTCGCTCTACCAATCACAACATTCCACCAACGGCTACATTCTCTACTAGGGTTTCTCACTCACTCTCTCGCTCTCTCCCCCTCTCTCCCCCTCTCTCTCATGTAATCTCGACAAGCAGCTAATTAACTAGTGCCCCGGCTGAACTGAGTAACCCCACCAGCGGCCAGCAGTTATTTTAGGAGGAGCTTATTGGCGAGGCATAAGCACAGCACACTTGTTTGGTCAAAAAAGGACCAAATAAGCATTGCAAAAAGTTCTTCTTGTCATAACACGCTGGAACATCGACCCTCAAATATTCAATCTATTCACTGAATAGATGTTTTTTTTTTTCAGGGGGTAACTCTCTGCTCTCTCTCTCCCTCTCTCTCTCTTCTCACTCTCTCTCTCTCTCTCTCTCTCACTCTCTGTGTGTTCGGAGTGCGTGGGTTCATTGATACTATCTCTCTCCTGGTGCTTTAATGGTCACAGTGCAGTCGTCTCAGGAGCCGGTATTAGCATGGCCAAGTTATTTCCTCTCAGGGGCGATTTCCACTCACCCAACAGCATTTTTCCGTTCGCTCTCCTTCAAACTTGAGGAAGGAGCTTTTTTTTTTTTCCCTGGCGGTTATGTCCTAAAGGATGCTGGGGGATTCAACAAGAATTTGGTGCTTGTCCTCAGGCATACTGACCAGTGTATTAGTGGTTGCTCTTTCCAAAGAGAAATGCATTCATTTTTCGAAACATAATTTCTCATCACAGTAAGTAGCTGCAGTAAACAAGCTAGCACGAACCTGGGCGACTGGGTGACTTGGTGTGCTTAGTTTTATCGTCAACCAGTTCTTGTGGTAATTGATTGACTAATGGCCAATACTTCCCCTCGCTTATTTCTAGAATTCTGCCATAGAAATATCTAACAGAAGCATATGTGGTCCGATACATGCGACGAGTCGTCAGACCTTTTTCCCCAAAGCTGTAAAAATACTGAATTGCAACATACACTGATACCTATACATACCTCCATACCTCTATAACAAGTGCAATATCTCTTCATTTAATCTGTATTTATTTCAACATATTTATTTCTGTTAAATTCCTCCAGTTTGTGCACTCACCTATTGTCTATATGTTTATATTGTTTATTTTTCTATTTATTTTTTATTTTTATTTTTCTACTCTGTCTATACTGCACTGATATGGTGATTGCTTTTTTAATTTCGTTGTACCTAGGTACAATGACAATAAAAGAATTCTGATTCTCTGACCTGGAGTTGTACGGCAATTCCAATACATTTTCTCAGACAACTCAATTTCCAGGTCAGCTCAAACACACATACACAAAGTGGCGTTAAGGATTTAGGATTTAGCCTGGTATCCATCAGGTATCTTTTCCCTGCAGTGAAGGACAAGGAAATGACTCATGTACACACCCCTGCAGGTAATTGGTGTCATGACTCTCTGACTCACTAACCAGCTCTAATCCATACACTGCTTTTTTTTCGCCGCATCCATTGTTTCAAAGGACAACTTTTGCACATGATATCCAATCAAGGATTCAGGATTCAGAACCGTCTGCTCGATATGAAGTGGACACAATTTAACATTAACAGCAGATCAGTCATGTTAGCTAAGAGTGTTACACTCACTGAAGAGCTGGTCCCTGAACATGATGAGAACCTGCATGCACAGAGCTTGTATATATGCCTGTGGGTGTGTGTATGTGTGTTGTGATGAGACGTGACAGTGTGTATGTGCTCCTGTAGCCTGTGTCACACAGCGGTAGCTTCTGTCTCAGGAGAATTACCAAATTCCCTTCATGTTGTTCTAGGGTCTCGCAGCATTCTTGTTTCCCCCCCAGATGTTCCCACCATCTCGTCTCAGAGCCTTCACCCCGGATTTCCATTTTCAGTGGCTGAGAAACCCATTTTTAAACTTTCCATGCCCTCCTGTCTGATCCCTTCAATGAAACCTGCCACTGAAATCCCCCCCACGCTGCTGCCACACACACACACACACACACACACAGTTTTTTTGGAGGCCAGAGCCACAAAAGAACATTCCCTTCGCTTAATTGAGACATAAATACAATGCTGGGCTGCAATTTTTATAAGCCCATTAGGATTATTATTACCCATTATTTCCCACTGTCAACATACATAAGGAGAATAAAGACAAGAAGACAAGATAGACAAATGAACAAGCCAGGATACCCACTCACATGCATCCTCTGTTGACGATGTTAGATTCACGTTACATTAAAACAACACAATAAAAATACATTGGTTTGAATCTCCTAAATGGCTGTCAGACGGCCAAAGGCAGGGACACAAAATGGCACCGGGCCACTACCTGGCAAAAACCTCTAAAGCAACGAACGCCACGCAGCCAAAACTAATCCAACACACAATGCACGCCACACAGCCAAAACACAACCGATGACACGCGGCCAAAACTAAATCAAAACACAGCTAACGCCGCACGGCCAAAACTAATCCAACAGCAACGGCCAAGGACAAATACCTGTTCACTGTTCCACTACGTCTTCCTCCGGGACCGTTTCAACGGCTGGTGCTGAGGAGAGAAAGTCGCGGTGGGAGGGTTTGGCCGGTCCCCGGCACTAGCTACAGGCGGAGGCGCTCATAGTGGTGCCGCGGAACAAGACGCTGGAGCAAGTGGCGTTGCCACGGCGCTGGGACACGTCGTTGGCCACGCCGAGGCTCATTGTGTGAGGACCTGTAGAGCAGCGCGACAACAGCAACACAGAGACTGAGGGTTTCCAGCGCAGGGAGTCAGACACAGGGGGGGGGGCCTTCTACTGAACAAGTGAAGGAGGGAGGGAGGGAGGAAGGGAGGGAGGGAGAGATGGGGGTTGTAAGAGGCCTGGAGAATTCAGTGAGGAAGGCAGTTTGGGGGGGGGGTGGAGAAATGTGGTAGACGCGACTTGAAAAATCCTGACGCATTAAAAACAAGCGCCGTCCGTCGTTGAGGCTGCGTTGAACTTTGACCTCTGCGGTGTCGTCGCACACACACACAGGAAGCAGCCCTGCACTCGTCTCCCGGGTTCGATAGAAGTCATGATCGCTAAAGTAACCTCGTTGCGTCAAAAGGCTCCGCCAATTGTGAATTAAACAAGGGTGGGCACGAGAAGTAGATAGATAGACAGATAGATTAAAAACTTTATTGATCCCCGAGGGGAAATTCAGGGCGCAGCACTCAACGGCTAGGATTTGTTTTGCAGAGAGAGAGAGAGAGAGAGAGAGAGAGACGCGGCTGCCGACGCTCACGGGAGGTTGTCTGAGGTTCGAGATCCAGCTGATTAGTTGTGTATCATCAGATGAGGTGGTGATGGTGAGTGATTGAAAGCTGAGCTGGGGAACTCGAAATAAATCGCATAACTCACTATGGCAGGTTTTTGTTCATACAGACATCACTAGAAATGAACAAAATGACACGTCTCGTTGTGTTCACGTGAAGCACGCTGCACCCAACAGAGGTCACCCAGAAGAGGTCACCCAGAAGAGGTCACCCAGAAGAGGTCACCCAGAAGGGTTCACGAGGAAACGTACGCGTGCATGGGATGCCCGGTTTTGCTTCGCTTCTCTGAACTGTAGCCAAAACCAAGGAATATAATCCAACGTCTTAGACATGACTCTGACAGTAGCACCATTGCTCTTTAAACTCTGCACCGATTTGTTTGTCTGGCATCCTTTCCCAATTATTTGAAGACATAGATATTATACTAATTGTATGTTATTACAAACGGGGTGCACGTGGACACACACACACACACACATACATACATACACAGACAAGCGCACGGATACGCACACACACACGCACACGCAAACGCACACACACACACACACACACACACACACACAAACACGGCCAAGCAACGGCTTGCTACAGAATCCATCGATTGCACGTTTTCACGACCCCCTACGAAACCCTCCACTGAGCTTCAATCGAGTCCAAGTCTGAGCAGTATTTGTTTCTCGACTCATGTTTTATGTTACAACAGGCCCATATAGGAGGACGTTTTGCCTTAAGGGTTGGATGGGTCAGAATTAGCATAGCCAGTACAGCCCAAAGCCCACGAAGTGCCAACACACACACACACACACACACATGCACTCTGATGTGCGAGCCCTCCGGAATCCTCCCGTTCAAATGGACCCGAGCACACGGAGAGCTGCAGTGTGGCAGGCCGTATTTTTACACTCGCCGCGCATAGGACTCAAGTCTATTTTTACTGTCCGTCCCTACACTGTTACCATCTTAACAAACAGCAGTGGGAAAGCCAGAAAGTCTGTGTAGCTGCATGTGTCATAGCAGGTACCGGCACACAAGCGCACACATAAACAAGTGCGCGCGCACACACACACACACACACACACACACACACACACACAAGGGCGCACGCACAGACACAGACACAGACACAGACACACACAGACACACACACACACACACACACACACACACACACACACACACACACACACACACACACACACACACACACACACACACACACACACACACACACACACAAACACAGGGTGCTCAGACATGATGTGAAGCAGAGTAAAGTGGAGGTCTTCCCATGCCCCCTGCCCTTTCTGGTGGACTTAGACATCTCCCACAGGCCATGCCGCAAATAGACGGGAAACACACGCACACTCACGCACACACACACACACACATACATACATACACACAACAACGTTACTTTGATGCCACCATAACATGTCCCACACAAACACACGTACACACACACACACACAGTTAAGTTTTGAGTTGAGTTTGAGTCCAGGCACACAATCACAACTTTAAAAAAATAAATCTAATAATTCAATTTAATTAGAGGTTGGGCTGCTGTTCAGGCGTTCACACCTGTGCTCAGAACACACCCACGCTAAAACATTTGTGGAGATTTAGCCCATCAATGCTTGATGAGTCCAAAACTGCCAACACATAACCTGTCGTGGCTAATATGGGTCTATATTTACATTGTATCCTAAGGTTTTAAAAACCTTGTGCATTTAAATCAAGATGAACCAAGAACAATATTAACTGATATGAATGTCCACGACAATGAGAGCAAATCATTCTTCCGGGTCCTTTGGATGGCGACGTCACTCGCGACGCGAGCACAAGCACAGGGAAGCTAAATCTACTCGGCGAAGCCGAACGACGCGGACGACTCTGCGGCCGCAGCTAAAAGCCACGAGTGGAACCGCCCTGAGGCGCCGGCGACTTACAGTGGGGGGTGGGGGGGGAGACACGTGGCAGCATCCGACGTGTGCCGGTAGCTTTGTGGCACCGCTGTGAGCCCCAAGCCGCACCCCCACCCCCCCCCCCATCCCCCCGGCCATGTAATCTGACGTTAAGGGGTTCAGGGTTACCACGTTCAAGCCCCCCCCCCGCCCCGAAACAGTCAGCTTCTCAGAGGGGGGGAACCCGGGCAAATCGGTGACCTTTAAATAGGTCGGGCCTGGTGACCCGCGATGTATGACACGGGTGAGATGACAGCCACGCTGTGCGTTTGCCTGGTCGCCGCCTACGAGAGTACACAGTGTATACATGTATATATATATATGGCTCCGCCACCAGTGTGACGAAAGCATCGCCTGAATCAGGAGCCAGCCGCATTGGTGGGATACCGATCAGACGGTACGAAAGCGGTCCATGGCACGCGAATGACGATGGCCGCATATGATGTGACATCGCCGAGATGAACTAAATCTGTTTTGTGGACATGGCTGGCAGCACGCGAGTACATAAATACACCTCGTCAACACATGGTGAGGATTTAAAAAATGCACAGTACAATGTTGAATCAACACAGCCAACCCAACAAGCCCAGTCGTCATGCCTAGTGTGTGTTTTTGTGTGTGTGTGCATGTGTGTGTGTGTGTGTGTGTGTGTGTATAGTGGCATCTAGGGACAACAGCCATCTACAGCGGCCAGTCTCTCTCATTATCTGCCATGTGAGTCACATAAGAGCGAACCTCGAAAATCTGGGGGACATTCGCCTACAGGATGGTGGATTGGATCCTTCCCACAGATATACAGATAAATGCATCACACCGCACACGAATATCATGTCTCAACAAAAGACGCCAAGCATCTGTTAAATGTCCACATGTTGTTATAGGTAGGCCACCTTCACCGACACCCTGTTTATAGTGGAGAGACAAGTGTGTTTTCAACCAACAGGCAATCCTGTCATTGGGAGAGTAATAGTTATTAGTGCAAAACATAATCAAACACCCCCTGAAGTACAGCTATGTTGTAATGCAACCTCAATCACCATCTAATCAGTCTAGTGCTCGTTATTACTCATTAGGCATTGTGCGCAGGACCTATTCAACTCTGGAGAGGCAGTCTATGATAGCCAGGTTGCTCTGATTCTTGCAGTCCCACACCGCAACATGCCAGAAATAACGCTCAGGTGGGCTTCTTAAGCCTAATCCCCTCAATCAAGCCGTGCCAAAAACAAACAAAAGAAAAAAGAAAAATCCATAGAGATACGGGATTTACATATATAATACAACATATACATGGTGGTGCAGCCGTTACCTCTCCTTCCATCTTAATCCAGGGGAGTTTTTTTTTTTTTTTCCTGATAGCAGGCTTTGAGCTGGATGCCATAAACAGCCTGTATCGTAAGCCCCCTCTCTAATGTGTGGGCCGACCCGGGGCTGAGGCCGCTGTGTGTGAGCGGGGCCCTCACTATGCATTCAGCACCGTGCACGAGCCTGCTGGCTTGAACCAGAAAACTGACTCATTTTACATATTAGGATGAGCACAAGTTGGAGAACATGGTTGGACGGACTCGAGGCTATATGTAGACAGACCCTTTTTTTTTTTTCAGGGCTCGGGAGATGATCTAAGGGAGGAAGAGTCGACTCCAAAGGATTTTCGATGCCATCACGTGACGTCTGAGAATCAATTCTAAAAAATTAACGTGAAAAGTGGAATCGACTCCAGCCGCAGTCTTGACGACAAATTGTAATGGAAAGAACGCCTTCATTTTGTGAATTGCTTTGTTTTGGTTTATTTAAAAAACTATCAGTAACAATCAATGTTTGATCCCTTTAGTGGGACCCACTTCACTGGGGATGGAAAAATGGGGGAATTTAGTTGTGATTTAGAGTGAGAGTTAGTTTTGGAATTGAAATCAATTGACAATTGATTCCATCAAACAGCCATCAACTCCAAATAATCTGGAGCCATCCATCCCAAAGAATATCACCTTTATTTTTTATATCTTTTAAATACCAAATACACAATTTCCCATAACATTAAAACAGAAGGAATGTGATGTTATGTTTGTCAGCAATCTTGAAATGTAATGCTTAAAGGCATAACAAAGTGAAGGTGTGATAGGACTAGACTTGGAATTGGGAAGGAGTGATTTCTCATCCATCTGTCCATCTATGGTGTCTGTTTGACAGATTTAGCGTTTCTGGTCGCTGGGAGCAGTTATTACTGTGGAACTGAAGAGGCATATGCAAATGAAGAGGCCCGCTTCAAAGCTGTAATTAACAGCCACTTTTGGCTGATGAACAATTGATTAGGAATTGTATTTGACAATGGTGACATCATAGTATCTGATTTAAAACAAATGATTTATTGATTAGATCGGGTTTTCATTGTTGATGAGTATTTTCCCCTGACCATTAAAGCTTTGATTATTTGAATTTGTCATTTCATACATGTTTTATTTCACTAATTGACAGCTCTGGTAACTGTCAGATGAATGGACAATGGAAATAATCATCATTATAGAGTATTGTGTTCTTTAGATATACGGCTTTGTAGCCTACTTTTAGAACGCAAACAAACACCCATTCTAAAAGCTGAGGAATAATTGCCTATTTAAAAGATTTGCATGGGGTCTACGCGCTAAGCAGAAGTGTCAAAACTAGGCCATCAAGACTAAACAAACACACGTGTAGAAACTAACCGCGTCTCGAGAGAAGACCATAATTACCTTGTCAACCAGGCACAATGTAAACACAAGTGACGGGCAAACGGTTACATTAGGCCTAAGTACATTATGGTAATGAAGGGTAAGAGAACAGTACAGGCGACCGACGAGCGTAATAACAAACGGAAGAGTTTGGGTTTTTTTTAACGCGTTTCAGTGCACTAGAGATACCACATTCCAATATTGCCAACAGTATAATTACATTGCAGACAACACACACCCTAATGACAAATCAGGCCTAATTAACGGAGTCCTATTCCACTGCGTACCTGCCAGGAGGGCCAAATGATGGGACGCCGGCGTAAGCGAACGGAAAGCGTGGAGGGTGACGAGGGGTCGGTCCAGGGTCACTGGTGGTGACTCACCCGCCATCATCCGAGAGTCCGCCTGACGTCTGACGTCGCTCCCGTGATAGTTGCCGACCTGTTGTTAGAAAACAAAAGGGGGACGTGCACCACGACTTGGGACACATCGTTATTTGTTTATTTGTGTAGGATGGTTTTGCACCTGCATTGTGAAATGTAAAGCGGTATCGACGGAGGATGGTGGGCGGTGGCGGGGGGGGGGGGGGGGGCGCACGTGGGTATCTTGGGCAGTGGGCTACAGCTGGAAACGTGTGAACATCTGTCGCACGTCGGACTCCATGTGTCATCGATCGGAATCGATTTCGTTTCTTCAGATGTCGTTAAAATAAATAAAAAAGTATGTAAACAAACGGGTGGTGGAAATGTTCTTTGGTGTACAGTAATTGTGTATCGTCAGAGTTTGCCCTACAACAGCCGATCACACGCAGTGGGCTGCTCTCATCGCTTGCTGCTCTGTTTGAGTTTGTCTCTCCACGTCTGCAGCCTACTGGCCGTGAGAAATGGGAAAAAAAGCTCTCAGCGATTTGGATGAATGTTGATTTACTGGACATGTTTCCATTACGTAGCCAGCTAATACGTAACAGCAGTGGACGGGGGGGGGGTGACTCAAACTGTGAAGCCCGAATTCAAAATTGTATTCAGTTGGCCACTAATATGATTGGAGTAATCCTAATTGAGATACATTCACATCTTATTTCGACAATGTGTTGAATTGAAATTCGTATTCATAGTTGTGCCACTGCCAACATGCGTTTAACTTGCACATGAGAAAGTGGGTAGAATAAAGAGCTATAGATATAACGTACATTGGTCTCGTTGTAAGTTAACTTTTTGAATAGCCTGACCTGGAGTCTATAGTAAATGCAGTAAAATGTAATACATGCACGTATACAGACAGACAGACAGACAGACAGACAGACACGGAAATACAGATGAGAAAGTAAATAACCAAAACTCAAATACAATACTCACGTAAGTTACTATAAAGAAGCAAACAGCAAGGATTTTGTAGTTACTTTTATTGTTACGTTCATTTCATTTGACACCAAAAATAGGACATTTATGACTTGCTGCTCCAACAGTACTCTATTCCGACTCCCACTGTCCACAAGATAAAAGTGGAACAAACCCCAATTCCCCATAAAATGGCCGCACCTTGATCTGTGAAGTGTAATTCTAATTGCCCCGGGCCAGCAGTTTAATGTATGTGACAGAAAACATCCCGAGAAAGCATCCCAGAAAAAAATACCTCCTGACCATTCGCCATTGAAGCGTTGATTCTCAGTAATGCTAAAGAAAAAGCAGCCAGTGGTATGAGTGGTTTAAACACTTCACCAAAGGGACCACCAGTCTCACGGTCTTGTAGCTCTGGCATGGATTCCTTCACTGCTGCTTGTATTTCATCTTTTTTATCCCATACATACAAAACGGGAGTTTGTGTTATGATTTGTCCAGTAAGCCAAGCACAACTTTAGCTTTAACCTGAGAAAGTCGTCTGTGGGCTTCTGTGCGGTTTATAGCCTCTGAAACCCCTTCAATGTAATGTATAATCCACGATATCCATGGAGTGACGTCACTTAAAGGTAAACTGTTGTCTTTCAAACCAGTAAAGTGCTTCAGGGACTGTGGCCTAAGATATCTCAAGGTCCTGCTCGTGACCCAGGCACACACACCTTTCGCTTTGTACTTTTCACGTTGGCATCTTATAACACGTGAGCCGTCGATAAGGGTGTGCCGTGGACTCAGTTTGGACCGGCGCCGGTTTGTTTGGTGGTTACCTAGGGGGTGGGGGGGGGGGGGGGGGGGTCAGGGGTTGCCGATGGAAACAGTAGGTCAAGCCAAGATGACCGCGAGGGGAACGCTGCGATTGTGTGACTCTACGCCTCAGCGGTGGTGGGAAGAACTCTCACAAACAGAGTCTTGGTGTCCAGGGATTTGACAGAGGCGTCGGCTGGCAGCTCTGACGGAGAGAAACAATGCAGATCGTTACACATGACATATTGAATGCGTATTTGACCACACTAAGCCGGTGTGCACCGCCGGTCGGATATGTACGCGATCCAAAATATTCCACAGCTTTTGCGTCAGCGTCTCCTCAGACATCTTACCGCCGCGTTCAAACCCCCTCGCACGTCATTTCAGAGGTGCACAGCTTGAAACCCCCCACCTGAGGTGGTGAGGAGCTGGACAACAGAGGAGCCTGGTGATGGCGTGCATGCGTATGTGTGTGTGTGTGTGTGTGTGTGTGTGTGTGTGTGTGTGTGTAGTAGTGTGTGTGTGTGTGTGTGTGTGTGTGTGTAGTAGTGTGTGTGTGTGTGTATGTATGCATGCGTGTGTGTGTGTGTGTGTGTGTGTGTGTGTGTGTGTGTGTGTGTGTGTGTGTGTGTGTATGCGTGTGTGCGTGTGCGTGCGTGCGTGCGTGTGTGTATGCATGCGTGTGTGTGTGTGTGTGTGTGTATGTATGCATGCGTGTGTGTGTGTGTCTGTGTGTGTGTCTGTCTGTGTGCATGCGTGCGTGTAGTAGTGTGTGCGCGTGTGTGTGTGCGTGTGTCTGTGTGTAAGCGTGTGTGTGTGTGTGCTGGTACCCTGGCTGAGGTCCGGGTCCAGGTAGAGGCGGAGGCGGCGTCCGCGGAGGCCGAACAGCCTGGTGGCCTCCAGCAGCAGCCCGGCGGGGTCCAGCTGGTTGCGTCCCAGGGGGTTGGCCAGGAGGAGCGTGCCCACCTCCCCGGTCAGGCACTCTGGGAGTCAGGGGAGGGGGGAGAGAGAGAGAGAGACAGAGAGAGAGACGGAGCGAGAGAGCGAGAGAGCAGCGAGAGAGAGAGAACAAGAGAGTGCAAACAGCGAGGGAGTGGGATGGAGACGGCAAGGAGAGAGAGAGAGAAAAAATTGTGTTGGCGGAATAATGATTGACTTATAACCTTTCCAGATGAAGTTGGAAGGCACAAACTAGGCATAACCTTTTGATATGTCTTCACGGGGGGGGTAGAAAAAAAAAAGAGATGGGAGGGAGAAGGAATACGATAATGGCAAAACGTAGCACAAGAGCAGAGGAGAGAGGTGAAGGCTCGGAAGACAATGTTGGACGGACGGACGGGGTGTCTGTGTCTCACCTGACGGACGGCTGCCGCAGAGCTGCAGGTTGACGTAGGGGCACAAGATGGTGCCCGTGGCGGGGGCGGGGCAGGGGGCGGGGCTGGGGGCGGAGCCTGGCGATGTCACGCTCAGGGTGTTGCCGATGAGTGAGTGAAGGTCCGACTTCTTGGTCAGCTCTGGAGCAAACGCACGCATTCGGGAAAGCGTCAAGGCTGTGTTATGGTGCCGCTTAGTGATCGCGTAGTGATCACGCAATGGCCACGCAGTAGCTTGGACGCAGTCATGAGACCGTGATGGTTCTGCGTGGGGTTTACGTGTCGAAATGCAATTCATTGCCACACCGTTAGAGGGGCGACCAGAATGACCATTCTGGTCATTACATACGGATTACTAGCGAGTAAAAAAAAAAGTTTACAGAAATGAAGGCAAAAGTTAGATATACTGTATGTTGTCGCCAATCAGTCGAAGCATTTATCACACCGCGGCGGTGTTAACGAGTGGAAACCGGAAAAGCGGTCTCCAGCGAATGTAGTTAGCGGACCAATCACAGCCAATGCCGCTGCGTTGGTGTTGCGTCGCCTCGACGCACGTCTAGGATTTTTGGGAGGTGCACGTCAGGCCCTTGCGGTGGACGCAAGGGGGGTCCGCAAGGACGTAAAGGGTCCGTAAGCCCCCTAACTTTGCGTCAACTCAAAAATTAAGCATAACCCAGCCTTTAGCAAACGTGCGTCGTGCACACCGCGCACACACTGCCGTCGTGCTCCATTGTGTGAGTATATTATGTGTGCGAGTGGGGAGTGTTCGACTCACCGTTCTTGCCACTGAAGAAAGAGAAGCGTGTGTGGTTTGTGTCGAAGACCCTGCTGCACACCGCAGAGAGTTTGTCCATGTCCACCTTGTTGTCACCCCTGGGGTTCTCCAGGAGCACAACGGCCTCTGGGTATCGACAGACAAACACGCAGGCGTTCCCGCTTGGTCAGATCCAGAATCAGAACATCAAGGAGCTTTTGAAATACAAACACGCCGGTAGTTTTTTTTTTTTTTTTTTAGTTTGCTCAGCAAGTATAGAAAGTAAAAGAACGCACTGTACATGTAAATGTAAACAAGTAAACATGTAATACAACTGTAAATGAACATTAAATAAAATAAACAATATACAAATAAAACATGCAAATCCAAGATAATATCCAATCACTTTTTTTTCCAGGTATTCCCCAGGACATTTTCCATCACCTGCCTTTCGTCTGAGGTTTGACGTAATCGGGCAACGGAATTTTCCCATTTCCCGTTTGTTCAACTCGGTCACATAAATGTTTACAATATGGCAACAACCTTTGGCTTCAGCACACGCCTCCAGGGACCTGTAAGTGGGTGACGGCGCCGGGGGGGGGGGGTCTACATCACCAGACAGTCCACGGCTACAGACAGCTGACCCGCCCGTTCCGCCCCGCCCGGGTCATGTGATGACAGCGACGTCATTCCCTCTCACCTCGCTCCACGTTGTTGAGGTTGGCCTTAAGGTTGATGTATGCACATGCAGGCCCATTGAGCGGAGCCTGGGAGGCCGGGCCCCTCTTCACGATGGTGACCTCCAGGTCCGATCCCTTCAGCTGCCGCCCGAGGGAGCAGGGAGAAACAAGAATGGGAGAGATGCAGATGTGCGATGCTGCGTTAAGCGTCGCTTATGGTGCCGCGTAGTGATCACGCAGTTGCTTGGACGCAGTCATGAGACCCCGTGATGGTTCGGCGTGGGGTTTACATGTCGAAATGCAATTCAATGCCACACCGGTAGAGGGAGACCAGAATGACCATTCTGTTCATTACATACGGATTACTAGCGAGTAAAAAAAAAGTTTACAGACATGAAGGCAAAAGTTATATACAGTATATGTTGTCGCCAATCAGTCGAAGCATTTATCACACCGTGGCGGTGTTTATGAGTGGAAACCGGAAAAGCGATCTCCAGCGGATGTAGTTAGCGGACCAATCAGCCAATGCCGTTGCATTGGTGTTGCGTCGCCTCGATGCACGTCTAGGATTTTTGGAAGGTTCACGTCAGGCCCTTGCGGCGGATGCAAGGGGCGTCCGCAAGGACGTAATTGGTCCGTAAGTCCCCTAGCATTGCGTCCACGCGGAAGCATAACTTAAGCATAACTTGGGCTTTAGTCGTTTTTCTCCGAGCCCGCGGGTCGCTCGCAAGTCATTGGCGGCCGGCATGCAAACTCTGAGATGGAAGTTGAACTTGAACATCGAGACACGCAGCTAAGTGACTCCACCGCCCTCACGTTGTGCACGCAGCCTGCCTACAGCGAGCTGGGCGAAGTGGCACGGTCGCAAGCGCAACAGTACGCGGTGGACCCGGGCGTACCTGGGTCTTCTCCTCCACAACCACGCTGGCGGTCTTTGGGACGGGGTAGGGCACGAGGGGGGCTTTGGTGGTGGCCAGGATGAACTCTGTGTGGGCTTGGATCACAGACTCCAGGTATTCCCCTGCTGGCTGACAACGGTAGTACACCGTGATCTCATCTGATGGCACCAAGTGGCCCTGGGGGGGGGGGGGGAAAGACAGGAGAGGATCAGCAGGAGTTACTTGACTCGGTAGCAGGAGTCACTTGACTCGGTATTAGGAGTCACTTGACTTGGTATTCGGAGTCACTTGACTCAATATTACGAGTTACTTGACTTGATTACACGTGTCAGCTACATGTGAGAGTTTGAAGAAAATAGGCAAGGAGGAAATCAAAAAAAGCTAAGAAAGACCAAAGCGAGGTAAACACACCAACAACAACAAAAATCAATAAAACAACAATTATTTTGGATCCAATGAAAAAACCTCTATTTTGGCATTATGCACGGCTTGCTGCCTCTAACCTTGACAGAACTATATTGACTATATTCTAATCTATTGTGCACAACACACACTCCTACGTAGGCGGTCCACACACGCACACATCATTTAGCGTACAGGGTTCAAGGGCAGAGGAGTAGCTCGATACAAAGGAGCAGCCAATCAATGAAGATGTTATAAGCCTTCCCTGCCAAGGCATTGACTTCACCCCCAAGAGGATGGTGTGGACGCCATTTTAGAGGGAGAGAGAGACAGAGAGAGAGAGAGAGATCTGATGTAATGGATCTAATGATACAGTCAATTCATCAACATGTTTCAATGTTGTATTTTGTACTGCTAATTACATTTTTTACAATGACTATTACTATGATTTTGCATGTCATGCATGTTTTTTTGTGCTTCTGTAACGTACGACGTGCATCCATCCCGAAAAAGCCCTTTCAGCCTTGAATCACGAGAGAACCTCAGAACCGGGGTTCCACGCGAGGGGGGGAACCGAGACGAAACATTCCACCACCACCACCACCAGCGCAACCTACCCCCCCCCCCCCCCCCCTCCCACCAACAAACTACGGCAAAAACACCTCTGCAAAACGGTTCAATTCAACTCCCGGTGCCGGGGTGGAAACATTCTTAGCTGCCGCTAACTTTAGTTTTTTTGTGTGTGTGTGTGAAACAACAGGAGGTATTCAGCCCGGTCCGGAGCCTGCTCGCCACCGCCACCGCCACCGCCGCCACGGAAGAGGAACGGGCGTGTGTGTGTGTGTGTGTGTGTGTGTGTGAAAGCTACGCGGGGCCGCCGGCTAATCCGCCTTGGCCCCCAGGCGGGCCGCTTCAAAGGCGCGGCGACGTCACAACGTGAAAGGGGGGCCAGGCCAGCGATTAAGCCTCCATTAAGCCCCCCAGTTCTTAATGATGGAGGAATGCCTCACTGTGACGCCGCGATGGAAAAGACTCGTCGAGACGAAGGGGGCTCTGAGAAAAATAAAGAAATAATGAAGAAATAAACCTGAGAGGAACTGGGGGGAGGGGAAAACAACCACAAAAAAAAAAATAATAAATAAGACACGCATGTTGGGACGTGACAGATGGCCACGCGGGGAGACGAGGGTGAGGGAATCAAAGAGGAAAAAAACACACACACACCGACAGGGAAGATGATAAAGACTAGAACCACAGCGCTGCATGCCCCCCCCCCCCCCCCCCCCAACCACTCCGAAGCAGACACGGGAGACCTGGTATCTGGGAGGGGGCTGTTCCAACGCAAATTGGGCCAAAAAAAATAAATAAATAAATAAATAAATAAATAAATAATGTATGCATGCAAATGGACGCCAAGGGGGGAAGCACACCCCTCCAACGAGACCAAAATAAAAATGTCTGTGAAGAAAGCAAAAACCTGTGTTTAAAAAAAAAAAAAAAATAAATAAAAAATACTCTGGCATCCCAAACGTTCCGAGTGTGAAGACAGCTAGCTAACAGAACGTTTAGGTATTTTTACAGTCCCCGCAACACCGGCGATGACGCCGTATCTCGCGTCTCATTACCCGGACACCCCCCCCCCGGCTTTAGGGTTCCTCCCCAAGGAACACCGTCATGCAGAATTCACAGCGTTGCATGCAACGCAAAGTCAAACAAAACAGACGTCGTGTTTCACAGCCACACTTGGCATGGCGGCGGCGGCCCCCCTTTCCCATCTCCTCGGCGGTGTATTAGAGCTCCACCCCCCCCCCCCCCCTCCCCCCCTCCGGATTCGTGGGCCCACCTTTTTGCGCAGCTTCTGAATGCGGTTGATGACTTCGCGGGCCACGCCCTCGTCCACCATGGACTGGTCCGGGCTGACGTCCAGCAGCACTAGGACCTGGGGGAGACGGGGGTTGGGGGAGGCAGAGGAGAGCTGTTCAAGTCACGGCACGCGGCGAGATCCCGAGCCACACGCCGCCCAGAGATGATGACCAACATAGTTATCATCGGGCGCGTCGTTGTACAGACGATGGCAGAGAGAGAGAGAGAGAGAGAGAGGGGCGACAGAGTGACCTTCACTTTGAGAAGGGAAGGTCGCCTGCGGGCTCCGGCCCCTCCCACCTGCAGACTCTGACATCATAGGCACGCTGAGGCAAATATAGATATGAGGACGCCTCCTGTTACGACTACGTCATGAATCAGGTCAACTTATAATAAGGTTATAGTATAGCCTCGGTTCAAACTCATGGGGACTTCAGTCTTCATGAGGAGGACTGACCGATAGCCCTCCGCCCCACTCGTACCAAAACATGTCCAGCCACGGAGATCAAGCAATAATTAATGGCAAGATGAGAGAAAAAATCTGAAGCGAAAGAAGATAGCTGAAAGAAATGTGTTAAGGGAGGTGGGAGACAGATGGGAGTTGGGGGAGGGGGGGGGGGAGAGAGAGCGTGAGAGAGACAGAGAGAGAGAGAGAGAGAGAGAGAGAGAGAGAGAGAGAGCACGACAGAGTGCGAGAGAGAGAGGGAAAGCAAGAGAGAGAGAGAGCATGAGAGCGAGTGAGAGAAAGAGAAAGAGAGCATGACAGAGAGTGAGAGAGAGAGAGCAAGAGAGACAGAAAAAGAGAGAGAGAGAAAGAGAAAGAGAGAGAGACCAGAGCCCAGTTAACTGGCAGAAAGGTGGAGCCGTGTGGCGTTGCTACGGTTGAGTGAGCTCTGATTGGAGAGGGCCTGTGGGGAGAGAACAGCACTGCTTCCCACTTAGCTGTAAAATGTATTTTCTTATTTGATTTTTTATTTTTTTCATATCAGTCCCAGCAAAGAGACATGAACGCCATTAACGGTCACAGAGCCGTGACAACAAAGTATTCTCAACACACACACCGTGGGACATAGTGATATTTATGACGCCTTTGCGTCGAGACTCGTGCGCGACTCGAAGCCTGAGAGTGAGTGACTCACTGTGAGGTGTCACGGGCAGGGCTCTGGCACTTATCATTGTTAGTATTATTGGATATCACACACACACACAAGTAGGCTGAGAGACATAAAAGGTAAAAAAAAATGAAAAAAAAATGCATAAGAACGCATCGAAACGAAACGGAAAGACCGAGGCGAAGTCTGTCAGCGTTTTTTTTTTTTTTTTTGGTCTGGCGGGCCAATCAGAAGAGCACCTCTAGAACACGGGAGAACACACGGGAGAACGTACCTGAGCGTCGGAGTGCGCCTCGTACTGGGCCGCTGTGCCGGAGCTCTGGTCAAAGGTGTACATCAGCCTCAGGTCCTCCTCGTGCAGCTCGTGGCCGTCCACGGTGATGGAGCCTGGGGGCGCGAGGGGGGGGGGCGGTGAGATCCGGTTAGATCCAGAAACAACGTCGTTAGGTCTGCTTTAATGTCCGCCGTCAATGCTAATGAAATTGGCCACGGAGAGCAACAGCCACAAATGCTAAAAATGATGTGTAGCATATACATCATATATCAAACCTGAAAAAATAAACCCCACCAACCTACATGTATTTAATATATTAATAATATATTAATTCATTAATTTCATTATTAATATTGCACTTATTTAACTTACAAAGCGTTAAATTTTTAAACTGAACGTGTGAGCTTCCCTCGGCCCCGCGGCCCCACGCATTTTAAAACCACACGGGCTCGGAGGACACAGCCAATCTAGCAGAGACCATCCCTTCTCCTGTGAGCACCGATGGGCACAATTACCCATGTCTGTACCCCACACACACACACACACACACACACACACACACACACACACACACACACACACACACACACACACACACACACACACACACACACACACACACACACACACACACACACACACACACACACACAGAGGGGAGGGGGGGGTGATAAAGTCAGACGTTTTTTGTTTTTGTTTTTTCTACTTCCTGTAAACCTGGATTTCCACGGTTTGATTTCCTGCGTCTCACACTACCTACCCCCGTTCTATTAACCCCTTCCACTGACACAGACACAGACACACACACACGAACACACACATACTGTGTGTTTACTTGCATTACGTGGGCCGGCGCTCCCCGACACCGCTGGGCTGGGCGGATTTTACGGCCCGTCTATAAAAAGCGTAATTACATACAGTACATCCAGCGACTGTGGATCGACCCCGGACCGGCCCGGGCTCGCCCGCCCACACGCACGTCAGCCCGGGGGGCCTTCACGGCGCGGCGCCCTGGGGGTCCGATCGCTGGGACTGTCACGCCTGTCTGTCCTGATCCCGGCTGAACGACTGTAACCTCACACTGATTCTCCCATCCTCCCCCTCCTCTCCTCCTTCCTCCCTCTCTTCCTCCTCCTCCTCCTCCGACCCAAACTGTGTCTCACATTTCGTGGCGCCACGGGTGTATCCGCCCAGGCCGACGCGTCGAGTCCCATCAATCTCTCCCCACCTCCGTCCGCCCCTGCTGTCAATATTCCTTCGGATGAACCGTCGGATGAGCAGAGTAATTGGAAATCGGAGGCTTCCCACAGCCCGGCTGACCTCCAGATATCTCCCTAACCCCCCCCCCCCACCCCCCCCCCCCCACCCCCAAGCATGCAACCCCTCCGTTTGGGTTTTCCCATTGATTGAAGACACGGGGAAAACCTTGGAAGTGACACTTGCGAAAGACGGAGCTGGAGTAAGAAACAGAATTAAAAACCCCCCAGGTCCTCACCGTGAGCGTCAAATTTGCCGTTTGCCGTTTGGTAATTCATTGTGATTATTAATACATCTTTCTGACGGGTATTGTGTGCCTTTAAAAAGGCAGCGAACGAGGTCGCGGGCGGAAAGTGGGTCAGCGCGAGCCACGCTGCCTCCGTGGTTGGAGCGCTGGCTGGCTGAAGCGCCAAGCCGCCCTGGGGACTGCTCAGTATTTAGTGTGGGGGGGGGGGGGGGGAGAAGTGGCGCTGTCACGCCACCCGATGACGCTTGAAGAGAACGGCCTTGAAACCCGTCCAAATGTGGTAGCTTCGCTTTTGTGGGACGTCTACAGAGAACAAACGCACGCATGCGCGTGCACACACACACGGACACGCACACACACACACGCGCACACACACACACACATACACACACACACACAAGCGCACACACACACACACACGCACACACACACGCGCACATACACACACACACCTGTCTTCTGGAAAGCTTCTAGCTGCTCGCTGGCCAGCTCCTTAATGGAGGCCGTGATTGCTTTGAAGGCTCCCTTCAGCCTCTTCCCCAGCACCATGTGGTCGGGCTCCGCCCGCAGACGGATGCCGTACTTGTCCTTGTCGGTGGACATGGTCAGCTGGCGCACGTTGAGCTCCTGCAAGCGGTGATACACGGGCGTGCAAGGGATTAGAAGACACCGGCGCTGTAATGAGCTCTGACAAAAAAAAAAAGCAAGAAAAACTCCCGAATGCGTGCGGGCATTATTTTTGCCATTCCTCAGGCCCGGCTTGATGATTCAACATAAAAGCCACATAAATCAAACCCTGTTGAAATGTAGCCCGGGCTGGTTGGGTGAGGACACACAGGCTTGAGGGTGAAAAGGTTATCGAGCCAAATTGCTGAATAGATGTCGTTGATGTTGTTGAGTTGTCAAACTCGTACCCGTCTCAATAAAAACATTTTATGTGCATCAAAGTTGTTCTGCGTTGCGACGTTCTGACAAGACTGAATGACAACAATGTTTCTGAAGCGAGTGTTGGGGAGTAAATGCTGAAAATAACACAGCACAAAGTACATTGACCAATGAAACAATTATCCATGCACCGCACGTCAATTATGAAATGTCCTGCAGTGAAAGTCAGTTATCCTTGATTCATAATGAAAAGAGGACTCTGGAATTATTTTTTAAATAATTTGAGATCTCACATATATTTCGATTTGGATGATTGCGAAATGTACGGTGAAATAAAGTTGTCCCGAGAGACGCAGAAGGTTGAAGAACTTCCATGAATGAACAACGGGCTCGTGGAATCGCAGGAAGTGCACTTAAAAAGCAGGATCACTGGACCCCTCCCGGCTCCAGTGACACTAATCCAGGTCCAATTACACCTAAAATGCCAAACGGCGAGTCCTAGCTAAGGGCCCTAATGTCCAGTGGGTACACTGAGGGGGGGGGGGGGGCTGCTCGGATGGAGCCCATCTCCTGCTCCCTGTCCTGATCAACAGTAGGCCTGTTCAGTGGAGGAAGGCGGAACAAACCAAGCTTTAAAGGTTACGTGTTTCTCCCCAATCCGAAAATGGCAGTTTGGGGGGGGGGGGGGGAAGTGTGACTTTCCTTCAGTCATCCACAGTGTACTAACCCTGGACTACACTGAGCAGGAAGGCGTAAGTGTCCTTTGCTTTCTGAGCAGCTTCACCGGCCGCGTCTGCACCCCAGGGAGAGGGCAACAGGAGCCACATGCTTGCTCTGTTCAGCGCACTTCAACATGTTCAGCGTCTTCAGACATGTGTGCGTGACCAATCAGTGTGTTTTTTTTTGCTATCAGGTTTTTTTGGGGGGATTTGGATTGTGGTCAATGTGAAGACCTTAATGGAGGGAGATGGAGAAGGCCGTGCTCTCAAGGTGTGTGTTCTGGTAGCCACTGAACAGTGTGTTGATGCAAATAGCGTGACAAAGAACCAATAACAATCTTGTGGAATCAAACAGACTCCAACAGGGCCTTTGATTGAACGCACAATAAAATAATCTATAATTAATCACGAGGAATTAACCTTCCTTTTCATTCCCCCTTTGGTTTCGTTTGCCTTCATAAATCTAACGGTCGGTCGGAATTGAAAATCTTTAACAACACAAGAAGGAAGAGTGCTGTGCTCTGATTGGCTGGAGGATCCCCTCTGGGTTCCATTGAAATAATGGCCGCCGTACCTCCAGAATGTATTTCTGCAGGGACTGGATGTCTTTCAGAGCCTCGGCGTCCTGGTGGATCACCACTACCTCCTTCAGAGGATACTGTAACACACACACACACACACACACACACACACACACACACACACACACTGTGATGTGGAAAAGAATCTTGTGATGTTTATAATAATTATTATTATATTAATTATAAACATTACAAGCAGTATCATTATAATTATAATTACTCTGGTTTTATTGTACGTCTGGTACGTTTACAGTCATTCAAATTCCCTGAGGACCCACAATCAGAACATCAGAATACATTAATTTGATTTATAAGGCAAACAGAGAACACAACGAGAATAACATTAAACGATACCAATTCTTAAATTATCCAGAATGATTGTCGGATTGGCGGAGCAACGTTCCTGGGAACCAAAAAACCCCCGGAAAAAACAGGTAACCAACAACGTGATGAAAGTTCCGGACACCCCGACGTGGGTGGGGGGGGGGGGGGAAGTGAAGCGGTCCACTTACCTTCACGGGGCAGCGTCTTCCTGTCCCGGATCACTCTGCCCAACTCGATCACCGACTGCATCTGGCACACGGCACTCTCGATGCGCTTGTCAATCAAGCTCTCCCTGTCACACAGAAAGCAGAGAGAGATGAGGGGGGGGGGGGGGGGGGGGGGGGGGGGGGTGACGAAGAAGAAGAAGAAGAAGAAGAAGAATTACTCTTTTGATCCCGTGAGGGAAATTTGGTCTCTGCATTTAACCCAATCGTGAATTAGTGGAATACACTCAGCACACAGTGATGGTGAGGCACACAGTGAGGTGAAGCACACCAATCCCGAGGCAGTGAGCTGCCAACAGCGGCGCTCGGGGAGCAGTGAGGGGTTAGGTGCCTTGCACTTCAGCCATTCGCAATGGTCGGGGTTCGAACTGGCAACCCTCCGTAGGCCAGTAGGCCGCGGCTGCCCCAATCCTGGATTAATACCTCCACCTTCTACCTTATTCAAAACAATACTTTTTCCTATCTAACGGATAGCTGGTCATTTGTTATAGTGGTGACCTCATCTCATGAGGTCACCCCCCCTCCCCCCGTAGGAAGAGCAGGTCGAGGGCTCATCCGGGATGGACAGAGGGAAGGGAGGAGGGAACGGTGTGGCGGCAGTGATAACGAGACGTCGACGTTCGTCTGTAAAAACCTCGGAGCCCGGTCGTCGAAGCAGGACGACCCGACGGAGGAACAGTCAGTCGGGTTCACGGAGAAAAGTCAAGCAGAGGTCATTGATGATGACGATGACGACGACAACGACGGCCAGATTGCCTGGTTCTCCGGGTCGAAATGTTCCCCGTCCCAAGAGCATAAAACGCAAATGCATCTGCGCACCTGAAATTGGTTCTGAAGAACCGGCGGGGGCCCGGGCGGGCAGAAGAAGGGGACACGTGGGGCACGGTTGGGGTCTGTGTGCCACACGGTCATGGCAGGGAACGCGCCTTAACAGGGGGGGGGGGGGGCACGTGAACGATGAAAGAAGGATGGGGGAAAAAAAAAGGAGCATGCGGATGGCCAACCACTGAATAGGGGTTGATTGAGCAGCAGGCCTGAGGCCAATGGTGGAGCTTCCCAACTGTGGCGGAAACACGGGTCAGGATGCGGGACTGCACACCGCCTTGGCAAAAATGATGATCCTGTTACTGAAGGTGGAAATGTGACACGACTCAAAGCATGGATCCCAAGGAGCGTTTGTGTGCAATGACAAGAACACGGTGGCAGCGATCTGAGACAACGCCCACCACGCAATGTTAAATACCGGCTCCTGATTGGTCAATAGCGCCCCCGAGGGTGTGCATTTATCTTTCCACACTGGGGGAATTGTAATGGTTCTGCATCAATGCGCAACAAACCCCACGTTTAACCACGACAGTCTGCATGCAACTATCCACCAGATGTTTCCCTGCAAACGCAAAAACAACAGGCTCAGCTGGATATTGTCTATGAAAAACAAATACGGTTACAGATGAAACTGACTAATATCCAATCATCGTTAGCAGCCGTGGCAGAAACTAAATAAACCACTCCGGGGTTTCGCGTTGGAAAATAAAAGTGCTTCGCGGTGGCAAGCGAAATTTTCCGGGAAATCTTCCAGAAATTTTCCAGGAACATACCACGGCGCGACCCCTGTGTTGTGGTACACTCTCTGCTCAACACATCCTACAATCTACATCCGTGATCCCAATCAAGCATCTTCTGTCTTTGGGGACACCCCTGTTTCAGCTGGAATTCAAACACTATGATTGAAAATAAAATGTGAGGGCTAAGAGTTCTGGTGGTGGTGAGGAGGGTGGGGGGGGGGGGGCTGGGTTATCCCCATGGTTACGACCCATTTGTGACCGGTCTCTGTGTGTGAGCGTTAACATCAGCAGTGTTGTACGTGAAAAGCGGCCCACACTGCACCAAATGTATGAGATGCTCACACAATACTCCTCTCATCCTTTTGGGGCGACGTACACAATGCAGGACAGTGCAGGCCACTGGGGTCATTGGCAAAAACACACACACACACATACATACACACAGACATACAGACAGACACAGACAGACAACACCACCTGACTTGGGGCAGCATGAGATAGTGGATGCTGCCGGCGTCCTTCTCCTCCACGGCGGCGGGGTCAAGGAGGTGTCGCAGGTTCTGGTACATCATCTCTGTGATGAACGGAGTGAACGGAGCCTGGGGGGGGGGGGGTGGAGAGGGATTAATCACTTCCTGTTCCTTAATCACTTCCTGTTCACTTCCGCGAGACCGGGACTGAATTCCGATGCACACGCTGCATATATTTCCATGCTACCCACACGTTTTTTTTATTTGCACGTTTACTGTTATAACGTTGAGTTTATGCTTTGTTTGGCCGAAGTGCTCCAGTGTGAGGGAACGGGTCATGTGACGCTCTTCATTGGTCTTTGCATAGTTTTTTAAAATGAGCATTTACTGAGGTGTTATGTGTTAGCTAGGCAAGTACCCATCCCTTGCCACACATGTGAGCATCTGGGCAACATGTGGTAAAAATAACATTTTAATACTCCTACACGTTCAATATGCATGAATATACACAGACACTCACACACACAAAACCATTCTCTCTCTCCATCTCAGGTGTACACGTGAACACACACACACACACCACACACACACACTGCAGCTCGGCCTTCGCATCACATTGGCGGCCGGCGCCGGCCGCGGTGGTGGTGGTGGGCGGCGGCCTGGCGCCGCGTGCCTAATGGCTGTGACTCACCATCAGCCTGCACATGGAGAAGAGCACGCTGAAGAGGGTCTCCAGCGCCCACAGGCAGTCCTCCGTGCCGCTCTCCCCCTGCGAAAGTTCACACTGAGTGAGTGCCGGCCCACGGAGAGAGGGCGCCGGGAGCAAGCGCGGTGCCCGCGTCTCGCACGTGCACGGGGCACGCCACGTGATCGGCGCATGCCGCGGGGGGGGGGGGGGGCACGTGAGCGCCGAGAGGCCTCGCGAACCCCCAGGCTTCACCGACGGCATCGCAAACAACGCTATCATCGACTCGCACTCCGGTTAGTTCATCGTATTCGTGTGAACTGGGGCGGCAGTAGCTCGGTGGGTAGAGCGGGGTGGACAGAGCGTGTCGTCCACACTAACCGTAGGGTCGGCGGTTCGATTCCCTTTGATCCCCCTCCTCCTCCAACTGTCCACATGTCGAACCCCACAAAAATGTACTGATTCTAAATCGCTTCGGATAAAAGCGTCTGCTAAATGCCCCCTTTACCCTTAACTGACGGGGGGGGGGGGAATCCGGACTCCCACAAGGACTCCAAGGCTTTGTGTTCCAACTTTAGTCACAGGCGCGCGGACTCACCTTGAGCCGGCGGC
>JAXIVH010000008.1:8342874-8377123 GCA_036785325.1 Urophycis tenuis
ACAGGGCGGGTGGACAGCACCAGCAGGGTGTAGAAACCTGGCGGGCAGAACACGGTGGGGGGGGGGGGGGGGGCAATAGGCAGGGGTCAGGGGGGCATCATCATACAACAGGCCACGGACACTCGCACAGTTCAAGGGCGCCGTTGGCCCGACACCCAGAGGGGCGCATCTACGCCTTTCTCTTGAATCTGGAATCTTCTCAATAGAATCCTGTCGCCCTCTAGACGCTGTTTGTGTGGCATGACGACCACCAGCCAATCACTGTGTGCTCTTTAAAGCCTGCGGGGGGGGGGGGGGGGGGGGGTGCGGCTGTCGCGGGCCGTATACCCCTTTCTATTTCCTCATCCTCTGCCCATCTGTGCATCACACCCATCCCCTTCTCTCGCCCCATCCAGCCCATTCCACCTAGCGGCCCTCCTCAGTAGACCTGCAACCTGCGTGGTTGTTTTCTGTATATATACGTGTCTTTGAATCCAGCGACCCCATCGATTCATCCACCCACACACACTGTGCGCCACCCTCCGTCTTGCCTCCATCAGCCTCAGCCAAGGGCGGCGTCTTCCTCCGCTGGGCCGACCTCGGCTTCCCCGTGACTTCCTCCTTTTAAGACATGTGTTCATCAATCCACCCCTCCCTCCCTCCTCCAACCCTCCATCCCCTTCCTCCCCCTCCCTCCTCCTCCTCACTCTCCCCCCCCTTTGTCCCCCTCCCCTCCATACCCCTCCTCCCTCCTCCTCACTCTCACCTTCGTCCACCCCCCCCCCACCCCCTTCATTCCCCCCTCCCTCCCTCCCCTCCTCACTCTCCCCCCCCCCCCTTCATCCCCCCTTCATCCCCCCTCCCTCCCCTCCCTCCTCCCATCCTCTGGTCTGGTCTATGCCCTCTGCGATGAAGTCGGCGGGGAACGTGTCCTCGAACTCCTTCCTGTTCTCGAAGGGGTAGTGGGCCTGGGCGTAGGGCATGCTGTCCGCTCTCAAACCAGCAGTCGAACACCTCCGTGACGCGCCGCAGCACGCCCTTCCCGCGGCGAGACGGCACAGTCAGGTCATCGATGCTGGGGGGCGGGGAGGGGAGAGAGAGAGAGAGAGAGAGAGAGAGAGAGAGAGAGAGAGAGAGAGAGAGAGAAAGAGAGAGAGAGAGAGAGAGAGAGAGAGGAGACGAGAGAGAGAGAGAGAGAGAGAGAGAGAGAGAGAGAGAGAGAGAGAGAGAGAGAGAGAGAGAGAGAGAGAGAGAGAGAGAGAGAGAGAGAGAGAGAGAGAGAGAGAGAGAGACAAAGAGACAGAGAGAGAGTCAGAGAGAGACAGAGAGAGCGAGAGAGAGAGGCCCGGTCGGTCAGGGCGGCGGTTGTCGATAAAAACAACGGACAGCGGGAGCCCCGGGTTCATTCCATGAGTCACGCGCGCAACAAAAAAAAAAACCCTAAAAAAAAAAAAAAAGCCAAAACCAGCGGAAAGCAAAAAAAAAAAAAACAAAAAAAAGATAAATCTGCTTTACAATGGACTCGCAACAGATGGCCTGGGAACCTGCCGCGTACCGCCAAGCTGCCAGAAGGCCCACCTGTGTGTATGTGTGTGTGTGTGTGTGTGTGTGCGCATCCTTTATAAACTTTCCATCACGGCCTCAGTTGAGAGTTTCTCTCATTAGTCGCATCACACATCAAATATACATCAGCATATCAAAAAGCCAGAGACACGGCCCACTAAGAGAGTCTCAAACGCATTAATGAGAGAGGGAAAAAAAAAGACAGAAAGAGAAAACACATTATTTACTTCCACCACAACAAGCAGCTAAGGCTAACGCGCGGGTAAATTAAAAAAATTCAAATCGCGCAGATGTGACCGAGCCCGACCCAAACCGAACCCGAGCATCATTTTTAAATATTTGTCTGAAACCCGACCCGACCCCCGCTGGGTCCCGTCGGGCTCGGGTCGGGTAGAAGAAAAAGAAGAAGAAGAATTACTCTTTTGGTCCCGTGAGGGAAATTTGGTCTCTGCATTTAACCCAATCGTGAATTAGTGGAAATACAGTCAGCACACAGTGATGGTGAGGCACACAGTGAGGTGAAGCACACAAATCCCGAGGCAGTGAGCTGCCAACAGCGGCGCTCGGGGAGCAGTGAGGGGCCAGGTCCCTTGCTCACAGGCACTTCAGCCGTTCGTACCGGGCGGGGTTCGAACCGGCAACCCTCCGGTTACAAGTCCGAAGCCCTAACCAGTAGGCCGCGGCTGCCCCAAAGGATGGGTATCCATCCTCTTAACGCAAACACACACCTCGTCATATTCCAAAAAAAAAAGCCGCGCCCACATCCGTTCCGGAGGCCGTACGGAAAAATAATATAAAAGGTCAGCGGCGAGGACAGGCCGGATGCGGAGGGGAGGACACGGTGCTGCCTTCCTGCCGGGGGAACGCTGTCCCCGGTTCCACTCGGACACGCGGTGGTCACAACAGACGGGCGGGCGGGCGGTGGACACAAACCAGGCAGGACGCCGGCAGATGCACACCTCAGCGCCCCGTCAGCGACTCACCTCTCCCGGTGGAGATCGGTGACTTTGACGCCGGTCAGCGCCTCCAGTTCTGCCATGGAGCCCACGCACACCACCTAGAGAGCGCACAGGCACAGGCACAGGCACACACACACACACACACACACACACACACACACACACACACACACACACACACACACACACACACACACACACACACACACACACACACACACACACACACACACACACACACACACACACACACACACACACACACACACACACACACACATCTTCATGAATCAGTAATGATGGCATTAGTGGGGGGGGCGGAAGGTATGTATTTTCTTGATTTGTTTTAAATGTAGCATGCCTAATGGCCTTCTTAGCTCGCTAAACACAAACAGTTTGGGAAAAGTTCCAAATTGATGGGTTCTGCCCGCTAAATAAACTGCGGTTTACGTGACTTTTGGTGCCTGCTTAGCACTAGGGTAAAGATCTGTAGTGAAGCCAGCATGACATTTACAGTGCTGCGCAGGCTTTCGTCCACACACACACACATACACACACACCAAACACGATGCCCCCAAAATGACGGCCGGGACGATGAACGAAAACCGGATACCCGGGCGTGCACCCATTCACGCACAATGTCTTCCCGACCCACGAGGAAACGTTACCGATGTACATGGTCTTTTTTTTGGTTTCTGGTTCAGAATGAAGAGCGCGCGGCAGAGCTCACACTTTGTGACCCCCCGGGGACTTCCGCTGAATCCCTATGAAGCAGAGCTGGCTTCTCACGGCGGGCCTACTTTCACGCGCTTTTTGACTGTAACTTTCCCCTTTAAAAAAAAAAAAAAAAAGAAGTACGAAAGTACGTATAAAGCATCTCCTCGAGAGAGTTAACCTGCAGACTCTGTTCTAGTTTCTCCGCCACGGCGGCAGGTGACATGGCCCAGATACACACAGAGATGCGCCGCCCACGGACGCCGTGGTGGTGGCAGTGGCGGCGGTGGCGGAACCAAACAGTGACAAGACGAGTGAGCGATGGGGGGGGTTGGGGGGGAACGCCGAGGTGCCGAAAGGCGCCAAAAAAAAAAAGACGACTTCGGAGGAGGGGGGTGAAAGAATAAGCGTGCCGCGGCGCGGTACACAGGCACGCCGTCGCGCCCGACACCAACCGGCCGGGTGTGGCGGGTTTGGGCTGGTGGGTTGTGTCGGAGGGAGACACACGCACACGCACACGCACACACACACACACACACACACACACACACACACACACACAGGGGAGACGGAGAGAGTGAAGCGGGAGGGGAAACAGTCGGCGGTGCTATTTCCAGCAAGCAGGTCGCTGGCTGTCCCTCTTTCAGGCATCAAGAGAAACACTTTTCATTTTTCAAATCCTCCCAGCAGAACCGACTGTGGCGGCGTCGTCGCTCCGTCAAGACCACTGGGCTCGTTGCTCGCCAGGTTTGGGCACAAACTTACGAGAGACGACCGGCGCAAAAAAGGTCCCCTGGTATTTGGTTAAATACGTTTGATCGAGTCGAGTGAGTCTACCTGAAGGTTGGTTTCAGGGCGGGAGAGGCACAGTCTTACGTGCTCGACCTTGATTGGTTAGCTGACTTGGGTGCGATCCAGAACCCAAGTTCACACCTGCACCCATATCTTGCCTTTGTTTCTATGATTTATGATTTATTTACAGTAGCAGTCTTACCCATACTCCATAGTCAGCCATCTTAATATATTTATTTCTTATCAAACACGACGCTTCTGACAATGTACCTGACAAATGCACCAAAGCTCGGCCAACAAAATCAGCATTTCTTTGCTCTTCATCGGGTTTATGATACATCCTCTTTTTTTTCTGTTAGTGCAAAATAGTGCCATCCTCTTTCAAGTATGTATTCAAACAAGTTCTTTGAAGATATTCCGGTCGTGTGTTTGGATTTATGTTTCAGCGTGCACAGCAGTACTTCGGGCAGCTGATGGACTTTGTGAGAACATTTCACTATGCAATGGCACACAGAGACCTAAAATACCCTGTGTGCGTGTTTCACCATTATGAGCACGCTGTTCCTCCGAGATACACACAAATACACAACCCAGAAAGGTTTTGATTTCCAAATGAATACCGCAAAACCACACACGCATATTTCATCAGATTCGAAAAACTCATATTTTCGATTTATTCAAATGGTTCTGTGAGGTGTTGTCCAGATGTTATACATATATTGTGGAAAAGACAAGTCACCGCCATTACACAACTGCCCATGCATTACGCCAACCAATTAAGTGTGACAGGGACACTCACTAATGATATAGATTCAGATCGAATCAACTCATGCATTATTTCTGTGCAGTGTGTGTGTGTGTGTGTGTGTGTGTGTGTGTGTGTGTGTACGTGTGGCAGTGTACGTGTTGCTGACCTCCTCAAAGTCATCGCTGACCCACAGGGGGATGGGCGTGCCCCAATAGCGGTTCCTGGAAATGGCCCAATCACGCGCATCCCTCAGCCAGTTGCCAAAGCGCCTCTCCCCGACGAACTCCGGAACCCTGGAGAAGAAAGAAGATGGAGGGGGGAAAAAAGAGAGCGTGTATGGCCACTCAGTCACGTTGTTGGGAAACGGTCCACGGCTACAAATGCATTCCAGGGTGTCGGCTTTTTTTTTTTTCTTTTTTTTTTTTTTTTACATGATGGGACTTTAAAAACCAACACCGCCTGATGAACGGCGTATTTATCCGTCCATTAATCCTGCGTTGTCGTCACGGTGCACAATCAGTGAAGAGTGCTGCATGTGTGTGTGTGTGAGGGGAAGGGGGGCGCGGGCACCACCTTCCACAAATTATAATCCCGTCATCGGAGACCTCTGGCCATTTCCTCGCTCGTTTCGGTGCTACGTACAAATGCGATCCGTTTTGCAGGAGCCTTGTCGCAAAGGTCAACCCATTCTGCAAGAAATCCTCCTCCCCTTCCACTACCCCCGTTTTAATGTTCTCTCCCCACTACTGCCTCCCCCCACCCCACCCCACGCCCACCTCGCTCCATTTTTCTGCCTGCCCCCCCTCTGTGTCTGGACAGGGCCATTTTGCTGCGGAGACTAGCACAGGGGGTATACACCGCCTTCAGGTTGCACGCAGCAACCAATGACTTCATCAATTCCCATTTGTAAGAGGCATCTCTATTTAGGCGCCTAATATGTCAATGTAATGATTTCATTCCGGAACGACGCATGCACGCGCACACACACGCACACACACACACGCGCGCACGCACACGCACACGCACACATAAACACACACACACATAAACACACACACACGCACACACACACGCACACGCACACACACACGCACACACAGTCGGGGTGAACAGTTTGGAGAGAGACGAGAGCTGAGTAAGAGCGCGGGAGCACGGAGCAGAGACAGGGAAGAGTTAACGGCGACGCGCGGGTTGCGCGCCGTCAACTGTGAGAGCACACAACAAGGGAGGCGACCACATTTAAAGGGCACCCGGGAGACGGCAGCCTGTGGGAAGGACAGCGTGTGGATGAGGCGAGGTGGAGGTGGAGAGAGAGAGAGAACGCGTGGGGGAGCATGGGGTGTGAATGACATTAAGAGGACGGGCGGCAGCCGAACGAAGCAGGGAAAATAGGCGGTGCGGGCCCGACCTCCGCTTGGAGGTAAATACGGCGCGGCGAGACGAAGCTCTCGGCTCAAACGGCGGTCTCGCTGACAAGCCCCGCTGAGTCCTGCCGCCGACGCACTGGCCGAAATCTGGTCTGGTTCAGCGTTCTCAGATCATGCGGTCGTTGATTTATATAGATATCAGACTCACGCAGGAAGCCACCCTCCACCAAAAGTAGGATGGCGCTGACTTAAAAAATAACAATAAAGCACAACATATACGTGACCGTCATTTGTCGTAAATGCTAAACTCTTTGGGAAGAAATGCAAACAAAGTGTGCACGTTGATACCATCGTTATGGAACCCATCCACGCCCACTCACAACAAGCACTAATGAAAAGAAGAGATTGTATTAAAACCCCTTCTTCCACCCGTGTGCTTTAATTAGGCTCGGAGATATCAAAAGGATAAGCCGCATATAGGCATCACCTCCAGTGGGCAGCCCACCCACACACACGGGGCCGGAACGAGCCTCTGTGTGTGCGTGTGTGTGTGTGTGCGCGTGTGTGTGTGCGCGTGTGTGTGCGCGTGTGTGTGCGCGCTTGTGTGTGTGTGTGTGTGTGCGCTTTTGTGTGTGTGTGTGTGTGCGCTTTTGTGTGTGTGTGTGTGTGTGTGTGTGTGTGTGTGTGTGTGTGTGTGCGCTTTTGTGTGTGTGTGTGTGTGTGTGTGTGTGTGTGTGTGTGTGTGTGTGTGTGTGTGTGTGTGTGTGTGTGCACGCTTGCTTGTGCGCGTGCACGCTTGCTTGTGCGCGCATGCAGGCATTAGCGCTAAAGCTAAGCATGAATATTTGCATGCTTAAGAAGAGCAATCCTTCCTTTTGTCCTTTGCGTGCCACGTGAATTATTCAAAGCCCAGTCAACAGGACGAGTCTGTGTGTGCGTCTTGCGCATACTCCACAGACCACTTGAAAAACATTCAGGCATGTACATTAGACTCCCGTGCACGTGGAATGCGTTTCTGAGGAGACCTGAAGAGGCTGGCACACCTTGCATCAGTCTGTGACTTAGCCTTTCGAGCGAGCGAGCGAGAGAGAGAGAGCGAGAGCGAGAGAGAGACTCCCCACCAAGGCGAGTCATACATCTTGGCTTGACAGTCCCATTACCAGAAGCAGCCATGGTGGCTCAGGAAAGAGCAGTGGGATCACCAAGTGATAACTTTGCCGTGACATTATACAGCACTGAGGGGGGGGGGTTTATGCACACTTATAAAGGCATTACAGTGAGCCCACCACTAATGGATTATTTATATAATTAGCATCCGTCACTGCTAAATCCTGCACTTAAACGTACAGGTGGAAAACGGACAGTAAATCGTGGCATTATTGAAAAGAACGCCAGACTTGTCAGGCCTTGCTGTAGACAAGTAAACACATTGTTTCTCTACACAGATGTAACAATAGTCCAACAATCAATGATGTACCAACAACAATAGTGCAACAATCAATACTGACAATAGCAATAATCAAAAGTAATAAAAGGTCTTGTGTACAAGTTTGTCTATGTGCACCTACCAGTAACATTTTCCATTGTTGTCCAGCAATTTCTCCACCATGTGCTCCACTCTGACGAACCAGCTGGGTACAGCTTTGTAGATCAGTGGAGTGTCAGACCTGAAGGTGTAGAGAAATGCATGCAAGACGTGAACTATTTTTCTTTTGGTGAAATACACATCTTTTATTTTTATTTTTTTATTTTTTTATTTTTTTACAAAAGGGATGACAGGCATCTGCAACAGAAGGCATTAGGGCATTACATTACATTACATATAACATTTCAACATCTAACACTTTTGATTAACAGTGGCACAACAACCGTTCACTTTAAACATACACAGCATGCATTATCCAACACAACAGTGAAGAACACACAGAACCTCCAGTCATTTAGCCAACTCAGCTACACACAAATTTGCAGCCGAGTTTAAGAAACATTGACGGAAAAATAACCTTGAAATAAAACGATGGAGGGCCCCTGTGAGATCTCCAAGGTAAAGTGAAATTGGGTTTCAAATAAGGGAGCGGCAGATGAAAAGCAAACACCAAGGTCTCCAGCAGCTATTAAGAGTTATTATGGCTACAACAGCTCAGCCTCGGGGTCGAGGGCATAGTAAAATGAGGAAATCAACACTGAACTCAGCCGCCATAGTATTCTGTATTAATAGTATTGAAAGTATTATAGGGAGACACATTCGCCGATATGCAGTGGGGCTGAATCACCTGGCATGATGCAATAAACAAGATGCAAGATGCATAATTAATGTATCACTATAGGGAAATTGCATCTCGGCATGCCCACCCTTGCATAGGAAATTGTTATTTGCAGCGCAGTGCCTCTGGTCACAGAGGGATGCACCATCTTGTCCACTGACTCTTCAGAAGAGTGGCTAAATTTAACCACCTTTAACCCGCATCATTTCAAAAACATGAGCTTAAAAAGACATGCATTTTGCAGTGCACCAAATATGAAGCCATGTGGTAACGTGGCGAGGTGTATGTCCATAATTTGCTCTCAGGAGCATTCTTTTAAAAAAAATAATAATAATAATACATTTTTATATCTGCATCTTCGATGAGAGGAAAACTCAATTTAACCTAGCTTTTTTTTACATAATGTATCAGGGGACTGAGGGGAAAGTAGTATGGAGTATGTTCAGGCTCCTTAGCCACACAATGAAATTTTTCTTCAACAAATTCAGCGATTCATAATTAATCCACTCCCCAAAGAGCCTACCTCAAAACATTTGCCGAGGTCAATTCATCTACTGGAGGTCACTCCAGCACTACAAATTCAGATCTATGTTTATGCCACAGAGAACATCTATGCAAAATGAAGCTTGCTTGATTAAATTGTGTATGTTGCATTTCCCTGGTATGCATCTGTGTCAACACCAAGTTGACCTTGCCTGCTAATCCCCCATACTGGACCTATTCCACCGAAAGGGAGAAGACCTTAGAATAGCATCACAATGAAGAATTGGTTGGAAACGCTGAACTGTGCTCAACAGGACTATCTTGCGTAGCCAGAGCTCCATATGGCGAGCTCACTGAACAAGGCTGGAGGAGACTTCTTGGATTGCCATTACCTATATTAAGATGGCAGACATTCTGATGCAGCCATTGGCTGTAAATTCAGGCCAATGGCTGTGTAAATTCAGCCATTTACACAGAAAACCCAGCACTCACTTCTCCCTGCATCCCATCCCTTCCCTCCATCCCATGGGGGGTATGATTGCATTGCATGATGATGATGATGATGATGATGATGATGATGACGACTGGGACCCTCCAACTAACATGCTTCAATTTGACTCCTGTCGAATTGAAGACTAATCTGACCAACCACCGCCAATTCATCTGTGGGCCGTCTCTCGATGTGAAGCTGTGATCAATGTGCGTGCTGCGGTACCGTAAGGAGGCATCCATTATCGATGCCGTAAACTTCAGCCGCGGAGATATGTCGGAAAAAAAACGTAAATAAATCGTACAACGATACCAACGGAAGCAAAGAAAAATTGCCGATCATTCAAACGCTGAATGATTTGTGGTGAAAATGCTTTGGCATGCACCGTTCGTCTCTGCAGCTCATTCAATCGTTTTGTTTTAAATAACCCATGTTGCAATCCCCATTACTGGAATTGATTAAATCCTGCTACAATTTTACACTAAACAGCCGAATGCCGCTCGAGACACATAATTTAGCAGAGGGCCTGAACCGGTGTGGTACTATACGGTGATATCACCACCATCCATCCACTCTGTGCTCCCGCTACATGCTTTTGACGGCCATTTTGGTTCGCTGTATTTTACCGTTCTTTTACACGGACTGTACACCGATTAGAGTTTTTTTTTTAAACGCTCTTTAAAAATAACCGCGTTCATGTCATCATCCTGATTACGAGGCAGACCTGGTCACCGGGAACACGTTCTTACCTCCAGCAGAAGGGGTAGTTGTGCTTGAAAGAGCTTGCGTTCACCATGCGGCCGGTTTCCTTCAGGAACTTGATGATGTTCTTGTCGGCATCCTGCGTTCACAAGACACAGCCGTACAGAGCCTTTAAAAGACAAACGTCTACGGAATCCTTTCCACTTAAAATCTGCATGTAAATTAAGGCACCTATTATTGTATTGTATTGTATTGTGTATTGTTGCACTAGCATGTAAATCCTTGTGAACACATGGCCTGTAAACATGTGATGGTTTAGCCATGGCAACATTAACAGAGCAATAAGTCAGTATGAGACATTTTAGGAGACACATTTCATAGCCCACTTGCTGTTCAAATGCATTGACCACTTGCGAGGAAAAGGGAGAGTGAACATTTCTCTGTGTTCTGCATGTTCGCAGTTGTGCCGGACAGTGTTTTTGAATTAACAGTCAACCTAATCCTATTTCCTCTTGTTTACGGTATTCAAATCGAGTATAAAACATAACTCTCCAAATCTCCAGTGTGGAGCTCAATGCGTCTTGTCTGGCCTGCCCTGGACCCTGCGTTGCTAAAACCCATTGGGGTCGACTCTGAAGACATACTGGAGCTCAGCCAGGGGACGGCTGAGCGTGTCACTGTCTTAAGAGTTATGCAGCCAGGGCACCAGAGGGTCAAACTAGAGGAAGCAAAGCCAACTTAATAACTGTCACCCAGACATTTATGCCACACGTGTGACTTATTTTCCACGGCGTTGCCACCGAGTGATTAGCCGTAGTTAAAAAAAACAAATATTTTTCTACTCGGTGGTGAATGTATTTAGAGCATACCAAAGTGACATCAGTGTACCCTGCTGGCATGCTGTGGTGAGGTCACATTCATTTTGCAGACTAGTGCTGGTTTACAGATGCACGAGGGATGTTATGACGGCAGATGGACTCCTCTACACAAAGTAGACTTACTTCTAAAGTTGTCACTACAACTTATTTTAAAAAACATCAAAGACCATCCAATTGCCATCAAATCCTGTGCTGTAAATAAAGGCGTGCATTGAGGCTGCAGAGTTGAATATAAAATGAGGCTGTGGCAACATTTAACTTTTAGTGCAAAGACAAAACAAAAATAAGCCAAACTTGTTTTTGAATGCACTCACGTCAAGCTTTATTGCGCAGTTAAAACAGTGTTTTAAACAGTTGCCAGATCAGACACAGAAGGGGGGATCATTCCTCAGATGGGTCCTACACCAAAGACATGGCTAGGAGTTGTTTACTTCATTTGGGATGGAGGTGAAGTGACAAGGAATGTCAGACCACTCCACTAAATCAGCAATTTTAAAGAAGAATTATGATTGCCAAGAAAAGGGGTAAAGAACTATGGAAGGTATGTGGTTGGCAAAACAATACAAAAGATAAACAGATAGCAAAGACGGGGTGATAAGTGAGGCTGTGGAGATGGAAGAATGGGTAGGCAAGGCAGAAAGGTAGTGGTGGAAGGGGAGCCATGCTATGTTCCATAGCAAAGGGGACAGCATATATGGCTTGGTATGATGGTAGGATGTTGCAGTGGGCAAGGTGACCGTGGTTGCTCAAATACAGCAGTGCCATCTCTTTCCCAGTGGTCTCATCTGAATACTTCATGGCCTTTGGAGGCATTTAGATCCCTGCTGGTGGGTCAGCTTTGAGCCCAAGCCTGTCCTCCTCTCCTTCCAGCAGCTTCCTGTAGGTGGCGATCTCCGCGTCCAGCCTCAGCTTAATGTGCAGCAGGTCCTTGTAGTCCTGCAGGTACTTGGTCATCTCCAGCTTGGTTTCACAAAGCTGGGCCTCCAACTGGGCGATGACAGCCTCAAGGGTATTCACTTTGTCCATGTGAGCCATCTCCATATCGTCCAGCTGCTGCTCGAGGGACGCGTTGCGAGCCCTCACCCCATCGATCTGACTCTGTAGCTCAGTCACCTGGTTGCTGTACGTGACGATGTCATTCTTCATGGCTTTCATCTGATCTTCGTTCTTGCTGGCGTGCTCTTTGAGGGTGTCGAACTTGCCCTTGTACCACTTCTCGGCCTCTTGGACGTTGCGGGCGGCCACCGACTCGATCTCGGCGCGCATGTTGCGCAGGTAGGCGGCCAGGTCAGGTCGGTCGCCGTCCATCTCCACGGTAACCTTGGACTCCTCGATCTGCTTCAGGAGGTCGGCCACCTCCTCGTCGTGGAGCTTCTTCAGGAACTCGATCTCGGCGATCAACTGCTCCACGCGCCTCTCCAGCTCGGCCTTCTGCAGCGTGGCGTCGTCCACGTCCTGCCGGAACTCCCGCAGGATCATCTCGGCCTCCTCGCGGAGTGCCAGCTCCTCCTCCAGCTTGAGGCGCCACACCTCCACCTCCTCTTCGACGTAGCCCCGCTCGATGTCGGCCGCGCCCTTTTCGTTGGTCAGGGACTCGATCAGCTCCCGCACCTCCCTGAACCGGAGCTCGTACTCCTCTCCGAGGCCCGTGGGGCCTCCCTTGTAGCGGCCCTGCAGGGAGCCCAGCTCCGCCTGCAGGGCCGCGTTCCGTTGCTCCAGTGCCTGGACTTTCTCAATGTACCCGGCGAACCGGACGTTGAGCTCCTGCATCTCCTCCTTCTCGTTGGCATGCTGCTGGTGTATCTCGGTGCCCAGCTCGATGGCCTGGCCCTGGAAGCCGCCGCGCCCCCGGCTGTCGTAGGAGGCGCCGCGGCAGCGGGACGGCGACGGGCTCTGAACCCTCACCCGGCTGTTGGAGCCGCTGACCTGCAGGCTCCTCTGGGAGTAGGACGATGCTCTCATGCTGTCAGCGCCGGGATGAAACCGCGTGTGATGAATACCGAGGAGGCTCTTTGTGCCGCGTGGAGAAAACTGCCGAGCGCTACACTTGGTCCGCTTGCGTGATTGATGTCTTACTGCCGGGGCCCGCTGTGACACTGACGCGCTGGCAGAACACCCAGGGGGTTTTTATGAGGTCAAGAAGAATGTCTCGGACAGACTTGAAACCCGTGCGTGGCTTTTGGCATATTTCAAATGCAGATCATGACGGACACGGAGCGCACTGTACCACCGAGCTCTTTATTAGCTAACGTTCCCCCGCTAGGGGTAATATCATGGGTGGAGCCCGGGCTCCTGGCGTTTGCACCTGGGCGGGAAATAGTGATCAGAGAATGTAGAGCCGCTATTTTTTCGCCCGCTGATCTCCGTGGGCGGCGGAGGAGGTTGGGCGCGCGAGGGAGGAGGAGGAGGGCAAGCGCTTGCATTGTTAAACACTGACATTGTGCCCTGGCAGCTCGCTTCTCCAATTCAACTTGCAGACGCAACTCCAGCGCGTCCCTAAGCTACATTCAATGCATAATAATGAAATGCTGCGCGCCAAACATCACCACACACTAAATGTTTAGAAAGAGGTCAAAAGTAAAAGGCCACGTTCTGCAAAAAAAAAAAAAAAAAAAAGAGTGGGAGGCATTCACGGGCATCTTCACTTGAGGGAGCATCAAGGTGATGTTTCTCGACATCACCGTCGAGAAACACCCAGACCAGGCCGAGCTGAACATTAAACCCGGGCATCTGTTGACCTTCATTGAACCAGGGGCGTGTGTCTGCGGCACGCCAGGAATACAGTGAACATCTCTGGCTTACCTTGACATACTGTCCGGCAAAGTCAACCACCTCAGACGTGAAGCAGCCGGAGGAGTCCACGGGGCAGATGGGCACTTGGTCTCTCTGGATGATGTTGTACTCCATGCACACCCTGAAATCATCCTGCACACCAGGAGGTATGCATTTTCCACAAAACATTTTATTTGAATCGTGAAGCAAAATGTCAGTTCTGAATAGAATTACACTCAATTCATGTTCGCTAGTAAACAGGCTATTTTTGTATTTTTTTGCTCATTCATTTATGAAATGTATCACTTATTTTAACATCTAAACGTGTGTCACAGAACATCATTGGCCTTTAGTTCATTCCAACTCACAAAAAAAGGCATTCGCTACAGTGTTTAGAAATTCAGTAGCCACCGTCTCCATGAGAATAGGATCATTATATCACGCACAGTGCTCTAAATCCAACACTTGTGCATGCAAATCAAGTTAAGGAGATGATGTTGAAGTGGCAGTGACAGGATTAGGTTAACAACTTTCCAGAGACGGAGAGAGCCAGAGGGGGAGCGGGGAACATGGTATACAGAGAAGAGATGAATAGCCCCATGGCCATATATCTGCTGCTGGCAAGGGCATCTAGAGCATAAGCAATAACCCACAAGCCCTTACAGAACGCCAATGCAAGACTCCCGAGACCCGAGAAATATAATCAATAAGGTGATGATTACCCAAATTGCAACAACATAACCCAGACACCTTTAAATATGTACAATGTCAAATCGATACACCAATCAACACCGGAGAGCACAATAGCGAATGGACCCGGGTTCGTGTAAGCACATTCCTCGCGGGGCACTGAACTCGAGACTCAATTATATAACCATTACAGGGGGACACGTAACCACGCTTGGAACAGCGCTTTTTTCTTCTTTTTTTGGGGGGGACAAAAACAAGGGGTCACCCGGTCGCGGGCGGAACGCGGTGACGGGGACGAACAGCGAACAGAGGAGGGGGTGGGGGGGGAGAGGGAACGGGGGGGGGAGGGACCGGGGGGGGGGACAGCACTCACCGCTCCAAAGTAGGGTGCCTGGTGGACCACTCCTGTGCCCTCCTCCTCCCTGACGTAGTTGTCCGTCACCACCTGGAAGGCGCCGGACTCGCCACACTGCCGTGTGAAAAGGCGCAGAGGAGCGGCATGAATGGTGAGGTAAGCGAGACACGGAGGCCGTCATGGATTACAACGGGCTGGTGGAATAACGTGCAGTGAGGGGAGGGGAGAGGAGGGGGGGGGGAGTAACTGATATCGGTCCGCAAGAACAGCGAGTGTACAAACCTCAGCAAAGTACGGGAATAGAGGCTTGTATTTCTTCCCTTTCAGCACCTTGCCAGGGAATCTAAAGCATAAATGGAAAAAAATTATGAATTAGCAATTTTCGCCCCGCACGCCGATGAGTCTGTGCATCGTCACGAAAAAACAAAAGTCATTGGCGACAGCGTGCGAGCCGCCAGACCGACCGATTCCCCACAAGCCTTTAGGGTACAATAGAGCATATGGAAAGCAATATCAAGACGCCTCTCTCAGTGGGGACAGTGCTTTATGGAAGCCATCTGACCATTTAGTTTGCCCACAAGACCAAAGTTTGTCCTGTGCCCACGAGACACATTTTTTTTCACTTCATCCCTCATATTTCAAAACTCCCGTCGAAGTGCACTTTACCTCGCCACATTCCTCAACTGCTCTGCGCAATCAACTTTGAAGGACTACAGACGTCTGGGCTGATGTATGGAGAATGTGATTTACATCCCACCGAGACGGACAAGAGGAAGCTAAAAATGACATAAGAAGTACCGGATTGATGATTTTCCTGTCGCCGCCTCGGTTCCTCCCTCCACGCTGTGGAGCATCCGGGCACAGGCTAGCAGACTCACAAACAATTGCATTTCCCTCGGCCATTTAAAGCACTTTGCAATTATGTGCCTCGCATTCATCCATTCATACACCGCCGGCTGTGTCAGGCATCAGCCAGGTCACTGGGGTTAGCAGTTAGCATTGGGTGTTCCTCGGGGACACTCGGCTAGGATGAGCCGGGGATCAAACCAGCAACCCTACGGTTGCCAGAGAACCCTTTCAGCCTCCTGAGCAGCTGCCATGAGTAGTTAGGACCCCCCTTCCCAGGTCCGTATCCCCCATCCTTACAGTCTCTGGAGCTGCAGCCCGAGTTCTTTTCACTGTCATATGCAAGTTACTGTTAGGTATAGTTCTGTTATTCCTGTCACTGTATTTGCTATTTAACACTTATATACTGTTTTTTGTGTAAATATGGGTTATTTTTCTGTGCCCACAGTGCAGTTGGGGTTGCCATGTGCTCAGAAGGACCTCGTCTTAGAGGGGTATATGTGGATCCGATAATTAAAACACTTTGACTTTGAAGAGTGCAAGGAAGACGAGCGCTGCGAGGCATTCAAGTCAACCCCGGAGAACCAGCGAAGATACTGATGTCCACAGCAGCAGACAAGTCAGATCCAAGAGAGGCTGGCAAGAGCAAGACCAAGAAGAAGAGGATGAAGATGAAAGCCTTTCTGGATTGGTTTGTCACTTCTTCTTGTACAACTTCTTCCACCACATATAATTGGTAGATATAACTTTATCATGAGCGCAGCATACCCATGGGTCAAGTTAGCAGCCTGGAAGCCTACACTAGCTACATATTTGTCCTTTCACAATACCAAGTCAGTGCAAAAAGAATCTATTAGGCGTTGACCCAATCGCTGAGAAGTTTATATTTATACCAAGAATATTAAATAACACAGCGGAAGAAGGCATTAAAAACATCATCCTAAGGTTTTGGGATTTTTTTTGGCCAAACTTCATGTGATTCCTGGAGAACACCCAACAACGAAGATGACACACAAGCAACATTACTGGCGCAGTGAGACTGCAGCCAGCAGAGTGGGACACCGGATCAATGGAACGAAGAACCGAAGAAGTACCTTGGGCAATTTCAATGTTCAATTGATTCTCTCCCACTCCAGTTATCTACAAGCCAGTTGAGACAGTGTGGCATCAACTCTCTTCACTCCACTGAGCTAATTATTTTTGAAGCAATGGTGGATCACGGAGACACCCATAAAGTAGCATTGGCGATAAATACATTAGTAGGTTAAAATATTTATCCACCTAATGTACGACGAAATGAAGGCAATCACGCAAAAACCAATCGCGTCAAACTGTGACCGTTCTCGGGAAAAGCCTCTCATTCGTCGCCTTTCAACCGGCTTGAGCGTCTCCCATCAGGTGTTTGGGGGGGGGGGGGTTCGGTAAAGCTTCCAAGTTTGTCAGAGAAAGTGTGAAAAGGTTGTGAATCTGCCACACGAGCTGAGGTTAAGCTCCGCGGCGCACCACGGTGTGCGGCGCGTGTCACATCCAGGACTGCTCATTAGAACGCCGGAGCACGACCGCGGCACCGGCTTCACGTGTCACAGAGACGGCCCGTGGGTCACAACCGCAGGGAGGACGCGTTCCTCCCTCCTTTCTCGAGCTCCTTGCCCAAAACTTTCACATTTTGTGCTGAAATAGCAGTAGTTGAGTGATGTAATTGAATACAGTAAGGTTGCGGGGGGTTTTTTTGCGCAATTGACACAAATCTCAATGGTTTTGAGGCAGTGAAACGGGTTGTGCAAACTACTGACATTTAATGTTTCAAGTGGATGGGCAGGGCTCAGGACATTTTGTACTGGGGACACTAACTTTCTCATTTGGAGGCAACCCTAAGGAATTTAGTGGCAACCCCATGAATTTTGGTTGCACCGATTTTCTCCCCCCCACCACCACCACTTTGTCATGTCACGTACCATCCATCGGTGTGCGTTCATTTGGAGAGATAAACTCAATTTAAATCATTTGTAAAATGTTGTTCTCCAATAAGTGGTCTTTTCTTTTTTAACCACCGGGGCCCTCAGCATCCATTTCCTCACGAACCTTACAACTTCCAATACCACGCTTCAGATTAAAAACCGCTGAACAAAACGCAAAATCTAATCCTCCACCGCGCATTGTCCTTTCTACCGTGCGATACCGTGCTCATCTCTGAAGCACTGCTGTAAATGTGAAGCGCTTTTCGGATCTGCCAAACGCGGACGCAAAAAGCCACCGACCTCCTCCACGCAGCACTTATTTGTGATGTCATAGCTTTGTGACATGGTGCCACTGGAGAGCAGCGTGGTGGTGTGTCACCCCGACTACATTGTTAGGGAGAACCCTGATATTTATATATATATACATACACACAGGGTTGTTGTCGTTTTTTGTTTTTTTTACCGGCACTGATGCAACCTGGGAAAGTATTACCTTGCATCCACATGATAAACAAATGCACAAATGCAACCATTTTGTTCACGGTCTCAGGCCCCGACAGGCATGAGTTACTACTAACGGCCGCCTCTATCGTAGCTATTCTCTCCCGAGCGGTGGATACATATCTCGTATTCATCGGGATTTTAAGAAAATCAGAAAGCGGGGGCCCGTTTGAGCCGTCGTTTGTTGGATTCTTTTGTTCATCGTTACCACGGCAACCACGGACCATGCACTTCTACCGCAATAAAAAAAATATATATTTTAAAAAATGTGTGGGGCGGCGGTACTCACTTGTCCAGCAGGGTGTATTCGCCCTCCGCTTTGAAAAGCGCCCCAAGCCTGGCCTCCATCATGATATAGGTCTTCTCGTTGGCGTTGTCTGAAAAGGTGCGTGAAACAACGGGTCAGACCTCCGGCATCACAGCAGCTGACCGCAGCCCGGGTCGGCCTGACGTGTCCGCAAACCGACGCGCCAGGAAGAGCCGCGGATTCAAACCGGCAACCTCTCTCCGGTCACCGGTAATGAGCTGGTCTTTGGCTGCGGTCCTACTTCACTCGGTTACAGAACTTTAAAAAAATTTAAATTAAAAGTTTTACTGCTAACTGTTGATGGGTTGTGAGTTTTATTACTGCTGCATCACATGCCTCAGGGGGGGGGGGGGGGGGGGATTTTTTTTTTTTATTAGGAGCCGCTTAATGAGCTGAATTTTTCACATTTCCTCTTTGTGTTACTAGTGGGCAAGCACTGTTCCAAAGGCAGCTCAAGTGCACCTGTTCAAACGTGAGAATAATGGCAGTCGAGTTCCCCTGCACCTGTGCCAACACTCGGGCTGTTAACCAAAGTCGGCCCAAATCAAACAGATGATGCCGAAGGTTTTTTTTCTGCACGCGGCCCATCTGACACTTCGAGCGAATACCCGCACCGATAGATTCATGGTGAGATGCATTGTAACACCAAACACCAAACGCAAGACGGGGAGAGTCAAAAGACGTGGGCATGTGAGCGAAGAAGCCGGCTGAACAGAAACGAAAGACAAGGACACGCAGTCAGCAGGTGAGAAACAAAGGGATGGGAAAACAAGAGAGAGAGAGAGAGAGCCCCGCAGAAAGATATCGCGAGCTGCTGCGTCGATAAAAGAGGTCTATTATGATCAGCGCCGTGACAGATGATTGCCCGGCTTCACACCATTTCAGCTGACAAGGCTCGCCCCAAAAAGTCAAGCCAAGGGAGAGGGATGGAGCGACACTGAGGGGGATAGAAAAAGTCATGAAAAAAAATATCACGCAGGGAGTGCAGCGCAGAAAGAAAAGAAAACGAAATAAATATAGTTAGATGGCGCGGTAGAGAGTAGATTAAAATGAGAAGGAGAGAGAGAGAGAGAGAGAGGGATCATGATGACAAGCTAAAAGACACCCATTAGTATTCTGAGGCTGTCTCTCATGCAGTACGGGCCCAGCCTGTGGCAACTGAGGCGTGATGCTTCCAACTGTGCTTCAACACTGCCCCCTGGAGGACAGAGCCGTCAGGCAGCCGCGGAATCTGGGTCATCCTTTTATAAACTCACCACTTCCCCTCAACTGGGAAGCAAAAATACAAGAGGACAAAACATCAGCTACCTCTCTGGAGGATTATTGTTAAATATATTCAAACAAGGCCAAGGTTTCTTGTTTTTTTTTTCTATTTAAACTGACTGACCCCATTTAAATGTATCAATCACGCTGCACATGCATGAACGCATGCAAGCGCACACACACACACACACTACCGCACCGCTTACAATAGTGACTCAATGGCTACAATCAATACCTGTGGATAACACTCCCCTCTACCCCCCGCCACCCACGCCCCGGCTAGCCGCTAGTCTACTTCACGTTCACACTTCCCATTTAGTCGTTTCCAAATTTGAAAGGAGACAACAAATGATGGACCAGTCCACAGTCCACAGGAGAGCGGCCCAATTCAATAATGTGTACCCGGCTGGTCATTTCGACCTCTGGCAAAAGGACAGGGCTGGCTCATTTATGACTAACAAAGTGGCCAATATCAGCACTATTTCTGTTGTTGGATGCAAAATGCATGATCATTGACTTAGTGTCATAGATTCTGCTCTATAAAAACAAAAAATAGATATCTTAAAAGTTGATTGCTGGATGTGATTAGGGGTATCACAGCTTTTAATGAAACTCAACTCTGTGCTGGCGGTCTCATTCTCTGCAGGATAAGCATTTTTTTTGACAGCCAGATCAGCGGTATAATTCAATGCTTGAGAACTGAGATGTTGCTTACAAAGCAAAGCTTCATGCTCACCTTTGACCTTCACGTATTGGAGCTCAGCGTTGACACAGAGGGCGAGGTTGCTGGGCAGTGTCCAGGGAGTGGTTGTCCAGGCGATCAAAGACACACCCTCATCCTCCACCAGGGGGAAGCTGACGATCACAGATGGGTCTTGGACATCCTGCCGTGCGAGAGTGACCACGTTTTAAGAAGACAGGCCCACACCCGCTCACACGTAATGTCCCCACCTACTTTCACAGAGCAGTGGATCAAAAGGGATTTTTTTTTCAGAATAGGATGAATCGAAACACATGACTGCTTCAAGACGAACCCGTTTCAAAGCAAGCCTTGCCGAGATTGAGCGGGATCAAGTGCATTTACACCACTGCTCGAGTAGGGAATTAAATGACACTCAAGCCGGGACCACAGAGACACAGGAGATGGAAGGAAACCCCTGGCTTCATTAAACTAACAGCCCACACATCGCATTCGACAGCAGTTTGGCAGGCCACGCAAGCACGCTGCTGTTGGGGCACAGTGAGATTTTCCAAACCGGTTTGATAATTAGTCAAACGCAAAATCGTACCGGCATTAACGACATTTCTCTTGTCAGCGCAGCTGCTGACAAGGGGAAATTGAGGAGTTGTGTCTGGCACACACACACACACTCACGTCACTGTAGATGAGGATAGACTCGATAGACTTTTGGTTCTTTAAGTGTGTGGAAATGATTTTTTGCCAACACAGCACTCACTCACTCACTCACTCACTCACTCACTCACTCACTCACTCACTCACTCACTCACTCACTCACTCACTCACTCACTCACTCACTCACTCACTCACTCACTCACTCACTCACTCACTCACTCACTCACTCACTCACTCACTCACTCACTCACTCACTCACTCACTCACTCACTCACTCACTCACTCACTCACTCACTCACTCACTCACTCACTCACTCACTCACTCACTCACTCACTCACTCACTCACTCACTCACTCACTCACTCACTCACTCACTCACTCACTCACTCACTCACTCACTCACTCACTCACTCACTCACTCACTCACTCACTCACTCACTCACTCACTCACTCACTCACTCACTCACTCACTCACTCACTCACTCACTCACTCACTCACTCACTCACTCACTCACTCACTCACTCACTCACTCACTCACTCACTCACTCACTCACTCACTCACTCACTCACTCACTCACTCACTCACTCACTCACTCACTCACTCACTCACTCACTCACTCACTCACTCACTCACTCACTCACTCACTCACTCACTCACTCACTCACTCACTCACTCACTCACTCACTCACTCACTCACTCACTCACTCACTCACTCACTCACTCACTCACTCACTCACTCACTCACTCACTCACTCACTCCTGTCTTGATTCTCAAAACCTGCAACCCACGCAAATCCTGAATCCGGTGCCATCACGTGACTCACGGCTTTAGCGTGAACAAACGCGGCTGGCGGTGGTCATGCTACGCCAGCTACGCTAGCTTTTTGCATTTGTGTGCAAAAGCCTGCTACAGTGGGTGCTACAGAGGGTTTGCATTCAATGTAACCAGCATAAGCTCGCACACCGCCCAACCCTGGAACACTCCAATTTGGATTTTGTTTTCAGGGCCTCCAACAACTGATGTGAAGATCCTGAACAGGATCTGGTGACCCCGTGCCGTACCTTGTAGTTCTGATGAGACTCAAAGTTGGAGAGAGGCGTGTTGCAGGCGGTGGAGAAGGGCATGACCTTCACACCCCTGTACACCAGGCCCTTGTCATACAGCTGCTTGAACACCCACCTGTTAAAAGGCAATAAAGACCACAGAGAAGTAGGCATATTTTAAGACACACACACACACACAGAAAATAAGTGATTAGTTATTACTATTTCATCAGGAAAATTAATCAGGAAGTTAAATGCAAAATATTTGAATTAACCATTTGGATCAAATAAATGATCAAATATTTACGCAAAATATCTTAGAGCTACAACACTTTTCTGGTGAAGCCAGTGGACGCACCAGACAGTCTCCATGAACCAGGGGTACAGAGTCTTGTAGTCATTTTCAAAGTCGATCCATCGGCCCATCCTCCGCACAGAAGTCTGAAGAATGAATGACAGTGAAACTGTGAGAACTCCTAGAATCATATATTAGACACAGTCCAATTATCATCTAATACCATATCATACAAAGACAACCAAGGGACACACGTGCCAACATGGTAAACATAGCAAAGAAGCAAAAACAATAACCATCATCATTAATATTATTATACTGGCTATTCAAGGCTTAAAGTCAGCTCAGTTGAGAATTGGTTTAAATTGACACATTGATGCCCCACCCCAAGGTTAGCATGTGTGTGGTTAAACAATCCATTAAAAAGGTGTAATATATGAGTCTTAAGTTCAAAAACAATAACAAAGGACGTAGCATGGGATCATCAGAGTGATTGTTTTCTACACAACTGCCGGTGAAAATGCAGAACGTTATCTTCTCAGTCGATGAGTCGACTGCCCTTACAGCCGTACACATACAGCCGCCACATGGCAAATTCAATCATGGGGCAGCCCAGCTCCTTTTTCAGTGGTAAAACGCAATCAAACTAAGATTAACTTCATGAGCATGTTTGAAGGTTGGAACGCTGGAACACTACCGTATGCATTAGCTTGAAGGCTGCCATGAGCCACTTCACATCCTAGTTGCACAACGACGTAAGCTCGAGATCGATTCTTATATAACATCAATAAATTAGGTATCCACTGGATTGGACACACTGAGTGTTTCACGATTTTTCCACAGAAATGAGGGGGTAAAGGGGATTTGACGCCATTACATTACCTTGAATAAATTGACAGATTTATCTGGGTTTGAACCAATGTGGGAAACATTTGAGATAATGCAAGTACAGAACTCAAACAAAATATATAACATAGGTCTAGAAATGTTTGGATATTTGAATTCAGAAATGTTACATATTATACCTTTAATCCAAGAATATAACAGGGGAATAGTAATAATATGGGATAATAATAATATAATAGGGGAAATACTTCAAATATTGTATTCAAGAAACAATCAAACAGGAATCTAGGTATGAGCAGGCTTTTTTTTTTTTTCAAATTCCTGATAACATCACTTACTTCCCACTCGTGGGCGTATCTCATCACAATCTTTCTGCACTGTTTGTTGTACTCAGCGATGCCCATCTTGGCAACATCGTCCGGCCCTTTGATCCCCAAGGTTTTGTCGATCTCGTACTCCTGCATGAACACAAGAGGGCAGACGAGACACAGACAAGTCAGCCAAAAGGCACATTGGTCAAATACTTTGGTGGCATCATTTCACATCCAGTGTTTCTCCAAAGTGACACTTCCAAGTGAACAACAATCAAAGCACGCTGCAATCAAGATCTAAAAAACATATGGATTGATAAGCAACACACTGACAAGGAAATTTACATTGATGTGGCATTCCGTTTGTGTCAGACCGCTTTTACCAAAACAAAACGCAGTTTCTCCTTACCACAGGCAGACCGTGACAGTCCCAGCCAAAGCGTCTGTCCACGTGGAAGCCACTCTGGTGGGCAAAGCGGGTAACAATGTCCTTGATGGTTCCAGCCAAGATGTGCCCATAGTGGGGTAGACCGGTGGCAAATGGAGGGCCATCATAGAAGGTGTACCTGATAAGCACACAGACAGCTAAGTGGTCAAAAAAAACTTTGAAAGAGTTCACAGAAATACCTTTTTAATAAAGACATAAATAATTAGTTCATGCCTGGTAATATTATTCATAAACACATTTGGTTTGTTATTTGACATACAATTATCATGTATTCAATAAAGTACATAGAATACATAAATACCACTTCAAAACCACAAGCAGGTTTGTGAATGAGTTACATTACAAGGAGGGGGGATTTTGGCGCTTTACCCAAAGTTATTTTATTCCCTGTAGATGACTTATTTCATAAATCATTTCTTTCTGGCATACCTTGGCCTGTTCTTGGACTGTTTGAGACACTCGCGGAAGCAGTCCTTCTCATTCCAAAACTGGAGAACTTTCTCCTCCTCCAAAGGAAAACTGATGGACTCAGGAACCCGCTCCACCATGGCTTCTATACAAATACATAACACGAGGTGGAAGAATAAAAAGAGGGGCTTCACACAATCATGAAATAGGAATTCATTGTCTTATTATTGATTATACTACGACCACGTCAGTTCAGAATTTCTTATGTCTACCAGAGTACACATTTAGGGGACAAACAATCCAAACATCCTGGATGTCTGTTGTGGTATGTAGTCTATTAACTGGTTTCACAGAGCATCAGGACATCAATGTCTCATGGAAGTCATTATCCAGACCAGTCTGACAGGCACCTCCCAATAACACACACACACATATATATATATATATATATATATATATATATATATATATATATATAAGCAGGACACGTGCTGCAGATTAAACTTGTTCTACATTATATAACAAAGTGAAGTAATAATATCATTAAATCAATCGCTGGCTGGTAATTTATCAGAAAAGTATGTGCAACACACACACAAGTCACTTTTCAGACAGGATGACACCTCCGTGTTGTTAGCTTACAGCCAACGCTAGCCGGTTAACTGGAAATCTTGATCTAAGAGTTTGATATCAACGTTATCAGTAGGACTGTGAAATCTTGCGTTCGCAGAGACACAACACAATACATACATTACTGTGCATCATTCATATTAAACACGAATACAGCTTTATTGCTGCTTCCAATCTTACTCACATGTGTTCTTTCCCCGGCTGCCAACAGGGACACAAAAGGAAATGATGCAACAGCGACCCGTGTCGTAGCCGGAAGTGAGTAAATTATAGTGAAATCTGAGTGAAATATTAGAAAAAATACAATCAAAATAAAAATGTTTCTACATAAGAGTATGATTTTAAATTGAATTGTATTGTAAATAAATATTTGGAAAATGTTACATCATTATGGTAGTTTTTTAAGGTTTAATATTATTCACCAGAGAATGAATGAAACTACAAAATGTTCAGCTCGATTGTTTGTAGCTGTGCTGTCTCAACGTCATCCAAATTAGTTCATATTTTGATAAGTTATAATGGCCCCGACACTAAGCTTAACAAACGCATGCTTTAGTTATATTTATGTGTATTGTAACCCGTTGTAATCGCTGTGGTTTACGGTGCATTTAAAGTTGCACGATATTTTCTAACAAAACTATTTAAATAGGGTGCAATACATCCTGAAAAAGGTAAACAGAATGATGTGTAATCATGCCAGAAATCAATAACTAATTCTAGCATGGCCCAACCTAGAGTAGACTAACTTCCTCCTCCAGGTATTTTGTAAATGTAATATAAATGGAAATGCATCTTGAAAACCTTCACAACAATATTAACCATATTGTAAAGCAGATCAGTATCATGTAGACCATAATTTTAATACTTAAATACTGATTCATTGCACCACTTGGCTTAAGTTTTCAGATCACACATCAAATTTGTTAACATAAAATGATGGGGTTGGTATGCAGTGGACATGACGGCCCTTTGCCCACATTACTTGCATTTTTACCTCCATCCGATAATATTGTAGAGGTAGTCCAAATAAAATACTCCCAAGTGATTCTTCACCTACCATCTTGCAAGTTGCCTTGTTAAACATGTCCCCGGTTCAACTCATAGTCATTGGTCGAGTAATGCATGGATATGCATTTGAGCAGCCATATACCTCGCTATAGACGTACAATCAGGAGACATTTTGTTAACAAAGCATAGCTTTATTGCGGTGGTTACAGCACAGTCTATGGAACGTTAACAAGACGAATGGCGGAGCTCGGGAAACAGTCTATTTCGTGGCCGGTGCCACTGCGGGGGCTGCCGCTGCAGTCACTTTCGCCGCCTTCCTCGCAGCCTTCAGGCCCTTCTTGTTGTGCTTCTTGGCAAAGCGCATGTTCCTCAAGAACTTGGGGTCAACCTGCAACATTGAAAAGATTGTCAGAGTCAGTGAACATTTTATGTCATTTCTTGTTAATGAATGTACTCAATAGGTCTTAATGTTCACCCCTTGTGCTTTTCAACAAAACTAAGAACAGAGGACCTTTCGGTCTTTATTGGTCATAATCAGTATCTATTAAGATATGGGAACAAAATTTGTTCTCTGCATTTGACCCATCCTATGGTACATAGGAGCAGTGGCCTGTAGGTTAAGCACCCAGGGAACAAGTTGGGGTTCAGTGTCTTGCTCAAGGACACTTCAACATGTAGACAGTTGGAGGGGAATCGAACCGCAGACCCTACGGTTAGTGGACGATCCGCTCTGTCCACTGAGCTACTGCCGCCCCAACTATAACAGTATGCAGTATTTTGTTATTTCCTCCTAGTTGACCAAACTAAAGTCATTTACTAGATAAAAACACTTGGTATTGTTGGTGAGAAAGCCTTGCTCATTACCAGCATTGCCAGACAGACCTTGACATCAAAATTTTAACATCAACCATCTGCCAATACTTGGATTAATTTGCTTGGTCTTGCATTCATGATTACTTTTAACAATTTAGTGATAACATGAATCAAGCCTTGGACATCAGTATTCACATAAAACGAAACATCCAAGATCATATCATTACATTATACTTTTAGACTCAGTTGCAAATGCTATATTTAAATTATATTTGTCAATGGCAAGAATTATGGATAACATTGCATCTTGAATTGTAGCTCATAATTAGAATATACAGGTAGACACATTTCCCAGCAATAATTGAGTTGTAGTGGATGCATTATCTTTTGTATTTTTACTTAAACTGTATGGTATATAGGGTATATATTTCAGGGTTTACCCATCCTGATAGTGTTGATGTTTTAAGTTAAATTCGTATCAGTGTTTGACCACAGTTGTGAATGCAGTCAAAAGCTCTACCCGGGCAGTAGGCAATGAGTGGAACTTATCGGGTATACAGACAACACAGAAGTTTCTGTGGACAAACATTTCTTAAGTCAGTTACAATGCTTCTTAACCTGTTCCACGCAGCCACTTTTCATAGCAATAGCAACTACAAATGCCAAGGAAAAATGATTGTTGAAGTTGCAAGATTAAAAGCACAACAGGAGACACCATTGTGTTTGCCATTTTGCTCATTCAGAGTAACTACATATCCCTTCCACAAAAGTTGACATTTGAGTGAATTGTATTCCCTCATCCAAAATCTGTGACACTGCAGCTGACACTACTACCACTGTGGATGAACTATCAATGTAGAGCAGACATGTACTTTGAGTTGGAAAAGGACACAGAATCGAAGGAAACAGACGAAAATGCTTTGGCTTGTGGTTGCAAGTCAAATATCCTATTCCAATTGAACACTGAAATTCAAGTCATGTCGTACATACCCCCCTCAGTGATTCATAACGCTCGGAAGTGGGCTTCCTGATTCCATTCCTGTGGGCTTTACGTGCTGTAGGAATGGGAAACACATTGTTAAAATGTTATTTAGCATTAGAACCAGTTGCAGGCATAGATCATTTAGCAACACGCACAGCATCATCCATACGTAGATGTACTTACATTGGTTGTGGGTAGTATGATTCTTTGACTTTGCCATTTCTGCACTGGTGATCTGTTAAAATACAAGTTGTAGATTGTAAGCACACCAAACTGCTCCAATTGTGAAGAACTAAAATCTTTGAATACGAGCAAATCACTGCTAAGCTAGTTAGCAGAGAAGATGCTACAGTGGTAAACATTGCCACGCTACTTCACTTTATAAACTGAAAAATGCTGGGTGACATTACGGTTGAAATGCAAGTCAATCGAGTACGTTTATACGTCTTCTTATTTTGGTTAAAACTGATTATTCAGGCATATCCGAATGTCTTGTTTGTGGTGTAGGCGGTGGGAATTCAGAGTGATTGTAGCTGTTTTTACGGCCAAACACAATAAATACTGCCATCTATGAATTGTGGTTGATTAACTAATTCACATATTTCCACTGAGATGTGACAAATATGTTAAATGAACAAGGATTGACTTAGATTTTGCAACTTCGTTTGTGTGCTAAAATAAGTACCTGCCACACGTACGAGACGACAACCGGAAGAGAAAGGGAGCAAGACCGGAAAATGTAATACAGGATTCAATAAAGGCAGGATGAGGCGGGTTGAGATATATTTCAGACCTGAGTTGTGACAGTGCCCCCTACTGGATATTGCTTCACATGGCACATACTTCCCTTTGACCACTAGATGCTGCTATGTCCCCACATAACTTAGAATTCTGTTGCGCAGGATATCCTTCCATAGCACTGTTTCTAACACGATTCTTGTAGTTTTTATTCGAGTAATTGTGCAGTTTTTTGTTCTAAATTAGATATTAGTTTGGTGACATATGTCAATTTAATTCGATTATGGAGGTAGAAGAATATGATGGCAGAAAATAATAATAAAAAAATAATGTGTAGGCCTATATACAGCATATATAATCAATATTTCGCTTTAACCAATACATGCCCTTGTAGTTTTGCTGTTCTGTTTAAGAGAACACGACATAACATGAGAACATAACATGCCATGTCCAGTTTACTCTCTGCGGATGTGACTGAAATCCAAACACGTTGACATCTTCTCTAGTCGAGATTAGCACCTCGTAGAAATACATTCGCTGAAACTTGAATGGAGACAGGCTTTGCATAAGCACTATCACTGATGCTTTATTTATATGCGCTGTAACGTGTAATGTTCATTCATCTAATTTGCCAACAGCCAGAGTCGGCCTACACAACTGCATGGCAGAATGATAGACAGCTTGTGCTTCGGCCGGTGGTAAAAACACAGATCACGGAAGATTATGTTGCTCGCACATCGTCTGTGATAAGGCAGGAATCACATTTGTCATGTGACTGATCTCTCTCTTTATTTATCTATTACTCTCCGTTCTGTTCTGTGTTCTCTCTCTCTCTCCCTCACACACACTACACACACACACACACACACACACACACACACACACACACACACACACACACACACACACACACACACATTGGCATATAGTGTCTCTCTTTATCAGAACCTGACTGAATTCCTTTGAGTATGTTCGGTGCCTCTAAATCTTCTGTCTTGAATCTTTGATGCATCCTTTTTTTCTTGATCTCCTTTGTTCCTTTCGGTCTTTCCTCAGTTCCTCCACCTTTCGTCACGCTATTTACATGTAGCCAAGTCCCTCTCCTCTCCTCTCCTCTCCTCGCTTCTCTGTCTTCTTTATTCTGATCTTCGCTTGAGTGAATCCAGCTCAAGCTGAAGAAATCATGCAGTATCCTATATTTAGAGCCCTGCTCCACCATCCACTCTGTGGCACTCTGCTCTGCTCAGCCAGAGGCAATTAATGATTTGGAGTCATACAGATCTATTTTGTAAACTAACAATGCAATCGTTCTATCTATCTATCTAACTATCTAAAATCTACCTTTCTATGCATTTCTCTTTCTAGAGTTCTATCATCCATGCATCATCCATCTATCCTGCCAGTGATTGTGTTTATCTTAATGATAATCCTAGCCCTGTGACAACATATAGGCCTACCACTATATTTAGCCACAGCTCAGCTCAGTCGGGTCTTCCCTGGCAGCTCTCTCTCTCTCTCCTCTCACTCTCTCTCTCTCTCTCCTCTCTCTCTCTCTCTCTCTCTCTCTCTCTCTCTCTCTCTCTCTCTCTCCCCTCTCTCTCTCTCTGTGCCCCCACCGCGCCCCCCTTCTCTATTTATCACTGCTTCAGCGATATTCGCTCAATGAGCTGTAGTGAACACATTGTGAACCATTAATAATGCAGCGTGTGTGTGTGTGTGTGTGTGGTGTGTGTGTGTGTGGTGTGTGTGTGTGTGTGGTGTGTGTGTGTGTGTGTGTGTGTGTGGGGTGGGTGTATATATTGGAATTCAAGGAGTGCAGATTAATTGCTGTGGCGGTGGCATGCATGCACACATATACATGTTTTCATACAGTGTATCGTGGATATGATGTATTGCATGACAATGTGTGTGGCACTCTCAGTTGCGCGTATGGGGGAAGCCGTATCTCTGTTGCCAGCTGTGGTAAGCCTATGGGCAGAGCGGGACCACCGTGGCGGCTCCGTTACGTAATGTAGACCCTCGGGAGAGGAGTTTCACATCACATGCCTCCTGCCTTCGATGTGAGCGTGTTCACTCTCTTCCCCCGACCCCTCCGCTTCTCTCCATTCATCCCCGTGAGACGGATGTATTTTTCATTCATCCGCCTCGCCGTTAAAGATTGCTATTATTCCGTTCATCAGACAACCTTGTCTTGTTTACCCTGTTTGTTACAACTCTCCATCCACTGTGGCCCAATTTACATGGTTTCGTGAGTCTCTCTCTCTCTCTCTCCTCTCTCTCTCTCTCTCTCTCTCTCTCTCTCTCTCTCTCTCTCTCTGCTCTCTCTCTCTCTCTCTCTCTCTCTCTCTCTCTCTCTCTCTCTCTCTCTCTCTCTCTCTCTCTCATAACCTTTTTATCTTAAACATGAAATCTCTCCTTTGAGCAACACGAAGTACACTCTCCTCATGAATAGAGGCAGCTGATTGCGTCTCTGCTTTGATAACTGAGAAGGAATGTCACTGGAAGCTGATAGAGTAGTAGTTTTATAAAGTCATGGCTTGGGCTTGAAACAGTGGTGGGACTGTGAATAACATGAAATTGGAGGGGGAGAATGGAAGTCGTAGAAGTAGGCGACAGCGGTAAGCAGCAATGCGGGGAATATGTCCCCCGAGTTCTTGATTAGCGTTTAGAGTTTGAAACAGTGGAAATAAGTCAATGGCAATGCAAGAGACGATTTGTTCACTCCCAGATATAAAACAGTGTAAACGTTGCAACAAACAAAGTTGTTTGTTTATACGTGTGTGTGCGTGCGTGCGTGCGTGCGTGTGTGTGTGTGTGCGTGTGTGTGTGTGTGTGTGTGTAATTGCGCAAAAGCGCCCTAAGGCATCAGCAGACAAATGACAAATACACGTCTCTATAAACATTTACCCCCCCCCCCCCCCCCCCCCCAAAAAAAAAAAAAAAAGAAACATACAAAATAAATAACAAGCCACTGAAAGTCGAAAGAGTTTAATGATTACAAACACCTCGCTCCACAAGCAGGCACCCAAACACCGACGCTGTCGCGATGCGGGGAAAACAACTTCTGCCTGCACACCAAGGGCCGCCCGGGATGCGGCGGGCCAGCTGCCATCAGCAGCCACCGAGGCGGACGTCTAGAGCGAGGGGCGGAGCGGGGGGGGGGGGGGGGGGGGGGGGGGAATCTCACTTCAAAAGCCCCGGATCTTTTTTTAAGCATTTGAAGTTATGACAACCGAATGGTTATTGTTTCTTTCCATTAAATAGTATCGTCCTGAGCAGGCCCTGCAACTGAAAATGTAGGCTATGAATTAGAAGGGATTTAGGATTTGCCCGCAGTGTCCAGCAGGTCACCCTAAAAGGGACTAGAATGCAGGAAATCGCATCTTAGAAATTCAAAATGTCCTGGGGAGAACGCCCCAGAACCCCAGAACCCCCCTCTGGGCTAAGCCCCGGATGTACACAAGGTCTGGCTCCGCCCCCTGACGCCTCCACAGACACAGCAGCAAGGCTGACATCCCCAGGTGACCAGGCTGTAACATGGTCGCCGCTGAACGCGAAAACAAAAAGACAATCGGCTTAATAGCGCGGAGGGCGCGTTATTAGGCTTAATAGCGCGGAGGGGCGTTATTGAGAACATGGGTTGCATATACGCATTTGTCTGCGCTGTCGCTCCCCGAGGACCCCAGGGACATGGACGAAGGCCTCGCCTGTCGGGTCCCGAGCATCAACCGCTCTCCCTCTCGTGCTGTGGGCAGGCCACCACCCGACAAGCAGCAACAGGCTATAGCCTCCCCTTCTCCTTGCCCGTAGCACAATTAAATCTGTGTTGCTCCTGTTGCCGGCACCTCTTCACTCAGCAGGAGTGGGTCATTTGGGGATAATTTCACATGCAGCCTCAGATAGGGTTGCCATGGTGATTTATCAGTCACAAGAGAAAGCGTCTTCGTCAGGATACTACGGTATCGCTGTTTTGCGGCTGTAAATCACGTCGTTGTTGTTTTTTTTTATTGAGAAATGTATTAAATGTGTGCCGACTCGTGAGTCATCAGCCCACACAAACAACACAGAAACACACACCCCACAGAACACCTTAGCTGTGATGTTACCGTCTTCCAAAGCTGTTTTTACACTTTTTTTATGTGATCAGAGAAGCAGAAACATGTCCACGAATCACATTGAAAATTATGTATAATAGGACACTCACTTCATCCACAGTTTACTTTGGTCATTTAAATGATAATCCCTGAAGAAATTTATGAGAAACTATGATAAAGTTTGAGCTATCTTGTTGGACTCACTCAAAAGTAACTTATACTGTTGAGGAAAGGCCCAAGGTCATTCAATGTGCAGGTTTATGGACTGCAGTGTACTGTATAGATTGGCATTGCGTATAATGAATAAATAATAAGGTCAAAGCTGGGTTACTTTGATTCAGGGCGGTGATGAAGAACTGTAGAGCTGCACTTGGAAGCTGCAGCTCTACAGGAAGAGAAACAGCTCCAGCAAAACAAGAGGGATGAGGCAGAGAAAGAGAGCATTGAAGAGAGTGGCAGAAACTGAAGGGTGAGAGAGAACTGGACAGAGCATGACTCACGCTCTCCCCTCTCAACCCTGCCATTCATCCATGTATGCCTCTCTCTCTCTCTTCCTCTCTCTGCCTCTCCTTCTCTCTCTCTCTGACCCCCCTCTTGCCTCTCCCTCTCTCACCTCTCCACTTCTCCTTGTATTGGTACTGATGGCACTCAAACACACACACAGACACACACACACACTCTCACACACACACACAACAACAACAATCACACATTGGCATATAGAACAATCACACGACATCATGGATTGTGAAATGTGACAAAATACATACATAAAAAGTGTATATAATGCAATTTCCCTAAGGGATCATTAAAGTATTTCTGTCTGTCTGTCTGTCTGTCTGTCTGTTCTGTCTGTCTGTCTGTCTGTCTGTCTATCTGTCTGTCTGTCTGTCTGTCTGTCTGTCTGTCTGTCTGTCTGTTCTGGCTGTCTGTCTGTCTGTCTGCTAGTGCAGCTAATGCTACCTGGGGTGCCGTGCACACAACACTGAGAGGCAAAGGAATACAGCCTGTCCAGACTTACGTAATCATGTCAATATTCATTGCACCAAATCGGTGAAAGGCTAAGCACAGCACGAGCAGGCCTCTGTGTGACCTCTTTATGCTGAATTAAAACGGTGTTCAATGTAAACGCATCAGCCATGGCAGAGAAGCTACATGGGTTCCCTTTACTTTTCTTCGATGACTCATTTTCACACTTGGCTACACTTTGTGTCTTTCTACACACACAAACACACACACATAGGCCCACAACACACACACACGCATACACACAGACACACACACACACACACACACACACACACACACACAAGCACACAAACACACACACACACGCATACACACAGACACACACACACACACAGACGCACAGACACACACACACACACACACACACACAGACACACACACACACACCACACACAAACACACACACACAGACGCACAGACACACACACACACACACACACACAGACACACACACACACACACAGACACACACACACACACACACACACACACGTATGCACACACACACACGCACACAAACACATGCACACACGCACACACACACACACACACACACACACACACACACACACACACACACACACACACACACAGGCATACACACAGACACACACAC
>JAXIVH010000008.1:8377323-8392323 GCA_036785325.1 Urophycis tenuis
AAGTGCTTTGTGCCTCATCCCTCTCTTCTTCAAAAGGCATCTCTTCCTCCATCTCTCAAACTCTCTCTCTCTTATGCGCAGCCTGTTGTCACTCTACCTCCCTGCCTCTTGTAAAAGGATTGGGGTCAATTGGCTCTCGAGGCCGAACCTGTTGAGAGGGATGGCAAATTCGTTTTGCATGTTATCTGTGCTCACTCGCCAAATAAAAGTATAAACTTTAAAAAGCTCTGTGTTCTGCTCTGAATAACTACATTACAATCAACCATCTAAACGATCTCTGGATTCTAATGGTGCAAACATGGCATCTTATGTCACATCTGATTCCAGACATTTAGAGTTCAAAGATAGAAAGCAGTTTAAAATCATAACCAAGTTTCTCCCAATATAGAGTTCTGCAAAAAAAGGGGGTCTGGTTGGTACACAGCAATGAAAACAAGCCCAAACAAACATTCCATGGCTGTGATAAGCCAGCCACTTTTCATAAATTAGGAATCAAAAGGTTGTGCCAATTGCGCTCTAAAATTGGGAGTTATAGGATTATATCTACAAATTCTACAATCAGAATGTGGTCACACACACACACACACACACACACACACACACACACACACACACACACACACACACACACACACACACACACACACACACACACACACACACACACACACACACACACACACACACACACACACACCAATTGACAAGAGCAAAGCAGAAATGACTAGGTGCAGCTATAGTGTTTAGCATATCGGAAGCGTTGAGATTTTGGTCTTGCTCTGAGTTTCTAAAGAGATAATGCGGGCGCTATCACTAAAAACAACGGCTTTCAAAATGGTTCGGGGGTACACTCAGTGTTGTACATTCGGGGTGCCTCTGACTCTGCTTGTTACAGTAAGCCCACGAGGGAGTCCACAGGGCCGAAGAGAACGCATCCAGGTTCAGGAGAACCAAACTCCGCCCCAGAATTTGGAGCCAACCATCTGGGTTGTCTAATTACCACAGCACCAGAGGTATGAGTAATAATTGAAAACAGCTGGCGTGCTGCAATTGGAGGACGGAAAACGTGGTAGGACTTTTTGATTCCTGACGCTATAGAACTGCCCACCGCTGATGCTGTTATGATGGTCGGTGGACACTCGCTGCTGGGTTTGTACGGTCAAACCGCTTGGTCAAGTCCACTCTTAATAGAGATCATTCTTGAAGTGCTGGCCTCTTAGAAAGCTACTCTATTCATAGGGATTCTGGGCAAATCACGTCCATTCAAAAACCTGAGTGCTTATGCACTCGTCTGTACTATGCACTGAAAGATTCATACGGTGAGCCTTGACATGAATACAATATTTACGACCATGTAAGTAACAGAGATTCCAGTCTTCATGAACGGTTGACCAAATCGATCTAGGAATAGGTCTACGTAGTTTTTTTTAGTTTTTTTTTTTTTTACATAACAGTTTTTCTCAGAATTTGACACCCACAATCTGTAAAGCATTACTTTCCTTAAACAGCATTCCTTACCGAGGAGGGGAAAAAAAGAAAAGAAATTGGAAACAGAATGAATCTGGAGGGAGAGGAATACAGGTCATAAACATGCACATGTTGACGGGCACGTGCGCACACACACACACACACACACACACACACACACACACACACACACACACACACACACACACACACACACACACACACACACACACACACACACACACACACACACACACACACACACACACACACACACACACACACACACACCCACTCCTGCCTCCACTCACCAATGAAGGAGATGGCCTCGGGGAAGAACTGAGACAGGTTCTGGCTCCAGTGGTCGGAGATGGGAATCTGTTTGTACTTGAAGTCTCCCTCGTGCTCAAACATGTTGGGCAGGTTGGGCGTCACGTTGAGGATGTACTTAATGTCGTACTTTCCCAACACGTCCAGGTTGGTGGAGTCCTTGGCGCAGCCCAGGTACAGGTAGGGCAGGATCTGCACGGGGAACGCCGGCTGGTTGCTGGGCAGCGGGCTGCCCTCCGACTCGGTGGCGCTGCCCGGCTCGCGGTCCGACTCGCCGTCGGAGCAGTCGGAGCTGATGCGCAGGCCGCCCAGGCCCAGGACGGAGGTGGGCGGGGAGCTGCTGGGCAGCAGCAGTCCAGGTTGGTCTCGCAGTGCTCGGGGAACTCGGACTGGAACTTGTTGAATCCCCCTGGGAGACGGGGAGGGGGGGCGCGCTAATCAGTTAGCATGTCGAGATACGCCGCCCAACAGGTGATCCGGCGTTAGCGGTAACGGCCTCAAAAAGGGGGACACCCTGTCCGTCCGTTGACGCACGAGTGAACAGCAACCAAATGGAATATAACACAAGAGATGTTTTTTTTTTCTTCAAAATTAAACCTTAGTAATGTGTGAATACTGATCTTCATGGGGGGGGGGGGGGGGGGGGGAAATCAATACATATGATGATAATTTCTCAGTATGAATGGTTCATAAAAATAAAATGGTTGAAAATGTCAATTGGGAACCATTACAAAAAGGATCGGTTTGAAAAGGTATGGAATGGCCATTGAGATTAGATATTATTCGGTGTTATTTAAGCTATAAACTGTGAATGATGGCTCCATTGAGAAAGGATCGAGCCTCGAGAAAGAGAGCCTCTGAGAGGGAAGGACACTGTCTGCTACAACACTACTCAGTGGACTTTTTGTGAATGGCAGCCCAACTTGACGCGTCTATGAATCGCTCTGTAGAGATAAACGCACACCGCCAGACGACGTCCTTCGATTACGAAATACGGGGGGGTGGGGGGTTACATGTTTATTTTTATTTTTTTATTTGCGTTCGTGATAAATAATAACCGCAAAAGAATGTGTGCTTTTTGTTTTGCTTCCAATTCATTCATGAAAAAAATGCTCGTCTTTTCCTGAAGGAGCGCCACACCGACGGAGCCATTTTGAAGCATTAATTGAAAACACATTGAACCAAAGTTTTTATTTGGGGCAGATTCCATCGCTCCCAATTACTGCCCACACACAGATGTCGACATCATTTCATTAGCAATTATTTTTGATATAATAGGCCGACGCGTTGTCATCAGATGTTAGCCTGTCGAATTTCCCCCTATGCGGAAATATTCAATTTTGCCAACAGACATGTATTATACTATGACAGTATTGCCTGACTGTTATTAAAAAAAAACAACCAAATCACTATAATAAAATAAACACCTTATTGTTCTCCTTAACGATGTTATTATAGCCCATTGTCAAGAGACCAGTCCGAGTTTATTAAGTTTTGACTTCACGCTGCGCTTGTGATTCAGTCTGCTGGTCATTGGTAGGTCATAAAATGTTTCGTAGAAATTAAGGTCGCAGTTTATCTAAAAAGATGTTATCTTAAGAGTAGCTCCCATAAATGGAAGTTATTGGACTAACCATATGCCTGATGTGGCCCGAACGTTGCTTGACTTTTTACGTTTATTAACGTGGGCTCGGGAATAGAAATTAAAATTGTTTTTGATATATGTCAGATAATTTCCATGTATTTTTGGATGCATTATTATTCAATGTAACAGACCAATAGTTTGAATGTAACACGAGGCGATCATCAATTAAAAAAAAAAAAAACCGCACTATGTCGGGTAAAGACAATGGAAATATGTATTTAACTGCATTGAACCTTACCTTGGAGATAGTACGCTTTGCAGCCGTCATCCCTTAGTTTCTGTAAAAGCAGCCCGAGGACGGAGCTCCCCGAGCCGCTCTCCTGCCACTCGGACGTCGCCTCGTCGTATAAAACCACCATATCCGTTTTGCACCGCTTGACAAACTTCTCCTTGTCCTCGTTATTCGGGATAATGGACCGGATCGGGAGGTTGCCCTTCTTCAGTCTGCGGAGCATCAAGCCCGGGATGGCCAGGTTGATGGCCGACTCGACGTGAGAAGACTCGAACAGCTCATGCGATCGGCAGTCCAACAGCAGGAGCGAGCTCGCCCCGGACTCCAGTTCCTCTTGCAGCCATTCCACGCTCTTACTCGACATCATCATAGTCACGATCATGGAACCGCTCCAAAGATTAATTTTCATCAGGGAAATATTCTTGTTGTTTCCTGGTGTGACGGGAAAGGGGGGGAATGAACACACACACACACACACACACACACACACACACACCAAAATCAAACACAAATCACTGCGTCCAACTTCCCTGCTTCTGCGGCGGCGGGCAAACACCTCGAGCGATATCCCTCGCAAAAGCACGGGACTTGGAACATGCAGGGATTTCTTCGCTTCCCCTCCGCTTGAGCCCTTCTACATGAGTGGAGGTTTCATTCTACTCTATTGACGTCCACTGGTCACACACAGTCTCAACTTTGCGACGCTAATAAACAGCGATCCCCTGACCCATTGACAGCCACAACAAAAAAAAAAACAGTCCGATTTCGGTTTTCGGATGAGGTGTTACTATAGCACCATGATGATCATTTCTAATTCCCACCGAAGCAGAGTCTATGGTTCCTCATCTCCACTGAGCGCCGTGACAGCCGCGGAATAAAAAAAGAGGCTCTGCGGACATGTCATTGAGGGAGAGGGAGGAGTTGTAAGAGAGATTTAAAGGTACAGACACGCGAAAACGCGCCGAGAAGCGGTAGCCTCTGTGCTGATGTTGGCGCTACCCATTCAGTAATTATGGCACATTTGGCATCATACGAGTCATTACACCGTTAGGCTACACGTGCTCAGTGTTTTTGAAAACCTTCACGAAATATGAATAATAATTAAACAACTTCCGTGTTCTATTTTGTCATTGAGGTCAATACATTCTTAAATAGTCTTGTAACTGTTTTGTTTTTTTTATCACATCTGGTTTGGTTTAAGGTCACAATGATGACAAAAAAATGAATGTGTTCATTGTCACAGATTACATTTTTTTTTAACAGCTGTGAAAAAGAAAGCGAGAATAGTCTAAACTTTTCCCTCATATTTGTTTGAATGCAGTGAGTTATACATTCATCATTTTTCTTTTCTATTTGGTGATGTAATCTTCAGTCTTTACCATGCATGCCTGAAGAAGACCCATTGTGGTGTGTTTTTTAACAGAAGGACAGTCGTGCTCATCCTCACCACATCCTTAGTTTATTGTATCAGGCCGGTCACCATGGGGATGTTGCATAAGGCACTTTGATGCCAGAGAGGCACATCTGAAAACGTATAGCAGCAATGACCCCTGGCAGGGGTCTGCCAAAAGTATTAATAATGCATTAAGTCTATTTGTGCATATCTGTGTGGTTACACCCCTGTGCACACTGTGTGTGTGTGAGACATACACACACACACACACACACACACACACACACACACACACACACACACACACACACACAATGATCTAATGATGCCATCAGCAGGTTGTGACAGAGGCTGAGGGTAGCATTTGATTTCCTCACAGCTGCAGGGAGGAGAAGTGGGGGATTCACCAGCTGCAGACAATGGTCCTTTATCGCCGCCCTGACTTACACACACACACAGACACAAACAAACAAACAAACGCACCTAAACAAGTGCATACGCAAGTGGCGTGCATTAAGACATACACACACACACACACAAATTATAAATTGCCCTTGACAAGACAATCGCTCATTCTACTGTAAATTGACATTGTCCGTACGACAATAGTGAAACTATACAACAATAGTGAATCTGTGACACGTGTGGAGGGAGGGGGGCCGATGACGGACACACAGCGCGTCCAATGAGAATCCCCTCTTGGGATGGGAGTTCATCACTCTCGTCAAATTGAAAGTCAGGGGGAATTAGGATAGTCAGAGATGTTGTATTGAAATGCTTGAAACTTGTTCTGGTGACTTTCTTACTGTATTAGCAGCAATGAAATGTTTCACCTTCTTATGATGAATGTACTCTTTGTAAGTCGCTTTGGATAAAAGGGGCTGCTATATGTAATAAACTCATTCCTATAGTAGCAAACAAAGTACTATGTAAACTGACTCATAACTAAGTGTGCGTTTGTGAAAGCTAAAAATTGATCCAAATATAATTACCAAAAATGTTGACACATTGATGTAGGTCACACGGCACAGTGGAGAAAACGCCTTGTCTTTTATTTTAGAATGAATGCACCCGGCATATTACAACATCCCCGCTGTTCACTAGATGAATTATTCCTCAGGTTTTCATTATTTTACTTGAAATATAAAATAAGTTTACTTCTACATCTCCAGCGAGATAACTATGTCTATAGCTTAGCATACGAAGACCAGCCAGGAACAAACCGAGGATAAGGAGAGCTTCCAAAGAGGGGTCTCCATTTCACCTCTCTCCATCGCCAAGTGGATCCAGTGATTCCGTTGGAGAGGGAGGAAAAAAAAAAAAAAAAAACAGAACCCAGACAAACCAAAAACCTCGTGGCAGGGAGAGCACCTCTTAACGTCATCATTCAGCTGCTCCCGAAATCTATAATGTGATTTTCTGAAGACGTGGGGGTGGGGGGGTGGGTGGGATGATGAGATATGCACCAGTTACCGTCAGCCAGTGCAGCTGCAGCCGCTACCTACCAGCCCGCTCCTCTCTGCCGACGCTCTGAATGAAAGGTACAATTACACATCCCCCAGAATACTCCACCAGCGGAGGTGGGACACCCCCGTCCCCCCGTCCCCCCCCCCCCCGCCCCATATAAGGAGAATGAAGACAGATGTTTCCTAGTGAGCCTGCTCTCACACGGGGGACGCTCTCGTTTGCAGGGGGGAAAACACTGCTCGGGTTTGGCGCTCGGATACAGCGCGAGGCTGACATGCGTCTTCGCCTTCGTCTTCCTCCGAATGTGGTCGCCGCGCGGTTATTTCTCTCCAGGAAGTTCCCGGAGCGAGTAATAGAATACACGTCGTCTCCGGACAAACCCTCCGTTGTCACCCGAAAAGACAGCGTTGACACGGTTGGCCGTGGCGCGGAGAGGACGCCATCTTGCCAATCTGGGTTCTGGGTTCTGGACCAATCTGGGTTCTAGTTCGCCGTGTCTGCTGAGCGCGTTCATCTCGCCCACCTCTGTGGTCGGAGGTGGGCCGCCCCGCACACGTCTCCCACGCGCTTCGGATGGCATTTCCTCGACTGCTTCCGTTTTCAGCCCCCTGATCACTCACACCCCCCCCCCCCACCCTGCCCAGGCCCCCGCAGGCCGTCCACTCATAAACTCAGGTCTGGAAAACGCATCATCCAACCTTCCTGAGCTTCTCGTCCCATTGCACAGCAGGACTCAGGATTCCGTTTCCAAACTCCAAGTCTCGTCGTGCCGCATCGGTTGTGCGTTTCGGGCGGTCATCGCGTTCCTGTTTTTTGTTCTTTTACAGCCATTTGGAGGACTTTGAAGTGCATCTTGAAGTTGAAGTACAACTCAAATGCTCGAGAAGACCTCCGACACATTACCATGCACAATTAAGAATCAGGCAATTCTCCCCCGCCATAAAATATGTCTTTCTTGTCCACCATAATATGATATCATATATTTTTTTTAGACATGTTTTACTTACGCGCCATTTACACACGGAAAAGGAAGACCATTAGTTTCATTGTCAAAATTTGGCAAATAATCTGACGGCACGGGTGGCAACAGGGGCGTGGGCATTTCCGAGCAGGGACGCCAGGTCACCGGACAAGTTTCACCACCTCGACGTGGGAATCGCGCTCAAACGGCTCAGCGCGTTGCGAAAGACCGCTACGAAAGAGCGGGAAGTGGCACCGCTCCGCTATGAAACCCGCGGACCCAGCAGAGCCAGTGCGGGCCACAGCACAACATGTGTTCTCGACTCGAGAGAACGAGCGGGGAGGTTGGACCGCTATCAATATTTATGGCAACCCCTAGAGATGCCTTGGGTGGGCAAACACGTTTGTGTCCGTTTCTGGAAGTACATTTGCAACGTGCACCCGTTGCGTGTGCCTGTGTGACGTGAACTGTGGAGAGTCCCGAAGCAGCAGAGAATCCCTCCGAGGTAAATAAACGATCAAAGCCTGAGCTGCAGAGCGGGTGTTTGAGGCGGCTAACAATCTGGGTCTCTCTCTCTCTCTCTCTGTCTCTCTGTGTGTGTGTGTGTGTGTGTGTGTGTGTGTGTGTGTCTGTGAAGCCACCACGGAACAATGGCGTCATGAAATAAAGTTTTATCCTTTGAATAAACAACAGCACAGAATTATATCATTCAGAAGACATACAACACAATTCCTTCAGAATGGCAACTCTGACAATGAACTGCTGCCCTACTGTAAAGGGTAAAGGGGGCATTTAGCAAACATGTTTGTCCAAAGCGACTTATAATCAGTACATTTGCGGGGTTCGACATGTGGACAGTTGGAGGGGATCAGGAGGATCGAACCGCCGACCCTACGGTTAGTGGGAAACGCCCTCTGTGTCCACCCGCTCTATCCACTGAGCTACTGCCGCCCATAATACTGTGTGTACAGTTGTCACCTTGTAAAACCTATCTCGCACAGGTCACACGGTTAAGGATCCAATAGGTTGCAAAACATGAACCCCCCCCCCCCCCCCCCCCCCCAAAGTCACATGTAGCACGCAGAGCGTGAATATTGGGACCGTTGTCCTCCTAGGTTGACCTAGAGACCTTGTAGGACAAGCATATTCAAAAACCATCACACCACCCCATACAAGGACAAAGTTTCACCTACAACTAAATCTTATCTATCTGTGTAAACATAGTAGCTTAGTAGGCAAGGCTGTTCCTTGGATTATAAAAGATAGGGCATGAGTCATACTGTTTGTGGTAAATCTGGCTCATTCACACTGGGACACGCACACAGGTAGGTGTGTGTGTGTGTGTGTGTACGCGTGCACGCGCGCACTGTACACACATGGCATTGTGCCGCTATCACCATGACAGCCATATAGGGCCATCAAAGAAAGCGTCATTATAAAACGTTATGACTGCATTCTTATTATAGGTCGAACGGGTTTGGTTGGGGTTGTTCCATTCCATTTCTTACAAATCAACACATTTCCAAATTATTGATGAGAAAACAATGGCTATAACTTTGAGGAGCTGGAGGTGAATTGGAAACGGCGTGTGGAACAGGTTTTACAATAGAAAGGCAGGGCCGCGGTGTCACCCGGTCGGCCTCTTATAAAAGTAGGTCATTAATTATGCGTGCGCTTCTAAACACACCTTAAAAGCATGTTTGAGCTAGTTTCACTTCCATGGCTAGGGAGGCAGTAGGTTATCTCTCCACGGTTGTGGTATTCGTGAAGCCACCACACTGCACTCAACCCCCTCCCCCCCCCCCCCAAAGAAAACCCACCTCTTTTTAGTGACAAAATAAAGACTGGTGCTAGATCATGTGTCCTTGTGCCATGATCGCACACTCGATGTGTTGACGCAATATCGGGCCTGATCAGATATCAGATCGCCGGTTTCCAACACACACGCACTCATATCAAGAGCACTAAACCGCAGATGTAAGCAAATACGCCTCGAAAATGAGTGTGTGCATGTACACACGCACACACGCGCACACACACACCACACGATCGCAGAAGACTTATTTTGGCCTTGTTTTGCAACCAGTAAACAGCCGTGGGCGGTTATCCTCCTTATTCTGATGTTTAATGCAGACGTTTATTTCTTTGAAGCATTCAAAGTAAAAAAAAAAAAAAAGTAGAACAGGAAAAGGAAGAACGAGCCCCCGTTCTCCAGAAAGAAAATTCTGAATTCTGATGAAATGGAAAACACAAGTTTCGGCAGCAAAGAGCCAGAAAGAGTGGGTCAGAGTGTAGGTGGCCAACGGCAGAACGCGGCCCCAGACGACAAATTACAGCCCAATCCCACCCCCTCCCTCCCTCCCTCTCTCGTCAAGCACTGGCCAAACAATCAGAGAAAGTGGGCGGGGCTGGGGGAAGAGGAGGAAGTGAAGAAAGGCGAGCAGAGGGGAGACCATTGGGAGGAAGGCAGTCTCAACAGGAAATGAGGCACTCTGGCATTCTGCCAGGCGCAGCAGTGGCCAGAGAAGTGGAGCTTACACAACCTCTCTCTCTCTCTCTCTCTCTCTCTCTCTCTCTCTCTCTCTCTCTCTCTCTCTCTCTCTCTCTCTCTCTCTCTCTCTCTCTCTCTCTCTCTCTCTCTCTCTCTCTCTCTCTCTCTCTCTCTCTCTCTCTCTCTCTCTCTCTCTCTCTCATTCAGAACTCGTTCAGAACAAGTCAATATTTATATTGGTTTGTAATAATTTGTTTATTATCATTTTTACTGATATGTATGCCAAAGATCAATGTTGATGAGTCATTATAATAATTATAATTAGAAATATATGCATAGTTAAATAAATTGACGAATCGTATTTACAAAATAATAATTCTCAGTCTGAATCATCCATCAATCATAGTTCAGAAGAACACATTTGGGCTTTGGTCTTTGGAGGTTTTTTGTACATTTACTTACTACTTAAGTTAATTTCAGCCTTTGGACCACGTGTGAAATACACATTGAACACAGAATATCCAAGGTTCTGAATCTGTATTCATACCGTCTTGCAGTCGTGTGAATAAGCCAAAGTGTGAATAGGCATTAAGTGAGTGGAACTGCCACCTGCACCAACAGTACGCTACATAAAACCCATCCTTCAAGGCAGCCCCATGCCTTCTCAATCCATAAACCTGTAGGAACAAAATATCTAAATCAACGTCAAGAAAAAATGTGATGGCGACTAGACGACGATAAATAATGGACACATCCAACCGCCTAAAAAAAAACCAACGCACGTGTGCGCACACGCACGTCGCACACACACACACGCACACACACACACACAGACAGACAGACACGCGTGCGCAGTCAGTCGTGGTGGCTGACTCGAGGAGTCCCTGCACACCAAAAAAGAAAAAGAAAAAACATATCCAGATGTACTCCTCATCACTGGGATTAGCAACCCCCACCACAGACACACACACACACACACACACACACACACACACAGAGTAGTTACTGAGTTCCCTCTCCCCCTGTTCCCTCCCTATACAACTGCTGCTCCTGGCAGGCAGTCTAGTGGAGGCCCATGCTAAAAGGACCTTTTTTTTTTTTAAAGTGTGTCTGAGTGTGCGTGTTTCTGAGTCGGTGTGTCTGTGTGTGTGTGTGTGTGTGTGTGTGTGTGTGTGTGCGCATGATTCTGAGTTAGTTAGTATGTGTGTGTGTCCAAGTGTGTGGCTGAGTGTGTGTGTCAGAGTGTGAGAGTGTGTGTTTTTGAGTAAGTGTGTGTGTCCAAGTGTGTGTCAGAGTGTGTCAGAGTGTGTGTGTGTGTGTGTGTGTGTGTTGGTTCCAGGGCCCCAGACAGGAAGGACTAGAGTGGGCCCAGCAGCACCGCTTCAGAATTTCTTTTTTTTTTTTCTTCTTTTTTTTTTCTTTTCCATCAGCACCAAGTCGGCGGTAAAAAAAACAAAAAAAACAACAACAACAAAAAAAACAGCCACAAATACTTTCCTGTTAATGATGTCACACTCATGTGCGCTCTGGCTCGGTGCCCTACAGCAGTAGCGAGGGTGAGACGACGTGAGGCGAGTGTGTGTGTGTGTGTGTGTGTGTGTGTCGCGGTCCAGTCGTGTGTTCGGATAACCCGGGGAACACCAAGTACAACTGGATGAACCGCGTTTGAGGATCTGGTCAGAAGAAGTTGGGGCAGAGAGTGTCGACGCGGTCCCTTCTGGTACCTCCACGACCGGCCACTAAATAAAGGTTTGTTCAACAAAGGGTCGGGGGGGGGGGGGGGGGGGGGTACGACGATGGCGTACACTTCAGACAGGACCGAGCGAAAGGAGCCAGGATATCTTAAATTAGTTCCTTCAAACTGAAAAGAACTGTTGGAGGAACCACGGTGAGATCATCGAATTGGCAAGGACTGTGACAACAAAGCTCACGCTCACACACACACATCACACACACATGCATACGCATGCAGACACACACACACACACACACACGCACACAAAAAGCAGTCAAGTAAAGTCAAAAAAGCATTTACTATAAAAGTACACAATATAACAAACATGTACAGTACAATTATATACACGCTGAAATGCCACTATCAAACCCTTCGCTATCAGGCATTCTGCAGTAACAGTAGAAAAATCTCTTTACCAATCAATAGGAAAAGGCACAATTATTCAAAGCATTATGGAAAATCATAACCACGATGTCAACGTCACGGCATTCGTTACCCAAGTCGACATTAAATTCGCGGCCAAATCATTCGTTTGTTTCGCTTTTTCAAAAAAACCCCCAATGAAATATGTTTGAACAATGTATTCACTGAAAACGCCCGATATGCAAAACGTGTTGTTCCATGAGAATGAGGGTAACCTCAATTTTGACGTAAATTGAAGCTAAATTTACCAAAAATAATTGTGTCTGGGGGACTGTTCAAAAAGGTGTTGATGGGTTTTTTCGACACACTGTCCTACTGCAATAATTGGAAGAAAAAAAAAAAAAAACACCTAAAACCCTATACTCATTTCTTCTACGCGAAGTTCACACCTTCAAAAGATACGGAGGCACGCACGCTCACACTCGCGGCACACTCACGCACAAACGCCACCAGGAGTCCCAAAATAGTGTTTGTGTGCACACAGGCCGCCGTATCGTGGACACGCACACTTCCGCTCTCCCGTGCGCCAGCCTCGGGGGCCGACAGGCTTCCCTACTCAGCAGAAAAGTGTCTGCGCTCAGCACTGTTCTGCGTGAGCAAACCCCCTTTCGACCGCCCTGAATCCTGCGCTTCTATCTTCTCAAAAAAACTGGGCGATAACAGGAAGTGCGGCTGGCGTACGTGCCGTGCGCGGGGCCACGGATGTTGAGAATGTTCGTGACGCGGGGCAGGCTCCACGCCCCCCCCCGCCCCCGCCCAGACGAGGACGTGACCGCCCGTGGAGTGCGTTTGTGTCGCGTGACGAGTGTCGCCGCACCGACTGTGTACCAACCACAACATTGTACATGTGGCCAATCTCATGCCAACAGCCCTCCCCCACTCTCCCCCTCCCTCCCTCCCTCCCTCCCTGCTGTAGAGTCACTCAGTGGAGGAGGGCTACCCATGGCTGTGAAACTGCTGCTGCTGCTGCTGCTGCTGCTGCTGGACTATGTCCACCTGGTTCTCCAGACACTCCTTCAGCTTGTCCTCCGTCAGCGTGAGCCTCTGCTCCAGGATAGACACCGTCTGCATGGATAGACAGACAGACAGACAGACAGACAGAGGGGGGGTGGGGGGGGGGGCGAACCAGAGAAGCAGGACAGGAGAGTGGAAGAGGTTAGTTATTACGCCCTTTACACCGTCGACGCCGGAGATGGTTAATCCGGGGGCCCTTGGTTGTGCTTCAACTTACCAAACTCCCAAAGGGCTTTTGCTCCCTAACACAGAGTTACGCCTACAGACTCGTTCCCAAGCCACACTTCCCCTTTTCAATGAACATGAATAGTTTTCTTGTGAGCACCATATTTGCATATTTCCATGCATTGGCAGCATCCACGAATAAACCAGCCTATGAAGTCGGGCCTGCGCAATGGAAACGCACCGAATAACTGTTACTGTAAAAAAAAAAAAAGGTCATGCAGATGTGTCCGCACACGGAACTGTACTGTAAACGTGAGTGTGTGTGTGCGTGATAATCCCAAATGAAAGGACCGAGTGGTCGAGACAACGGCACACCTGGGGCATGGTGAGGTAAAGACGCGGCGGATAAATGACAGACATTTGAGATAAACTCCACGCGAACGCGACGACGGCCGCGTGTTTATCTACCAAAGTGTCGGGTGGCGAGGGTTGGATAAAACGGGGCGGAGGAGGATAAGATTAAAGGCCGCCAGGCGGAGAGGAGTTCAAGGGGGGGGGGGGGGGGGGGGAGGGAAGGGAAGGATTGAGGAGGTGGAAGGAGAGAGATGGATTAGATAGACGGGAGACGCGAGGGAGGGCTGTACAGAATCAGCCTGACAGTAATGCATGGGTAATGTGTTTTAGCCCTTTTTAAGAGAGCAGGCAGCGCGCCTGTGTGTGCGTGTGTGTGTGTGTGTGTGTGTGTGTGTGTGTGTGTGTGTGTGTGTGTGTGCGTGTATGTGCGTGCGTGCGTGTATGTGCGTGCGTGCGTGCGTGCGTGCACGCGCACAGATGTTGCACATGCAAGACAATTCATCTGATTATTGCAGTATCCCAGTACAACAGAGGGTCCAGCGCGCCCTCTTAAATATCACCGCTTTGTGCTCCGAAGCGCCGGGTCACCGGAGACGTCCGGCGATTCCCCGGCACGGAAAATCCTTTAAAAGCGCGAGGGGCGGGGGGGGCCCGCCGACCACCGCTGGTTTGATTACAAATTCAGACCGTCGCGTGCGTCGCCGGGGCGGAACACAGAGCGAGGGGGAGGGAAGGTGCGCGGGCTTATGAAACACAAGACACATTCTGCCGTGTGAAATACTCAGCGACGCAAACAAAAAGCGCGCCGACGTCACAATAATGAATAAATAACAATATGCAAAAAAGAAAACAATAGATATGAGCCGCATCGGTCTAGGACGGATATACAGTACATGGGTGGATGTTTGCATGTGGGTGTGCGCGGTTTTTAATATAATATATACAGTAGAAAGGATTGAGTTATACAAGAGGTTATTCTCATAACAGGTCGAAGCGATTCAGGTCTGTGTGACGATGCCTGAGGTGTGAAGTGAACTTGGAAGCGTACTGAAGTGAACTTGGAAGGGTTCTGCTTCAGCGGCGTGGCCCTTGGACATTGAAAAGTTACGGCACCGGAATCACATCAGCGGCAACACCTGATTGGGTTTCTTCACGTATCCTCCATTAAGCGTGTCTGTCCACACTGTAATTGTTGCGAGAACAAATTCGATTTGCATGTACAGACAGTGAAGCGGTCGGTTCCCCTGGCAACCATAACAGCTTGAGCGCCGTGGCTGGTTATGAATTGTGTAATTACAGGCGTTTGCCCGGACGGCAGGTCTG
>JAXIVH010000008.1:8397323-8427323 GCA_036785325.1 Urophycis tenuis
ATTGAAGTTATCAAATGAGACGGCGCTGTGAAATGCAGTCGGCGAGCGCGTGAGTCAGGCGACAGCGTCTTAAGGTATTTGGAGTTTGCAAACCCATATTATTAGTGACATTGAAGTCATAAATGTCAGCGGTAATATATCCCTTTTGAAAATCGGTTTCTGTTCAAGTTGAAATACGCCGCGCAATAAAATTAAACGATTTACCCAAAGCACAAGAATGAACGTCAACGGTGAGCGTAAACCTGCCAGAAACACACGGCGACGTGAGTGTGGAAGGGGGTGATGGAGGAAGGGAGGCCAGCCAGCCCTGTACTCCCCCCCCCCCCCCCCCATCAGTCGTCGCCCCCGGTTTGCGACTGGGGTTCTTGACAGCAAATGTATGGCTAAGTAACTTCTCACCAGAATGAATCTATGGAGTTTGAAAGAACAATGAGAGGAGGGTAAATTGTATTGCAGTTTTACTAACTGAAAATAGTACAGCAGCAGTTTCACAAACGCCGCGGTAGCTTGGGTTAAGCTAGCGGTAAGAATCCGCGAGCATGGGTACCCCAAAGTAATACAGTAGTAATCGTGATACACTGTATCACTATTGTGTGACACATTGTGATGAATGAATGAGTGAATGAATAAATAAATAGATGAAGGCGCCGCTCACAGATAAACAACCACTCTGGGTTTACAGTAATCTGTCTGTGAGAATCTATGCCCCTAAATGAATACCCACTAACAGATGGTAAACACCCTTTACTTTGAGTCAAAGTAAGGACCTGAGCAAGGAAGTGCTGTTACCAAGAGTTTGCTTGCCAGTCACCAAGCGGACAGACAGCCCGCTGAGTGCAAAGCGACTGCGGGGAGACCCCTTTACCTGAGTGAGAATGTCCAGTTGGCTGACAATGTGCTCCAGAGTGCTGGTCAGGGCAGGGGACATCCCGCCATCGGGGACCTGGGGCGGGTGCTGCGGGCCGCCGGCCTTGGCCTGCGGCGGGTGCTGATGGGTGCTGGCGGTGCTGATGGACCGGGAGAGGGGGGTCTTGCCGTGGCTGCCGGCACCAGGGTCGTCGGGGTGGGAGATGGTGTGCCACTCAGTCGCGTGGGCGACCTCAGCCGCACTGCACATCTGGACCGAGAGGAGAGGGAAGGAAAGCGTCTTGTGTCATTTTTTGCGGGCCACTTGTACATAAAAACAGCAGCGGATTAAAAACCGTTACAACCGTTAACAACGACCGCCAGACCCGCCGGCATTCCGGACGGCCGAAGCCATCGAACCCGCGCCGCGCATTTCGGACGAGCCGACGGTACGAAAGGGAAGCCGAAGGCAGATCGCTTCTCCGGTTTACGAGAAATCGACGATTTAAAAAAAATTAAAAAAAAAAAAAAAAAAAATTTAAAAAGAAGAAGAAGAACCACACAGAACAAAGCAGCTTCCCCTCGCGGCTCCACCGCGATGACACCGCTGAGTGACGAGTCCGTTTGTGTTTCCACTCGTCTTTACTCCCCGTTTCCCCCCCCGGCCGCCTTCCCCCCGGGACGCGTGGAAGCGGTGTGTGTGTGTGCGTGTTTCTACACGTCTGGCAGACGACCGCGCCGCTCCGGGGCGCAGAAGAAGAAGAAGAAGAAGAAGACCTTTTTTGACTCATAATGCCAGACAGGGCCTGATGCAGATTGAGACCGCAGCTTGGGTTTCAGACGTCACTCATATTGACAGGCTAGGCTCTCCCCCGTCTCATTACCAAGACATCAGCTGTGCGGCGTGTGTGTGTGTGTGTGTGTGTGTGTGTGTGTGTGTGTGTGTGTGTGTGTGTGTGTGTGTGTGTGTGTGTGTGTGTGTGTGTGTGTGAAGGTCAAAGGGAACACCAACATGCTTGTACATTACCAGTACTACTACTACTACTACTACTACTACTACTACTACTACTACCACCACTACACCTGAAATAGCCCCACCACAGCTACTCTGGTGAAGATGAAATGGCTGAAAAGCCAAAAAAGGATTCAAACTTTCCATCACAAAATGGGCGCTCTGTTTGTTTCTGGAAACAACCCAGAGCATTGGCTCCAGCCATCTGCGACCTTACTGGAGTAAAATGCCTTGTGAGTTCACCGTTGAACTAGGTCAAGGTTCAACAACCTTTTCAGTTGGCAGAAAAAAAAACCCTGACTCTGAAATTCTGTTCTTAGAAGAGCCAAAGAAGAGATTACATGATCAACATTCAAACTTTTTTTTTTTCAGTTATCAGGTCAAATAAAAGTAGACATGGCTAGTCATGCCGAGAAGAATGATATCTCATATTCATTTCCTGACATTACATACTGATTGTAGATTGGTATCACGGGAAATAGAGGTTGTAGAATTTGACCTATACGTTACTTTTTTTTTTACTAGCTTTGTGGCCCAATTAAAATGTAGCTTTGTATCACATACAACCATACACCATATGTCCAGCCTTGTTGGTCAGCTGTGATCACTAGAAGAGCCAAGTGGTTCTCATGCCATTTAGTTGGTCACCTTGTCCACCGAGTCCAGGGTCTGGATCCCAGGACCAGGAGATTAGGAAATAATGTTTCACGTTGTAATTGTAGTCAATGCTCCACACCATCTCCCACACATTGTATTTGATTGAATAGATTCCCTTAAAAAAAACCAAAATGAAATGGATGTGTGCATTTACTGCCCGCCATAGTTTTCTGCTGCGTAACCACAAAAGTTTGCCACTGCGGCGAACCGTGGTGCGTGATAAACTTTACAGCCGCCCATAACCTACTGACCATGTTGATGATCGCAACACCTTCGGTAAACAACATCCACCAAACCAACGACACGTCAAACCGGAAGACACTCTGTGGTTGAGTACAATTCAAGACATCACCACGAAAAACTAGCAAGGGGGGGGGAGAGACACCATCCGTGGCGAGGGCCAACGCAAGATAGCGGCTCAACAGTGTCTACCGGCGCAGTAACCACAGCGGCGGTTGGCGGTCATAAAAAGGTCCAGGTGGATTATGGACCCCGTAAGCCACGCCATTGAATAAGAAACGCTTCTTAGGCCCCGACTTCCCTCCCGTCGTCACGGAAAATGCTGATGAAGCCGTATTATCGTATTACTGTATCACCTGGTCATAACACAGTCTCTAAGCACCTTATATGTTTGTACATAATTCTTCACTGCACCTTATATGTTTTTTTTTTTTTTTTTTTCTTACACTACAATTGTTTTTATTTTTATTTATTTACAATACAATACAATACATTTATTTATTGCCATGTCAACCTAGGTTGATTGGAATTTGTCTTGTTACATCTCAGACAAAGAAGACAGAGGGCAGACAACATAAGCACAGAAAAGAAAAAAAAAACAGACAATGGACAACAGACAATAAACAAAAAACAATCTATACATCTTTTATAAATTTTTTACATTGCATTTTATTCTTTAATTGTTTGTATTGTTACTGTGTATAATGCTGCTGCTACACTGTAATTTCCCAGCTTGGGATCAATAAAGTATAACTATCTATCTATCTATCTATTAATTCGGGGACGATTCAAGTGCCGTGTCATCACAAGCCCACCGCCGCCGCCGCCCGTGACTCACGGAAACGTCGGGGGGACAGACGCACGGACGACGCATACGACGGACACAATACACAGGCAGACGCAGCGCAAACAGGCGCCGGCGTCCCACTCGACGGGGAACACGCGCCGCCGTTCGCGTCGGGCAGCCGTGGTCGTCAGCTGTCGAACGTCGTTCCTCTTTTTTTCCCCAGCTGCTCGCCGAGCGCTTTAGCATGACAATCGACTTGTGTCTCTCGGCCACGCCTCGCCTAACGGTTTCGTTTGTCGAGAGGACAATACGTACGATGCATCGAGTCGTTTGGGAGAAGAAAAAAAAAAAAAACCCAAGTACAAATTTCCCCCCGCGTTCCCCTTGTTGTAGTTGGACACAGAGTGTGCGCGTGGAGTGAACGTCTCTTTCATGTGGTGGCATTGCAGAGAAAGGATGGAAAAGAGGGGGAGTAAGTCAAAGAAACAGAGGGAGAGAGAGGGGGAGAAAGAGGGAGAGACAAATGATTATTAGTCCTGAGCCAACACGGTCCACCAAGTTGGGATTAACTCTTGTTGAGAGTATGACTTTTATAGCTTTGTATTAAAACAGCTGCTTAAACACACATAAACGCGTACGGTCAACCTCCCTGTGTTTATACACACACACACACACACACCACTCGTCACTACAGACACAACCACAATCATTCAAGCATACGCATACATTAATGCACACACACACACACACACACACACGCACACACCCACACAATGTTACCGCCACCCTCTTGATGAATCACCTGGAGTGGAAAAACCAACAGTGGAAAATTTCCTAGGGGCCCAAATGAAACTCTTGTCGGACACAGCCAGGCGTCAATACAACCAGTTCACCACATACAAAACGATTCATCACACGCACGCACACACACACACACACACACACACACACACGCACACACGCGCACGCACACAAACGGTCTGCTCTTGTCTGAATTTGTCTTTCCACTCTCAGCACGTGGCGCGCTACATGCTTTTGTGTCACACAGTCTGCCGCCACAGCTCTTTCCACCAGCTTCTAAGAGACACTTTGAGTCCGATCCCCTGAGTCGGCAGAACCGCCCCCGTCAAAAGTACGAGGCGGTGGATTAAGCCCGTTTAGACGAGGGCTGACTCAGAGACGTCGCAAAGAACAGGAGAGGACGTCTGCTGTCGAGGTACGAACCCGAGAGATGCCACCGACACCGGGGGGGGGGGGGGGGGGGGGGGGGGGACCCGACAAACCAAAAGAGGGCAACGCAAGGGCCGGCATCTCACTTGACGTGACGCGCGTGTTACGACCTACGTCGCCCCAAGACACCCTGGGCTTTCCGCGCAGTACGGGGTAGCGGTTTGGCACCTTAACCGAGCCGCAGGTGCGAGTGACGCAAGTGGGGGAGCAAGGAAAGGAAAGCTGACACCGGGGGGGGGGGGAGGGGGGTAAACGCGGTTTCCCGGCCGCATCCGCACGCATCGCCCTGTAACGGCGCGAGGGAGGCGGGGTCCCTATCGAACGAGGGCTTAAAAAACGCAAACCGATTCGACACACACTCGTTAACACAAGAGACGGATCGCCATCACTCAAGCCATCGATGGTGAGTAAAACAGAGAAAGCGCACTCGGACCCGGCGACACAGTGGTCAACCTGGGTAGGTTTCATTGCCACCACAGGGCCGGTTGATTCAATACACGCCATGCTCTACCGGTGGAAGGTCGACAGGATCCTGATGCGAGGCAAGTTGTGGGGAAACGACGAAAAATAGGCTAAGCGCGTTGCTCTTCACAAAACGTATAGCGTAGTTATTTTGACTAGGGTTGAGAATACAGCAATTAGAGACCACATTTTGAATAGGGGCTAATTTGGTCCCAACCTCGCTAAAGTCACCGGTCCAGAGAACCCAAAGGCGAACCCAAATAAAATGCCGAACATAGGCGTAGCAAAGGGATAAGCACGCTTTCTCCTTTCCAGTTTACCGATTTCAGTCTACCTTTGCGCCACCCCTGCTATCGCCTCCCTCACCCAATCTTCCACTGTAATCTCCCCCTCTCTCCCCCACACCCCCCCTCCCCCCCCCCTCCCGTCTTAAGTGGAACGGAGAGGACGTGGACGTGGTTATCTGTTGCCGACAGCTCGTGCGATATCTGCCACCTCTGATTCAGTGCTTTGTTTATTTTATTTTTTTCTCTCTTCGTCTTCTACTCGTGTGTCTCTCTCTCTCTCACGTGCTCCTGGTTATTCCTTCACTTATTTATTTATTATTTCCCCGTTTGGCCTCCACATGTGTGCATGCGTGCTCCCCCTGCTCCGCCGCCTCACATGTTTTCCAGCGCCCGCCCTGCTACCGGCGGAGGCTCCGCTCCACTGGAGCATCCCGCGCAGTCCCCTCCACGCTGCCTTCATCCGCCTCCGTGCTTTCCTGCTGCTCTTTCACTTGTCTCTCACACACACACACACACACACGCACACAACTCCTGTCTGCCAGTGCATCACCTGGCAGTCTATGCCTTTTTGGAACGAACAGACACACGCACACACACACGCACACGATAACGACTGGGCCCGGTGTCGGCCAATTACACACTTTTGAGACCGGCTAATAGTTTGGGCCGTGAAGCCTGCTCTGGAGAAACAAGCGGGTGAGCCATCGCTGTGGTTACAGTGCAGAGGAGACAACCTCTCGCTCGACAAGTGAAATCAATAACGCAGCGATGGAGAGAAGGGCTGTCAACTATCTGCAGCACCCCTCCCTTCTTCTCCTCCTCCCTGTGTGTGTGTGTGTGTGTGTGTGTGTGTGTGTGTGTGTGTGTGTGTGTGTGTGTGTGTGTGTGTGTGTGTGTGTTAGCAGCAAAGGGGGGGTGGGTGGGTGGGGGTGGAAGCCTGCTGGGAATGTGCCGCTCGTCTGCCTGTGCACGTGAGCACCGAGGAAGACCCAGATGTGATGAGAGGCATAGAGAGGGAGGGTGCTGGAGGGAGGGAAAGGGAGGAGAAAGGGAGAGAGAGAGAGAGAGAGAGAGAGAGAGAGAGAGAGAGAGAGAGAGAGAGAGAGAGAGAGAGAGAGAGAGAGAGAGAGAGAGACAGAGAGAGAGACAGAGACAGAGACAGAGACAGAGACAGAGAGAGAGAGAGAGAGAGCGCGGGGGCGGAGGGATTAGTGTGGATGTGATCAGAGTGTGAGCCGATCCGCCTGTCAGCGACGGCCGACATTCGCCACCCCCACACCGTCGCCGGTTCGCTCCTGATCCGCGCGGCCTGTGGTTCAGGCGAGGTGTTCGGTCGAGTGCACTCGCCCGGCCGCTTTCCGCCGAGCGGATGGCGCCGAGAGCACCAAAAAAAAAAAAAAAAAAAAAAAAAAGGGCTCTCCGTGAAGTTGCACGGGTCTACTACGGCCGAGGTCCGTGGGGGGTGGGGGGGGGAGCGTGCCTCACACATGGTGGTGGTATCAAACACTCCGCAGCGCGCCTTACTACAGCCCAGTTCAGCCTGGCGCCAAGCCCCCGCGCAACCTCCAAAAAAAAAAAAAAAAAGACAACACACCGCATGCACTGAGCTCCATCCCCACACACAACACACACACACACACACACACACAGAGAGACAGAGAGACAGAGAGACAGAGAGAGAGAGAGAGAGAGAGATTCAGAGGGGGAGAGAGAGGAACCCCTAATGTCTACTTCTGTCTCTTTGTAATGAGGCTCCCGTCAGGTGTTCAGACACGTGAGCACGTTGATGCTCAGTGAAACCTCCCCGGGTCAGATTTCCGGGGGAGTCAACATCCTGTTTACTCTCATCTTTACGCATCAAGTCCGTAAACAAGCCAACCAATTCTTTTTTTTTTTTACTGTCATAATTTATATAAGCCTTTCGCTGACGACTGTTGGGCCCCGCTTCCAAGACGCCACTTCGGAAAGGATGTGGATATTATTTCATAACTGGAGGAGAGCTAAGCCTAGCTTGTGATGTTTTTTTTTTTTCTCTCCTCCATTTTCACTCAGGCGTCACGTGTGTGTGTGTGTGTGTGTGTGTGTGTGTGTGTGTGTGTGTGTGTGTGTGTGTGTGTGTGTGTGTGTGTGTGTGTGTGTGTGTGTGTGTGTGTGTGTGTGTGCGTGTTACGGCGTGTTTGACGGTGTGTGTGTGTGTGTGTGTGTGTCTTGAGGGGTGTTTTATGAGAGATGAAAGGGCCCATTATTAATAATGAATTACATATGGCTGAATAATACATAGCAGAGATCTAGACAGCAAGCACTTCAAGGTGTAGCTGACTGCCATAGTGGCTGGCGAAGTGGGAATAATGCTCATAAAGTAAGTCATTTACACATGTACACAAGACGCCAAGCTTGGGATCCATCAACTGGGACATGAATGCAGAGTGAATCTGCTTAAGGACTGGGGAAACTTATGTGTCATTGCTGCTAGTACTAGTGATGATTTATAAAGTACATATCTATAGCTCTAGATAGATATATACAGTATATATCCCATAAACTTTTTTTTAAATCTTTAAATGGTATTTATATGCAAATTACACTTCAAATATATATAAAGAATGGCACCCTAGGCGATATCCTATATGGCTGATACCATATAGGATAGGATAAGATAAGATATTCCTTTATTAATCCCCCTTAGGAGAAATTCACATTGACCAGCAGTACAGTGGGATAAAGGAGTGCAATAAAAAACCAGAGTATAAACAATAAACAATAAATAGATTTACCTTAATTGAGATAAAATTATATGAGAGCTTAGAATAAGATAAAATGAAACCTACTACATAGATACATAGTAAGTAATGATCCTATTGAAGGTGAACTGTGCAATTGGTAGATGAGTCTGACTGAGGTGTAAATATAAATATTAATGTGCAGATGTAAATTGTGCAAAGTAAATGTGCAAATGTGCAAATGTACAGGATTTCACAGGTAATGTTAGAAGACATAAACGACGGTTTAGGCAACAGACAGTCCTGAGGTGTGGGGTGTGGTGTTTAGTACATGAGCCAAGCCGAAAAAGCACAAGGCCCCCTTGGGGACATGCCGAAACCATTAGTGGGTGTGGCCTCGGGGGTTTGACGCCCAGTGGTGTGACCGCCATCGCAACGGTGAGCATCCCGAGCGCATACATTGCCATATGCCACGCTAATGCCAACATGTTGAATGCGTAGGCCGTGCTAACATGCTTACGCACGCTCAAGCGTTTTCTCATGACAGACATGGCTAATGTGCTAGCAGGCTACGGCCCCGACGAGCAGGCGAAACACCCCAACAAAAGACTGCACTTTGCATTTATTTAAACAATGGCAATGTAAATTCCTGTCAGCTCTCAGCAAATTGTGTTGTCACCTGCTTTATAGGAGGGAGCTACAACCCACTTTTGATTTTGTTTGCAACCATCTCACAATAATAAATCTCTTTGTGGGAATCTAAACTGTTTGGAAGAAAGCCATACGTAAACACCTTGGCAGAGGAAATTACTAAAAAATGTCATTGGTAGCATCGGTAACAGCGCTTTTATTGAGGTGTATTGTGATCAACATGTATGTCGGAGGTGGCAGTAGCTCAGTGGGTAGAGCGGGTGGACAGAGCGGGTCGTCCACTATCCATAAGGTCGGCGATTCGATCCCCTTGATCCCCACCTCCAAAACTGTCTGCACGTCGAAGTGTCCTTGAGCAAGACACTGAACCCTGAACCCCAACTTGCTCCCCGGGCGCTGATCATAGCAGCCCGCTGCTCCTATGTACAATAGGATGGGTCAAATGCAGAGAATACATTTCGTTCCCATGTCTAAAACACATGGGAATGACAAATAAAGACCACAAGGTCCCAGTAAATAAATAATGTCTTCTGCAGGAGACAATGTAAGAAATGGATGACATCATAACAGAGTAAAGCCTAAAATCCCACAATGTCCTACTTTAAGGAGCTGAAGTCAAATACAATTACGGGTTCAAATGCATTTTGAAAACTTTAGATCCGACCGGTTTGCAGCTGCCAGGTGAATCGATAACATCGTCTATGTGTACACAAGATGTATGCCGCTCTTAGGCAATTTATTGTTTGACATATTTGACAAATTGGGGGAAATTGTCTTTACATCCCCAAAGCAATCAAGAAATCAAACGCTCAGACAAAATAAATACAAACTCCGGTATCTGTGGCTGTCGCAGGCCAGTAATAAGTCCAATCATTTCATACAGCCCGAATGAAGTGAGTGGATTGCGTAGCTGCCTGTGTAGCTACCAATCCAGCTGCTTGCCCGTACTCTGCCAGTACACTCATTGGCTATCTCGCTACTAGCTGCTAGCTAGTGAATGTGTTTTAGGGGTGTGGCTTGTGCCACTGTTTTTTTTCGGCTGGATACTTTCTCCAAATTGCTTACCCTAGCTTTAAACATGAGAAACTACTTCATAATAAGGAAGCTGTTTTTCTCAAATTAGGGAACCATTATGAGGTTCATAAAATAAAAGAAGAAGAAAAAGAGGCGAAGACAAAAGGGTATTACGTAAGGTCTAATTTCTCTCAATACCTCTTTAGTCAAGGTTCTCGGTTGCCAATCGCGCTTGGAGGTACGTCTGCTAATAGCGTCCTCCGGTTGGAAAAGCTCATTAAGTCTTTGCAGTTCTGTCTTGTTTAAGTGACAGCGCAAAGGGAAATTATATTGCAAGGACAAAGTAAAAAAAAAACATGGCTGCCATGGTCAGTCATCAAAACATTGACTGAAAAAAAATATGGTCGTAGCATCCACGACCTCAGCCATTGGATTACACACAAACGGTATGAAGACTTAAATTTCACGTTACAAGGGCCCTGATTGCTTGAGATTTATGCACCCAACAGCGGAAACAATTTACAATTGGCAAATTGAGGGAGGGAATTGAATGGCTGCCTCGCGGTAGTCTACGGCACAATCTCATTAACTTGAAAATAAAACCGTCAAAAGGGACCTCTCAAAATACATAACAGGGATATGAAGTAGCCGGTGAGGTCCTACCCGTACGAAGACAACATTCAAGGGCTTTGTCTTGGGAGAATGCAATTGAATTCTAGCACCGTGAACCCCTTGTAGGCCGTCAGAAGAACTACAAGCTTGTTGCGTCAGTCATGGAGCAGCCACCCTTATAACACGCACTACAAACATAAGGAAGCACATGGAAAGAACTACAATGCTCGGCTACTGGAGAACCTGGAACATTCAAAAATTACGAAATGCATTTCCTTCTGATTAAAACGATGCAGGTAAGACTTGCGAATTGTGACGAGAGAGCAGAAATATACAAACATTCCCTCCCTCCGATTCTACGCCGAAGTGAGAAGTGTTGTCGTTCATGCGTCTGATTGACGGTCAATACGTAGTCCCTTAACCAATCGGAGAGGAATTGTCCTGATTGGTCAGAAATGGCCCAGCAGTCAGTATGAATCCTAAATGGTCACGTACAGAGGCAGGTGGGCAGCCAATCAGAACCAATATTCTCAGAGAGCATTTCACTCACTACAAGCAAATAATAGCCCTTGGATCTCAGCTCCAGCACCTTTGACGGCATTTGTTTACCGTGGAGCGGAGGAGGACAAAAAACAGCCATTGACACTCGTTTTTTTTCTTTGTCTTTCAAATCTAAGCTTCATAATCGTGCGTCTCTTGCATTCGCCGAGCACCTTCGAGTATGGCGAGGTCTGCTCCCCGGGGGGTCCCGTCTGCAGCCCCGTAAACAGCTAGAGACCCGGCGGCAGCAGTGCGTATCTGCAACTCATTGACCACAAAAACTGGAGACACGGGCTGGGGTGAGGTCACACACACACACACACACACACACAAGCTACAACCCAACTACACCTACCCTCAGGACATGAGCACCTTGAGATGCTGATGGTGTGTGTGTATGGGTGTGTGTGTGTGTGTGTGTGTGTGTGTGTGTGTGTGTGTTTAGAAAGGGTGAGGACCTTGGACGTGCCCTTGTTGATGTAAGTAACACTGCAGCAGTCGAAAGGACTGAAATTCAATCCTCGTCCCTAGGTGCTGCAGTGGGTGATGTGCGCGCGCGCGCGCGTGTGTGTGTGTGTGTGTTCGTGTGTGTGTGAACTTGACAATACCTTTAAATATTTAAACGGCGCTAATAGAATAGTTTCCCTCCCTCCACCCACCCCTCCCTCCCTCCCTCCCTCCCTCCCTCCCTCATTCATCACTTGATCAGGTACTCCCCCTCTCCCTCAGTCCAACAGTTCCTTTGTTTGGGTTCCTTCCTCTGCCCATGTGTGTTCTGGGGCCTCCAGCATGGGCCTGTCCGTCAAAAGCCCAACAAGGCAATGAGGGTCGATAAAGCATAGTCTAGTCATAGTAAAAAAAAAATACAAAAAAAATAATTACATAATACTACCACAAAAAAACCCCTCAAAAGTTTGGGAGTTAAACTCGCAGGGTGATGGAGTGGCTGGCGATATCGTACGGGCGGACCGATCAATCATTTGATCCAACAACGGTGCTTAGCTCAGGGGGCAGGGAGAGGTGGAACTCACTCGTTCCTGCAAAACAACAACGTCAATCTCTGGGCGCCACAGCCCCCGGTGGCCGAGCCCACACCTACACATTCTCTCGCAGATCACAAAGAACATACAAAAAAAAAAAATCACATTCCATATTAAATCTATAGGCGGTGTATCGGCAGCAGAGGCAGTAAGGGAGAAGGATGGTGCATTAGTGAGGCTGTTCCACATTCAGCTGAAAAGGTACTGGTTTCGACCCCCCCCCCCCCCTCCCCCCCCCCCCCCCCATGTCTCGCAGCGTTCCTGAGGAAGATGCCCAACACGTAGACCTGCTCATAAATTACATGGATCTTTGTTCACCGAAACGCCTTTGATCTTAAAGCATCTGCTAAACGCACTAAATCGTACTAATAGAACCGTACAGCGTTTCAAAAATGGGAAATGGCGGAAAAAACCCCATTCATTTTCTGTCTTTCGCCAAATCCAAAAGCAATGTGTGCGCCACCTGGGAAAGGGTCGGATAACTGTTGTGAAGTCTGGTGAGCTCTCCGTGTTGTGACGTAGTCAAGCAGGAAAGAAATACTCCTCCGACCTCCTCCAAGGGAGAGGCGTGGGAGGCACTGGACATCTTCCTGATGAGCCCCCGTGTGTGTGTGTGTGTGTGTGTGTGTGTGTGTGTGTGTGTGTGTGTGTGTGTGTGTGTGTGTGTACACCTTTCGGTCTCATTACACACTTCAAAGAACACATGTTCAGAGGAAATATACTTAATGTACCAGCAGAGTGAGTGTGTGTGTGTGTGTGTGTGTGTGTGTGTGTGTGTGTGTGTGTGTGTGTGTGTGTGGGTGTGTGTGTGTGTGTGTGTCTTCAAGTGTGAATTTGTGCAAATTTTGTAAACACACACACACACACACAAACACACCATCCTAAGGAGCTTATACAATCACCACAGTGCACTAGGTCATTCTGAAGGGACTTGAGCAGCCACTAAGAAAGCAGAAATAAGCCACCTTTTTGTCACTAGACTAGACACAGAGCCATTTTCAGATAATTATGCTTGACTTGTGACCCTGGTCAGAACCATTAGAGGACTTGAATGAGGTCAATTTGCCTGGGAGTGTTGTCAGTTGCTTGGCAACAGTACAAAGTCACTCTGATATCAGTGGACTCAGCGTTCCTGAGCGAGGCAGCGACACACACGTCAGTCAAACCGACTTAGCATAAAGATAATAGGAATGATTGGCATTTGTTTGCAAGCTTTTGGCGTTTTGCAAAAACGAACGCTCGTCAGCAATAGCCACTGAAATGACGTTTTTTGTAAAAAAAAAAAAAAAAAGGTTGGAAGGTACCTACTTTCCTGATATAGGTCACGACGCACCAAACTGTGAGACGCTTTACTGTGAAACGAAACGGAACGCGAGGCGTTTTGCGCCATGGGTTGACATATTATGGGTCACCTTTTATAAAAACACTCATACACAAAAACATCGCAATCAGACCGACACTTCAAAAAATAAATAAATAAATAAATAAATAAAAATCACATACATTGGGGAGAAACCGCAGGGGGGGGGGGGTCGTGAACACACACAGAGAAGGAACCCGAACGACGCCGCTACACAGTGGAAGTGCACCGCAGAAGGGGTGACCTTTAAAAGTGTACAAGGAAGCCGACGGACATGGCGGTGCGCGCACAAAGAGCCAGACTCTGGCCTGGCCGCCGACTGCCCGGTTACCTGACTGCGGGGCTCGGAGGCTCGCGTGTGGCACGGGCCGCGTGGCGCGGGGGCGGCCGGGACCCCCTGCAGGCCCGGCGTGGTACTGTGCTGGAGCCTCACGTCGGCACACGTGCTGCAGTCAAAGTTGCTCTTCCAGACCATCACCTATTTTGGCGGGGAAGGAAGAAGAAGAAGAAGAATTACTCTTTTGATCCCGTGAGGGAAATTTGACCTCTGCATTTAACCCAATCGTGAATTAGTGAAACACACTCAGCACACAGTGATGGTGGGGCACACAGTGAGGTGAAACACACACTAATCCCGAGGCAGTGAGCTGCCAGCAACAGCGGAGCTCGGGGAAGTGTCTTGCTCAAGGGCACTTCAGCCGTCGGGGTTCGAACCGGCAACCCTCCGGTTACAAGTCCGAAGCCCTAACCAGTAGGCCGCGGCTGCCACTAAGGGAATGTATTAGTGCAAACACGGCCGTTTTTTAAGTGTGTGGCCACACACCCGTTTGGCTTGATATACTGTACATGCAAAATGTTCCCCAACGACACTCAGATGAACAAGCATCTCGTCGTGAAATCAACTGTGCGTGGATCCATCGAGCCGTCAAGAGACAGAATGAACATCGCCCTTCCGCTCCTTCGCAATGCAACTACCCGAAAGAAATCCGACCTACACTTACAGTATCAGAAAGGTCGAAATCACAATTTTTAACATATTCACGGCGGCCATGACACTCATCATGGCTAGGCATGCGCCGTGTCACCGCATCCACCATGAGACCCCGCCACAGCCACGCCGCAGTGTCTGCATTCTGCCGGGCTGAACACATGAACATGACCTTACCTGGTCGTCAGCTCCGCCCGAGGCAAAGTACTCTCCGGTCTGGGAAAATGCCACACAAGTGGCGGGGCCCTTAAGGATGGTGAGAGAGGCACAGAGAGACACACACACACACACAGACACAGAGAGAGAGAGAGAGAGAGAGAGAGAGAGAGAGAGAGAGAGAGACAGAGACACACACACACACACACACACACAAAGAGATACATTGTTCAACAATCATCAATATAACATCGACCACTCTACAGAACAAAAATATCGACTATATTGATGTATTTAAAGGGGAAATAAATGAACCATTTATTCACAGATTAATATGGAGGCAGATGAGGGCTGGGTGAGAGGATGCATCGATCTCGCCTCATCGCAACATCAATGATGGCTGCCGGCAGTTTATGCAGCGGAGCACCGCAATGGAGAGAACTGTTGAGTTCATCATGTTGAACTGCCCGACAATATGATGTATAAAATAAACATGTGAAGAAGTGCCTTTGTGAACAATGTGAAGTTGAAGTTCAGAATGCAGGTGTGGAGGCCTGACCAGAAGGGGATGGACCAGGAGCGGTATCACCTCACGACGACGTGGCTCTCATCTCTCAGATCACATTCATCATGAGACATGAGGAAAAGAAGACTCAACACTGCCCTGGGGCCGCGCCCGTCTCCTGCCTGCCTGCCTGCCTGGTTGGTTGGTTACCGGACAGGAATAAGCTAAAAACGCAATTTAATTCCAAATCCCTCCTTTTTTTATCTCTACCCTGTGCATTACTTCTCTTGTCCTCGGCAAAAAAAAAAGGAGGTCAACACGGTCCACCCGAGCCCGTGTTTACCGACGGCCGCAACACAAAAGAGTCAAACAAAAGGAATGTACACCAAGGCAACAAGACAGCAGGAAAAGAAGAAGCGAGGGGCTAAAAAGGCGAGCCCGGGGTGGTGGGGGGGCGGGTCTCGGTGGGAGACCAGACAGGCTGGTTTGGGTGAGGAATGGTTTCCCAGAAGCACCTGGGACAAGCAGACGGTGTCACTATGGCAACGCGACGGCCTGACAAACAGCATGTTCTGTCTTTGCTCTGACTAATACCCGCTGCCAGCCTGGCAGTGGACATGGCCGGCCCCACACACACACACACACACACACACACACAGAGGCTAAACACAAGCATGTACACTACCTTGCATACACACACATACACACACACACACACACACACACACACACACACACACAGGCTAAATACAAGCATGTACACTACCTTGCATACACACACACACACACACACACACACACACACACACACACACACAGACACACACACACACACACACACACACACACACACACACACACACACAGTCTAAAAAGCCCTGTGAACCCCACTGGCACATGGTGTGTGTTGACTAGAGGAGCTGCAGACACCAGACAGACCCCACATGGATGAAAATAAATGAGATGGATACTTTTTTTTTTTTTTGTCACACATGCAACACAAAATTCTGCCTCTTTTGTTGTTGTTTGTTGTTGGTGTTGTGCTTCAGTCAACTCAAAAGTGCAGAGGCATATTAGAACCTACTTTAGACTATATTCCAGCCTGACTATCAAAGCATCATGGAGTAGCTTTGGAGTTGCATGGTCGTTGGTCGGTAGCATATAGCTATAGGGGAGAATGTTGGCCTCGCTTTAGCGTGGCATCGTGGCGTCCGGCGTTGCTATGGCGCGGTATGTGGCGTAGCTATAGTGCAGCATTTCAGCGTGGCCATGGTGTAGCATTCTGATGTAGCTCCCGTGTTGCATTGGGTTCCTTGCTGTGAAATGCACTCGTTCGGTTTTTCAAACCTGCACCGTGCACATTTTCTACTGCAGCCACTGGGTCCATAAGAGAAGCCTGACCTAGAATGTTTCTGAAAAATAAAACGCGCCCATCCACGAGTCAATCCATCCCGCCTGTCCTCTGGAAATAATACAGCTATAACTGAAGACTCAAATTCAAGCAACAAGCCATTGCTAATGGAAAAACGTACATAGGTTTAAGTTACACATGGCAATTTTGGTTGTCTCTAGCTTGGTGAGATAAACATTTTTAAAAAGATGGTCAACACTTTGAGTTGCCTTGTGATCGCCTTTTCCAATCGGACTGGTGTCCTTAACCTGGAGACCAGGCGGAATTCCGTTGGCTGGGAAATAAATTCAACTCATGCAAATTGATGCATCTTTGGACAGGGTCTCCCTGAGGCAACAGAAACAACATGTTTGTCCCATCCAAAAGCAAGGCAAGCCTCTCAGTACACACACACACACACACACACACACACACACACACACACACACGCACACGCACACGCACACGCACACACACACACACACACACACACACGCACACGCACACGCACGCACACGCACGCACGCGCACACGCGCGCACACGCCCACACACACACACCAACCAATGCAACACATGAGGCTAAAATGCAATGTGAGCAGATGGGGGTCCCACCCATCTCTGGCTGTGTGGCTGCAGCAACAATTAACACCCTAAGTGTTCCTGGCCCCAACAGACTGGCAGAAACACAACTGGGCCAGAATGCAGAGAAGAAGTGATAAAACACACACACACACACACGCCGTGAAGTAAAAATAAGTCATAAATGGATTGATTATAAACTGTCTTGAAAAGGGAGAGACGCGAGCTGCAGAGAGTGTGAGAGATGAAGAGAAAGAGGATCAGGCATTTAATGTAGAAAAGTGTGTGTGTGTGTGTGTGTGTGTGTGTGTGTGTGTGTGTGTGTGTGTGTGTGTGTGTGTGTGTGTGTGTGTGTGTGTGTGTGTGTGTGTGAGCAGTAGTAGTAGAAACAGCAGAAAATCAAAACCAAGCTTTGAGGCCCTCGGCCACACCACTCAGAAAATAAAACATTAAATAAACAGCCGTTCGATTAAACAATCCAACAACCCACAGTGTGAATATCCCTTGTGATGAATAGGTACATTTCCTGGTGGAGCTTTCTAGTGCAATGTCTTGACATGCTGTGTATATAATTACATAATTGCATGTATAATTACAATATGTTTTTAGAAAAATATCACAAAATGTCAAAGTCGTGTCAATGTCGTTTTCAACCCCCCTTAATAAGAAAGACAACTCGCGGCGACGACCACAGAGGTAGTGAATGAAAATGTCACATGGTGTAACCTACATCACCTTACAACTTCATCTATACTGTCCATGTATCTGCTTGTTATTGTGGTTTCATAGAGACTGTGAGGGAAAGTGAGGACACACACACACGCACGCACACGAACGCGCACACACACACACACACACTCACACACTCACACGCGCACACACTCACACGCGCACACACTCACACGCGCACAGGTGTTGTGGATGGAGGAAGTGGATGTGGGTGAGGAATTGGAGGATGATGATGATGATGAGGAAGGCAGAACGGGGTGAAGTAGATGTAGGAGAGGACAGAGAGGAACAGAGGAGAAAAAAAACAAAAAATAAAAACGAGTTCAGTTTCCTTCCAACAAAACTGCTATGAGTCACTGAGTGGGCCGCCTGCTTCTAGCCTGGCAAGTACAAAAATAAATCACATAAAAAAGGCATCAGACACACACACACATACACACACACACACAGACACACACTAACCGTGAAAATAAAAACAACAGGCCTTGGGCAGATATCTTATGCAAAAAATGCTTTCTATGAAAATACTTGCGGGGGGGGCAGTGGTTGTTTGTCGTTACCTGATGTCCATGCAGTGTGTAGAGCATTTTGCCCTCTAGAAGGTCCATTATCTTCAAAGTGGAATCACTGGCAGCCGTGATCAAGAAGTTTCCAGATGGATGGAAAGACAGGCTGTTCACGGCACCACTGTGAACTGGAACACACGGACACACGGACACACGCACACACACACACACACACACACACACACACACACACACACACACACACACACACACACACACTTAATGTATTCCTCTGGTATTGATGACCAAAGAGTCACAACAGTGACTAAGTGGCTGATTGGTATACCTTGATAGTTTTAACACGTTTCACTTTTTCATTGAATAATAAATACAATATGGGCAGACCATTAGTCCTTCTCCGGGGAAGAGGTGTTTGGGCTATTTTGTTGTTGTCCACATTTTTGTTTGTAGCTGGGACTGAACAGCAGTGGTCGGTGACTAGAAAGCAAGCGCTGACATTTAATAGATATTTTGCGCCCTCTGGTGGTGGTTAGAATTAGTAGGACGCCAAAACAGATTGAAAAGAAATGGAGAAAAAAAAACATGACGCTTCTCGTCACCAAACAAAATAAATACAATATATACAAAACTAATTGTGAAATAGATATTTAAATGGTAATAATCAACATTGAACAGACAACGTTCTCATGTGATTATAGATTATATTGTTAGTTAAAGGTTTAATATATAATTTCTGCCGCTAGGTGTCGCTCAATCAAAACTTCGTGAAGTTATGTGGGCTCATGAAGATGTTGCCTTCACCATGCCGGTGAAAATCTATCAGACTATCTAAATACCTTCATAGCTTTATCTTACACATCAGTGTTTCGCAAGAATTGGATATAAACTTGGTGGTGGTGGTAGCTGAGATGGGGGTGGAAGTGTTTTGGTTTTTTGGGGGTTTTTTTTAAGTTGGAAAGATATTGGAAATTCAACTGATAATCATGCCCTGAATCACAGCAATGTGAGTTGGGGAACTAAAGACGCGAGCGCTCGAGTCCTGCGTGTCTAGCGGTGTCTGCCTGCCCAGGAGACGGTGGCGCTGCAGCATGTCTCTCTATGGAGAGAGCGTTTTGGTCAATATTTCGACACAATAGGCGGCTTACTAAAGTACCCTGTCCCCGGTAATAGCCTAATTAAAATGCACCTCTGGTTTCGTATGCATTAAAATACAAAACCAGAGACGTCTCACCTTTCAAAGTGTTCCCAATGGAATAAAGTCATTGGTTTAGCACCAGAAAGGCAGGTAAAGAACTGCATGGGCAATGAAGCTCTAGTGTGGCTGTGACACACATAGACTATGTAACGCTGACTAAAAATGACATTCCAGGTGATAAGTTAATAACACAACGGAGGGAATGACTATCATATGACACCACGATATTGGTACTGAAAAGGAACAAAATAGAACGCCCAAAATGAGCCTGAGTAATAAAAAAAAGTTGTCAAGATTGCATAACTTTGTTCCATCCCTTGACAGCTGTGATTACCCATTAATACATCTCTTTAGGAAAGTACTTGGAGAATGATCTCCAAGTAGACAGAAGTGCATCATGATTTTTTTTTTTTTAAAGAGACGTTTCCATTGTGAGACCAGACAAAAACATGTCTGGGTTTGGGTCCATCTTACAGGTAAAAAAAATATGTAAAGTTGATACAAGTTCAGCTTTCAAATACAGCTTACAACTTTCAAGTGCAATTCCGGAGTTGATGTAATGAAGTGCACGTGTAACACCTGTGTAATGTGGGACCGTTGCTTTAAAGCGGACACACACGCACATACGGACATCACAATGTCGTCTGTTGCCATCGGCAACGGTCCCATCAATCCCTCAACCGCCCTGAGATGTCACATCGATGACGATGATGACGATGCAAGCAGTTTCAGACGAAAGCCTTCCCAGGCCGGTGCTCACCATGATAGTGCTGCAGCATCTTGTGGGTGCTCACATGATAGTGCTGCAGCATCCTGTGTGTGCTCACCATGATAGTGCTGCAGCATCCTATGTGTGCTCACCATGATAGTGCTGCAGCATCCTGTGTGTGCTCACCTTGATAGTGCAGCAGCATCGTGTGGGTGCTCACCATGATAGTGCAGCAGCATCTTGTGGGTGCTCACTTTGATAGTGCTGCAGCATCTTGTGGGTGCTCACCATGATAGTGCTGCAGCATCCTGTGTATGCTCACCATGATAGTGCAGCAGCATCGTGTGGGTGCTCACCATGATAGTGCTGCAGCCACCTTTGGGTGCTCACCCTGATAGTACAGCAGTATCCTGTGGGTGCTCACCATGATAGTGCAGCAGCATCGTGTGGGTGCTCACCATGAAAGTGCTGCAGCCATCTTTAGGTGCTCACCCTGATAGTACAGCAGTATCCTGTGGGTGCTCACCATGATAGTGCTGCAGCCAACTTTGGGTGCTCACCCTGATAGTACAGCAGTATCCTGTGGGAGCTCACCTTGATAGTGCAGCAGTATCCTGTGGGAGCTCACCTTGATAGTGCAGCAGTATCCTGTGGGAGCTCACCTTGATAGTGCAGCAGTATCCTGTGGGTGCTCACCTTAATAGTGCAGCAATATCCTGTGGGTGCTCACCTTGATAGTGCTGCAGCATCCTGTGGGTGCGGATGTCCCACACCTTCACTGAATTGTCCGTGCTGGCGGCTGCCACACACGTCCCACTGGGGTGGAAGTCCACGTGGTTTGCATAGCTGGAACGTAGAAATAAGGGCAGAAGAACGGCAGAGAGGATGACGTTGAGAACGCAACCAAGCGGAGGGAAGTTCTAACAAAGAATGCAACAGTAAAAAAAATGTTTTAAAAAGTAAACGTGTTTCATCATGACTGATCATCTGATATACATTAAAGTTATAAAAAAAAGAAAGCGAGTAAAAACTAAGTATCAAATGCATGCGTGTGACCTTGGAAAAATACTCGGAACATACTAGGAACGCTGCTTTTGGAAAATACTCTGAACACACTGGGAATGCTGCTTTTCTAGAAGCTCACCCTGCGTGCTCGTAGAAGGAGTGGACACACTCCCTGCTGTTCTTGTCCCACAGCTTCACCGTTTTATCGTCGCTGCACGACACAATCAAGCGGCCGTCCGGAGAGAACCTGTCAAAAGAACGCGTCAAGAAAAACCACTTCTCTCCTACGACTATACCCCGCCCCCCCCCCCCGTCTTAACTAAGAGCAGTGAGTAATGGAAATTAACGTCTAGGTGTAAAAGGTTTGACAGCAAAAAAAAAAGCACACCAATGTGAGGGTTTCCAAGAAATGGAAGACTCGAGAATCACTTATAAGATGAAACATGAGTGAGAAAGAGAGAGAGAGAGAGAGAGAAAGAGAAAGAGAGAGGGAGAGGGAGAGGGAGAGAGAGAGAGAGAGAGAGAGAGAGAGAGAGAGAGAGAGAGCGAGAGAGTGAGTGAGTGAGTGAGTGCGTGCGTGCATGCGTACGTGAGTGAGTGAGTGCGTGCATGCGTGCGTGCGTACATGAGTGAGTGACTGAGTGCGTGTACAACGAGAGCCGCTCATACTTGGCACAGCGAACCCAGTTGATGTGCTGGCTGAGGGAGAAGAGGAACTTCTGCCGGTGGACCGTCCACACTTTGACCGTCTTGTCGTCGGACGCCGTGACCAGCCACAGGCCGTCGGGGGAGAAGCGGACGCTGCGCACGGTGCCCGTGTGAGCCCGGAACGACGTGGACTCGGCCTTCCTGCGCGCACGGTCACGAGAGAACACACACACACACGCACACACACACGCACGCACGCACGCACGCACACACGCACGCACGCACGCACACGCACGCACACACACAGTAATTCGTATCAATGATCACCGACTTGTACACTTCCAGAAAGGAAACGCCTTCATTATATGCATCATTTTACATGGCGCAGGTTAAACAGAACTGAACAACATCCTTAAGGGAAGTGGGTCATTGTTTAATGGGCTTTGTGATCAGATAAGAAGTCATCAACAACTCGGAACCGCTCTCTGTGGATCATCGAGCGGTTTTCTGGAAATGTGAGGGGGAAGCTGGAAAAAAGTGTAGTCTGCAATCGTCCAGGACCAATCTGGTCACAAAACAAATCTGATAAATGCAAGAGAGTAGCCAGGAAGGAAACATTTGCCAGGAAGGTGTGTGTGTCCTGTGGTGTGTTTACCCTAAGTGAACACTTAGTGTTCAGGTTAACATTATTAACACATTAAGTGAAGCATGAGGCATTGTGACAGGAGACAATATGCGTCATGTATGTGATCGGACGAGTTAGGAAACCAGGTTGCTCCAGTCTGACATGACACATGAAACAACCACCGAAAAAGGTGTTGGGGTTAGGGTGTTGGTGGATGTCTTTCGGATTGCCACAGCTCTGCCCAATAACTTTGTTTTTTTTTTTGTTTGTTTGTTTTTTTGGTTTGCAGTGTTTTCTTAGCAACTTACTCCCACGGCGCTTGGATTTAAAAAATAAATAATAATGTTGTAGTTTACACAAGGCGGCGGCGAGGTGAAGCGACAGCTCCAGTTGCATACGTACAGACTGGGAACCCAGAGCCGCACCGTCTTGTCTCTGGAGGCGGAGGCCACCAGGTGACCCGAAGGCGAGAAGTGGACACCGGTGACGGCCTCTTTGTGGCCCGCCAGGCGATACGACCTCATCTGGGGCTTCATGTTCCACACCATGACACACGAGTCCTTGGAGCCCGTGGCTGAAGAGGAGCCCACAGAGAAGAACGTCAAAGTACTCGATCCATATTTCATTTCAGATCATATCATAAAAAAGGCCAAACACTTTGTGGGAGAAGAAATGCACGTTACATCATTGCTGTGGTCAGATACAGTAAAGAGAAGGTGCTAAGAAAGGTCTAAAAAAAAAACATGTATGTGTACCAATTTGTTTCATGTTGCAGTTGATGTCCACGCATGTCACACTGTCCCTGTGGCCTTTGAAATTCCTTTCAAGGCTGGGGTCAGACTGTACAAAGACACAAAGATTGACATGAATTAAAATGGATAGATAAAAAACATAAATGAAAAAAAAAATTGTCAGAGAGAAATCAATTATGAGAATTGCTCAGATTTCAATTGCATAATTTCGGGAATGATAAAGCAGAGCTAATGAAAATAAATCCCTGTAAATAATAGTCATAGCAAGGTCACACGTTTAACTGTTTAACTAGGTGCAATATTTACTACAAGTCAAATCAGAAGTTTTATGAGGCGAATAAAATATGTTCACAGTATGAAATATTGAGATTGCATTCCAAGTTACGCGTAGTGGAGTCAATGCATTGACTTTGAATGACGGAACGTGCCGCGTCATACGCGGCGACTCTGCGGGAACCAATGAGCTGTTACGCTGAACTTAACCCGTTACGTGGCGTTAGCAACAGACCGGGTTACCAAGGAAATAAGACGCGAAGAGGACCGCGCAGCTTGGCCAGCGGATAAATACATCTTAGTGACTTATGATTACGTTTGAGCGGAGCTATTGAACACATGGCAGAGCTCCACATTATCGGCCAAATCGTCGGTGCGAGCGGCTTTCCCCAGAGCAGTTTGTTTTGCAAGTGGGGAGTTCACACGGGCGGGGCATGGCGGCTTCTCTCTGGCCTGAAGGAGGGTCAAACCCAGGTGGACCTTCCGCAGACGGGAGACATGGCCTATTGGAGTCATCCAATCGATCTGCACTACACCACCAAAGGACTCCAAGGCTGGCCAAAGCTTCACCTGCAAGTGTGGCACCAGGACTCGTTTGGACGCTGCCAGCTGTACGGCTACGGGTACTGCCACATACCGTCCAGCCCCGGACAACACCACGTTCGCTGTGCGACCTGGAGACCCCTGGGCTCTTGGCAGGAACAGTTAGCGCAGATGTTTGTCGGCGGCGGACCACAGTTGCGCTCCCCGGATCTCATTTACAGCGGGGCGGACAGATACAGGCTTCAGACTGAAGCTATGGGCACCGTGGAGCTGGAGCTTGGCGTTATTATGAGACACTTTGACAAACATGGCGTCGAGTGTTAACAGTGGGACAATCGTGTTGAACTAAACACGCACGGAAAGACTGATGGGATTGGAGACTCCAATGAATATTCTGCGATTTATTATGCCATAGTTTTATACTTATTTTGTATCACCGATTTGTTTTTGATGTGTGATGTGTTTGACTTTCACCTGAATAAAAGCAAATGCTCTCAAGGGGACGACTAATTTCTTTGCCTTTTGTAGTGCAAAAAGTGAATATATGTGCATGCAACTAGCCAGGATGGTATCCCGAGTATATGGAATTATTACTATGTAGATACATTTTTATAAAAGCTGACGATAAGTCCGATAAGCTGCGAGCAATTAGTGCAAATACCCTTCAAGATTGTGTGGAACCAAAGTTAAGACGATTTACTGCTTGAGTTGCAAAACTTGCTCAATGCAGCCGATACATTTGTTCAAACGGATAGGAAATGAACAGTGTCTAAAAGAAAAACATCCACTTAACTCGGGAGATTCAAACAAATCTTTCCCTTTGGTTGTTTGAGAAATGTACAGCACATCATAGAACTACGAGATGATTTACAATAACTTCTGAAAGTGACTGTGTAGGTAATATATAGCCTGCTAAGAATAATCTGCTGAAATTACAATATACGCGCTATCGACCCCCCTCTTCAACTCACAAGTAAGCATTCAACTCGCTTCTAGGCTTTGAGGTAATACCAATGAGAAATCAATAATATCAATGTCCATGAAGACCTAAACATGCCGATGTGCATTGACTAACACATGGTAGTTCACGCATGGCTAGGATGCATTCAGAATCCGTCTGTTTGTGTATACAAACCGTAAACAAATCTAATGTATTCAATTATACAAATAGACTTATCAACTACATCTTACAAGTCAGCTATCTCCTGCGACTCAACATGCATATCAGGTGACCCAAAGTGGGGTGCTGACCCCAAAGGTGGGAAACACTGTCCGACAACTTGATAAATAAGTAAGTAACAATAAATAAGCTAAACACACAAAATCACAACAAAATCAATGTGTTATTGCATGACTAACAGTGCTAACAAACCATGTAATGACGTTGACCCCAGTTGAGTCTGTATTCTTAAACGAAAGAGACAGACAAAGTAATCAAAAGTCGTGCCATTTTATATTACAATAATTATATAATTCTTATAATCAATACAAAAAAAAGGTGTAACGCCTTTACAATGATCCATGGACTCCCGAGACCTGGACATTGAGTGTGTGTTGTGTTGTTTTTATTTAGGTGTGTTATCACAGCAACCAACAGTACCGCTGGGTCTATAGCAGCCCGTGTAATTATAATGCCTATCTAATATCACAATTGTAAACTCTCTATTTGATAGTAATATTAGATGTTCTACTACACATACATTCCTGCATATTCCAAACTGGTGAAAAGAGTATGACTCAAATAGGCCCTACTAGTTCACAGTAGGGCACAGAATAGTTCATTTATATTAGTTACCAAAACATGTCGAACGAAATACATAGCTCCTCTCCACAAATGACATGTCGAGTTCATTATTGAAGCGTGCACACATAGCCTCGTCACATGTTGACATGTTCTGGTATGATTCTACTTGGATACCCTCAGTTAATACAGTCTCAAGATTTACAAACCCATCAGATATTGACATCAGGCTGTAAGGAGACAGACCCCTGTAACTTAACTACCACAGTTGACCATCTTCAACCCCCACGCTAGCATCAACTCAACTTACCAACGCGGTGCTCATCCTCCTTAATGTTCAGTAAGGACCGCAATTGAAAAAAATAATAAGCAAATAAGCTTATTGTATTTGTAGCTAATTGTGTTTCATTGGGTGGAAAGGCGGGCCTTTAGCCTCTGGTTGTACAGACCATCTATGGTACAGACAGTTAGCTGCCCGGCAGCTAGCAACGACCTGTTGCTGACAACACATTCAGTTTCAGTTTACGCGCCGGGATTGGGCGCTCAACTTCCGTTCACGGTTTTAAAGGGAAAGCGGTGGAACGGAGTCACAGACACATAGATAAATTGCATTGCGACGTTCAATATTTTTGAATGAAAAAAAAAAACACAGTTGTTGAGCATAATGTTGCAATTCATTCTCCCATAATGATAACATAAACTCACGTTATTCAATTGATTTAGAGGCCGTAGCCAGATTTCGCCGCCAGGGGTCAGCAACGTATCGTAAACAGGAGGAGGATCGAGCTGCGGCCTATACATGAATTTACCATGACAGGTCAATTCAGATCAAATTCACATTTCTTTATGCATTTAATTTGATTTAAATCATTTCACACTATATATATATATATAATTTAAGAAACCAGAAAGAGACTCTGACTGAATACATTTACATAATTGATTTTAAAGTATCAAGGGGAAAACTGACTAGTAGGCCTAGTTGATATCCAAATAAAGGCTGACTGACAGTGTGCACAAAAGATTGGTCGTGTGAATGTCTATAGATTCACATAGCCTCCAAACATGCATATTTACCACAACACTTGACTCCCGGAGGCAACAATTTTAGAATACAAAAGAATGAGTTGTGCACTCGTGTTATTGCAAGAGACTTCATCCAAATCATCCACTACATCGCATGCATGAAAGGCATACACCACTATACCGTTTACCCATACACGGCTATTTCTAGAAGCGATGAACAAATCTTCTTTGACAGTATACATTGACGGCATTTGACGGCATACATTTCAATCATTGCGCCTTGAAGCCCAATGAACTGTCCAATCAAAACTGTGCTTCAGAGTTCTTGAAACTTGAGACATTTGGATTGCTAAGAAGCCATCCACGGATGCATGTTCTCTATATGTTTCTACACACACCTCGTGTGTCCAGTGTCAGTTTACATCAGTGCCACTTTACATCGCTGCTGTGTGTGAGCATGACCCAATGCACCCATGTGGTTATAAAATAATGTTGTAGGCTAAGGTGCACTTTGTTTTTGGCATAGTTAATGAATTGATTATTGATTAATTATTTGTGACATAATTAATATCTTTGTTTTTGCTGTTCTTGTTTTACTGGCTGTTCCTTAACAACATATGCATGCACACTTTACCATTACCTGTGGTCAGTTTGCCACACAATAAAGAGCATTTTACCACTTAGACCAACATTATCCAAGATTGGTAGGCTTATAACTGTTGTGCTAACTGGGCCCTAGTACTGTATTTAAAGTGGTTTAAGCATGTACTCCCTTGAACCCCCATGGTTCAAAGAGATTAAGACTGATGTTTAATATTGCTCCTGTGTTATCACATGCTCTGGGGTTACTGAATAAGATGTCATTTAAAAACAATCTCTTAATGTTGTGTCCCCTTCAGACACACAAAATGGAGGAAAAATAATCCAAGCAATATTAAAACCCACCAGTAGGCCACACTAAAGCACACTATTATCTTCTGTTTAGATACAGTCTGCACTACAATATAGGAAATACAGGAAATGGCCAATACAACGGTATGATTCCGGAAAGCTCTGGCCATTTGTTATCATCATTAGTTAAGCAAAGAAGGAATAAGGAAGAAGAAAGTCAAAAACATTTGAGCATAATGATACTTCCTCAGATAATTGAACAGGGAGTGTCTCTTTACCACACACACACACACACACACACACACACACACACACACACACACACACTACAAACCCTTTCAAGTGCAGAAAGGGCCAGGTTTGAAATGACTCATAAGGCCTCATAAGGTGCACGTGCTATTGTTAATTTGCAACTCTTAATCATTTGTGTCTCCGTCTGTTTTATTTAAATCATGTGTATTATTTCAATGAGGACTTTGCTTCAACAACACAGAGGTTGTCCAAACAGTAGCCAGTTTAGGGGCGAGCTGTTTCATTTGCGTTTGCAACATTCCGTCTTATTGTTAGAGGGCCTTAGGCGCTGAATATTTTTAGAGATTTTTATACACACACACACACACACACACACACACACACACACACACACATATATATATATATATATATATATATATATATATATATATATATATATATATATATATATATATATATATATATATATATATATATAATAGGCGACTGAATCTACCACTGAGGCAACGCAACACTTTGAGCATAAGCGTTTTTGGCAGCCAAAGACGTCCACAGCCATGCCATAACTAGAATGCACTCCGAAAACAAAGGAAACTCCCCCTGCATTTTTTGGAGCGCCTCCCACGTGACATTTTAAGGAGCGCAATGTTTACGTTTGTGCCAGGAAACGTCAAGATGCACCTTCTATTTCTATGTATTGTCTTCACATTGGCGCTGAAACAACTGGGCTCCAACTACACTGAGTGGCATTTACATTTACATTTGGGGCCTTTAGCAGACGCTTTTATCCAAAGCGACTTACAATACGTGCATTTGTCAAAAGAAGATCAAACATTCCATTGCTGTTAATAGAGTAAGAAAGTCATCAGAACGAGTTTCAAGCATTCCAATTGATAGGTTAACCATTGCTTATACACTGTTGAGTTGCTGAGCATGTTTGCTGGAGCAGGAAGACCGTTTGTCTTCATATTTGAACAGTGTCATTAGGAAATAGGCCCAGTGGCGTATCCTCTGTACTCTCACCAAAAAAGCAAGATCGACCATGTCTATGAACAGTGCATTATTATGCGACAAATACATCTGAATACAAAGAATAGCCTACATCACACAAATGACAACAAATAGATATCACTAATTAAATACTAGTAGGAAAGGTCTAAGTATATAAGTATATAAGTATCACATCATCTAGAAATGTGACAAATACATAAAAGCAACAATTAATACAAAAACGTATCATACACAAATGCATTATAAAGGAGGAGGAAAATTATCTGCTTAATTGTGACAGAATATTATGTCTGAGCTGTAGGCATTGACCCATAGCTGCATTCATTTAGATGATATAGATAAACTCGTACTATTCATTTATTCATTCATCAATCATTTATTGGTTTACTTGGTTGTTACAACATGATATATACAGCAAGATATATCAATAGATTGGTCTGATAAAGTAAGAAAACACATCTTTGTAATATTTCCCTGATGGGTTGCTGAGTAATGCTGATTGATGTGATGCCTGTTTTCTCTTGTCTTATGGTAAGCTATAAAACTTTTCCTCACTGTTCCAGTGGAGTCACGCCATAGTGGAGTCACGCATGCCGTGACTTCACTATGTTCATGAACCCTGATACTATCAGCAGACCTTCAACAGGGTGGCCATGGGAAGCCAAACTAGGAAACGCCTCCTCTTCATTTTAAGCCCACTTACAGTTGCGGGATTTAAAAAAAATAAAAGTTGCATATACAATACAATGAAGTTGACCGTACATCATTCATTATTCTAAATTCAAATTTGCTTTATTGAAAGTGTCTTGGTTTTGAATAACGCTTTTGAAACAACACAGTCAAACTTCCCAGACAGAAAATCTGGTTTGACGGGAAAAGTACGAAGCATTGTTCAGCCAAATTATGTTGTCTTCCTTGTTCCTGGTTCAGTGGACACACAACAGTTAGATATTTGTAAGGGTTACATTTGTCATTTGACATGCACAGTAAGCT
>JAXIVH010000008.1:8432323-8528922 GCA_036785325.1 Urophycis tenuis
CATGCACTCACTAATTGGCTCCGGTCACAGCTTTTCAACATCCCAACAAGGCCTACAAATATAATCAAGGTCGACGCACGAGTTAGTAGGTGACTGAGCGTAATATGATATGAGCCACAACTATTTATTACTCTCTCTCTCTCTCTCTCTCTCTCTCTCTCTCTCTCTCTCTCTCTCTCTCTCTGTTGTTGTTATACATATATATATATATGTACATATACACGTACATACATATATATATATATATATATATATATATATATATATATATATATATATATATATATATATATATATATATATATATATATATATATATATATATATACAGTGGTATCAGAGTACAGTATTAAGAATTTATATCCTAGTTATATAATGTAGTAGTTTAAAGAGGAACAGTTTAAAGCAAACCTTTCATATCAGATCAACATCATTATTTCAGACGTTACACATCAGAGATCAGGTGACAGTCAACTGTCAGTTCTGTTTTTTCTTCAATGGGTTTGGTTGTGGCCATTTTGCAAGACATCCGAGACAGAGAAGTCCTGTGGGTTTTCTCTGGGTGCGCCGGTTTCATCCACACCATATAGACCTTAAAGCTATACATGTCAGGTTACTAATCCTGCTTGTGCACTCGACCAAGTCAGCAGCAGGAAACCTGAAGTTGGTCCCAGGGTGTAGAGCTGCAGCTAGTGATGGGTCAAAGGCCCCTAGTGCTGATGCTAGTGATCGGTCAAAGGCTCCTAGTGCTGCAGCTAGTGATGTGTCAAAGGCTGCTTGTGCTGCAGCTAGTGATGGGTCAAAGGCTGCTCGGGCTGCAGCTAGTGATGGGGCAAAGGCTGCTCGGGCTGCAGCTAGTGATGGGTCAAAGGCTCCTAGTGCTGCAGCTAGTGATGGGGCAAAGGCCCCTAGTGCTGATGCTAGTGATGGGTCAAAGGCTCCTAGTGCTGCAGCTAGTGATGGGTCAAAGGCTGCTCGGGCTGCAGCTAGTGATGGGTCAAAGGCTCCTAGTGCTGCAGCTAGTGATGGGGCAAAGGCCCCTTGTGCTTCAGCTAGCGATGGGTCAAAGGCTCCTAGTGCTGCAGTTAATGATGGGTTGAAGGCTTCTAGTGCTGCAAATGCTCCTCATTACATCATACATGTTTACTCGTGTCTGCCCCTATAATGCCAATATAAATGCTGAGGAACACATTGCACATTGCATTGTTCATCCCATTACAGTTCTATCTGAATGTTCATACCATCTTCATACCACCACCAACTAATCACTCACATCTAATATTGTTTTTGGACATCACATAGAAAACCATAAAGATTTAGGCCTAGGTTATTAAATTTGCCCACTGGCTATTTCCTCACGCCATTGTAAGCATCCTGCTACACAGAGAGAATAATTACCAGTTTGAGGCTGTATCCCATTGAGGGTACTATATTCATAAATACAGCTCCATGGTTCCCATGTTTACTTGCTTAATGCTGTTTTCTCATGCACTCCCTAATTGGCTCCGGTCACAGCTTCTCAACATCCCAACAAGCCCTACAAATATAATCAAGATCGAAGCTCTTTGAGTTAGTAGGTCACTGAGTGTAATACGAGCCACAACTATTTATTACTCCCCTCTGTCTGTCTCTCTCTCTCTCTCTCTCTCTCTCTCTCTCTCTCTCTCTCTCTCTCTCTCTCTCTCTCTCTCTCTCTCTCTCTCTCTCTCTCTCTCTCTCTCTCTCTCTCTCTCTCTCTTTAATAGACCCCAACACACAAAGGCCTCCTGTAATAAATCGCCATTTTATATACATGATGGCAAAACAAACGTTATAAAGCAATTGCCACTCTTGAGAAATTATGGTGGATTTTACAGAAGTCCTCTTCTTATGCAGTCTGGTAGTTGAGAGATGCGGCCATTCTGAGACACAGGAAGCCTTACTTCCTGAATTTTTAAGCAGCTGCATTTAAACAGGTGTTTATTTCTGACCTCATATGTGTAATGGGGTCACAGCTAAAGCCTCAGGGTTATGTTCCGCCATCATCCCCTGTTAATCACGGCTTTGTTTGTCAGTAGCTCCATTTCACTTTCACGTAACACATTCCCCTTTTGACTCCTTGGGGAGGACAAACAAGCAACATATTTAAAAGCAATGGCCGTCATAAACAAACTGAAATCTGGTTAAGGAGATTACTGAATATAGTAGTATCCTTAGATAACCCCACATCTTTGGTCCACGCAAAATACAAAAGGGATCTCCCAGGGAAACAACACATTTTCCCCATTGGAGAAGCACCCGAGACGAAAACTCCTATTTGTCTTTCTGCTAAGCCAAACTGGTTAAATCATCATCTGCCAAAGTTCACGCGGAAGATGCACCTTTTCCTCACACCCTAGTCTTAACTGCTTGTGATTCTGAGTGGGGTTCCATGGCTCCTCTGGTCTAGGTCGCAAAGCATGTGATGTGGATTTGAGACTCGAGGAGTCAATGAAAATGATAAGACTGCTGTTGCATTTATTGGATGAACTCTGCCCCATCATCGCATGTCCTGTGTGCCATAGGGAGGATGTGTATATACATATATATATATATATATATATAGGGAGGTGTTCAGAATGAGGGTTTGGCCTCCGGTCTTGCTGTGTGCAGCTTTGGAGAGCCACTCAGCCAAACGTCACATTCCACACAATACACACACTAGGAGCAAAGTCCATCAGAGATCGCTATCAAAGAAAATGAAAGGAATGACCGACTGCTCACTAGTCTAGTCTAGTTTATTATCAGCCGTGCGACTCTTGCCAGAAAGCTAGACAAGTCGCTTATGACTTCCCACTCAAAGACACATCTAACCCATTCTACATAAAACCCCAAACACTGAATGGCTTGCAATTAAAATAAAGCCAAGAAAACCCTTAACTTACATTTTTCATCAACAAACAAAAATACCCCCCCCACCCCCCCTCCCCGACACACAAACACACAGCGACACCATGTCATGTAATCTTTATTTCATAATATAGAGCATATATAGATAATATACCATAAAACATCTTTAAATACTTAATCTGCAGTACAACTCAACGAAGACGGGAATATATTTCCATGACTGACAAAAGGAATGAGGGTGGCCCGGGTAGTAGTGGTAGTGGCGGCGGTGGTGGCGGCGGCGGCGGCGGCGGCGTGCTACGCCCGGGCAGGTGGCGTGCGTCCGCTCAGGCGCAGGCGGAGATGGGGTGGCTGAGCCCCCGGAAGTACGACTTCTCCCGCTCGCTCATCACCTCAAAGTGCAGCGGCTGCTGGCAGAAGTTGCACTCCGCGGTGGAGTGGGGCTTCAGCTCCAGGCCCGCCTCCGTCCAGGTCTGCACCAGCTTCTCTGTAAACGAGAAGAGGAAGAGAGAGAGAGAGAGAGAGAGAGAGACAGAGACAGAGAGAGAGACACACACAGATGTTTACACAGATGTTAACTTGACCCAAAATGAACTTGGGTTTGATTTAACTCGGGTTTCATGCAGTCTGCCAAAATGTCGCCTTTAAGGCGCCCGTTAAATGACTGAAAAGACGTTAAATGACTAAAGATTCGTTAAATGACTGAAGAGTCGTTAAATGACTAAAGATTCGTTAAATGACTAAAGATTCGTTAAATGACTGAAGAGTCGTTAAATGATTGTTCACATCAGGGGCCGAGCGCGCAATCCTGACTTCACCAACACCGCTTAAAAAAAAAAAAAACAAACAAGTGACTTTTTTGCCACAGTCTCCCCCCCCCCCCCCCCCCCCCCTCCACTTACCGACAAAGTAGCTCATCATCTGCGGCGTGTGGTGGGGGGTGGGGGCAATGCGGAGGAGCTCCTCGCCGCGGGCCACGGTGGGGTAGTTGATGGCCTGCACGTAGATGTTGTACCGGCTCATCATGATGTCGCACACCTCCGTGTTCTTCTCCGCGTCGGACACCTGTTGGCGGAGCGGCGCACATTTAGGGCATTTTCAGGGGACGCTGTTGTCCCGAAGCGACTCACAATCGGCACACTTCTCATACAGAAGAATTACTCTTTTGATCCCGTGAGGGATATTTGGTCTCCTCATTTAACCCAATCGTGAATTAGTGGAAATACACTCAGCACACTGTGATGGTGAGGCACACAGTGAGGTGAAGCACACTAATCCCGAGGCAGTGAGCAGCCAACAGCGGCGCCCGGAAAGCAGCGAGGGGTTAGGTGCCTTGCTCACAGGCACTTCAGCCGTTCGTACTGGCCGGAGTTCGAACCGGCAACCCTCCGGTTACAAGTCCGAAGCCCTAACCAGTAGGCCGCGGCCGCCCCACATTTGTGTGGTTCGACACGAGGGCAGTCGGATGGAACCGCCCGACCCGACCCTCCGTTTAGCGGACCATCCACCGTGCTACCATCGGGGAGGGGCCTTAGGCCGTGGTGGGGGTGAGAGGGAGACCCTTACCCGCACGGGGATGATGTGGCTGGGGCAGTGCACCACGGGCAGCCCCGAGTCCATCAGCATCTGCCGCAGCAGCTTGACGTTGCGCTGGTGCTTGCGCCGCAGCCCCACGCCCTCCTCCCCCTTCAGCGTGCGGATGGACTGGCGCGCGCCCGCCAGCAGCATGGGCGGCAGCGAGGTGGTGAAGATGAAGCCGGCGGCGTAGGAGCGCACGGCGTCCACCAGGGCGGAGGTGCTGGCGATGTAGCCGCCGACACAGCCGAAGGCCTTGCCTGGACGACCGGGAAGGAGAAGAAGAAGAAGAATTACTCTTTTGATCCCGTGAGGGAAATTTGGTCTCTGCATTTAACCCAATTGTGAATTATTGGAAATACACTCAGCACACTGTGACGGTGAGGCACACAGTGAGGTGAAGCACACTAATCCCGAGGCAGTGAGCTGCCAACAGCGGCGCTTGGGGAGCAGTGAGGGGTTAGGTGCCTTGCTCACAGGCACTTCAGCCGTTCGTACTGGTCGGGGTTCGAACCGGCAACCCTCCGGTTACAAGTCCGAAGCCCTAACCAGTAGGCCGCAGCTCGAGGTAAGAAGAAGAGACGTGGTTGTGTTGAGTGTCGCGCCGACAGAAGGGGATACGGGACGCGCCGTCCGGTGTGACGGCCGGTACCAAAACACGCAACACGTCACGAAATAGTAAGTCTGGTCTGCGCATTGCACTCGTGTTCGCCTCCCGACCGGAGTTTACCGCTCAACAATAAAAACGGTAGCAAAGCAGGTTTCTTGACCCGACTGCCAGACAGCGTGACTCACCGCTGTGCCGAGAATGACTGGAATTCCTCCCCCCCCCCCCCCCACCATCCGAATGTGACGTTTACATAACATACTCTCCAAAACTCCCGTGTGTCTCATTATCATTCCAGTGTAAGCACATGGGGCGGGGCATTAAGGTGGCGTCGTCTACCCGGCACTCGCATCACCCGGTTGACATTGAGGAGGACAAAGACGCCATCGTCTCTCGGCATGCATTGTCATCTTCATCATCATCATCATCACCATGAAGCATTACATCTCTGAGGGTTGTGTTGGGACTCTTCCCCCGCCCAGCCCTCTGCGGGCCTTCTCAGGGCATTCACACGGTGCTTAGCTGGAGAGTGGCGCGCCCGGTCCAAAATCAACACCTGCTACCGGTTAATGGCTGATGGTTTTTTAACCCAATTGGCAGGTGTACACAGACCAGGGTCACATAGCAAAACAATCGCTTGGCTGTTTTGGTTTGGGTTTGTTTTTTTTTTCCACCCTGGCAGGTAAAAGGCCAACATTAAAAAAAAAAAAAAAAAAAAAAAAAAAAAAAGGTAACCTTTTGAACCCTGGATTTACAGCTTTGATAGATAATTGCCATCTGGGTTCAACAGGCGCTGCCGGGCACACAGAGGGTAATTCAATAACGAGCACAACAGCAGCTCCCCGCCGTCTCCTAGCAACAGGCCCGAGATCTCCCGGCATGGAGCGGCAGCCTCGCACGAAGCCCTGCGTGACAGACGGCCCGGCTAAAGCCCCCCCCCCCCCGCATAACAGTGAGATGGGGTTGTTTTTTTGCACGTACACATGCACTCTAAAAAAAAAAAAAACAACAACATACAAGCAGGAAACAAAAAAAGAGAGACACAGTGCAAGTCATCCCTGGCCTGAGGACTCACCCAGGGTGCCGGAGATGATGTCCATCTTGTGCATGACCCCGTCGCGGTCGCCGATGCCGCCGCCGCGGGGGCCGTACAGCCCCACGGCGTGGACCTCGTCCACGAAGTTCAGGGCGCCGAACTCGTGCGCCACGTCGCACATCTCCTCCAGCGGACACACGGCGCCTGGAACGCATTGTGGCCGCAGGTTTAGTAAACTGAAGAAGAAGAAGAAGAAGTGACCGCCAACGTTTCCCCCCCCCCCCCCCCCCCCCTCGTGCTTGGTTTAGAAACAACGCCATCATGTTGCCATCATGGTAAATCGTCCCGCGGCGCCCGGTTCCACTTTTAAGGCTTTGAGAAGACTTGAGCAAAACGTGCAGCACTCACCGTCCATGGAGTGCACGGTCTCGAAGGCCACGATCTTGGGCTTGGTGGGGTCTCCCTTGCGCAGCAGCTCCCTGAGGTGCTCCACGTCGTTGTGGCGGAAGATGAACTTCTTCGCGCCGCTGTTCCGGATGCCCATGATCATGGAGGCGTGGTTCCCCGCGTCCGAGTAGATCTCACAACCTTTGGGGAGGTCACCAAACACACAGGGTTACCAAAAAAGATTCAAGGTTTAGGGTTCATCCAGACAAGTGCCTCCCCCCCCCCCCCCCTCCCCCGTCTGCCATGGAAAAGCATTTGGGGGGAAACTAGTTTCAAATGGATCAACACAAAAGGAGACACACTAGTCTCACTGTCCTTTGTCACAGACTTGGTCTCATCTCTCGTACTGACCGGGCAGCATCTTGGCCAGGGTGAAGAGCGTGGAGTCGTTGGCCACGAAGCAGGAGGTGAACAGCAGCGCCGCGTCCTTCTGGTGCAGGTCGGCCAGCTCCTGCTCCAGCTCCACGTGGAACTTGCTGGTCCCGGAGATGTTCCGGGTGCCCCCGGCCCCGGAGCCGTGCTTGTGCAGCGTCTCCCTGGCAACGCGAATGAGCGAGAGAGAGAGAGAGAGAGAGAGAGAAGACAACGTGATTAGATTCACTGAGGTTTAGATCCAACTCCTATGGAGTGGCTCCACACAATAGGATGGCTAGAACCTGTTCTTCAACAGGCGTTTCTGAATCAAGGGAGTGCATCCATTAAAAATAGTAATTGCAGAGAGACACAAAAACAAAAGCAAGCACACAGTTGTTTTTTTTCACACTCGTAGAGTGTTACTGCCCGGGGGGGGGGGGGGGTTGATAAACAGCCAGGGCGAGCGCCGACAGGCCTGAAGAAGACCAACAACACCACCACCACCACCACCACCACCACCACCACCCCCCCGCCACCACCACCACCACCACCGCCACTCCTTCCACTCACAATATGGACTTGGCCACGCGCGGGTGTCGACTCATGCCCAGGTAGTCGTTGCTGCACCACACAGACACCTCCCGCTTGTCGTCCAGGGAGGCGGAGTAGTCGTCGGCCATGGGGAACTCCTGGGCCAGCCGGTTGACCGTCTTGAACACGCGGTACGTGTGGTCGCTCTTCTTCTCCTCGAGCTTCTTCTCAAAGAACTCGTCGTAGCGGAAGCTGGAGACTGTGATACAGTGGGTGGGGGTGGGGGGGGGGGGGGAGGGGGGAGAGAGACCTTCGGTCAAACAGGAGGTCACCACAACGCTGTTTGTGTATGTATGCATTATATATATACAATAAATATATAATAATAAAAAAGTAAATATATACTACATAATACATTGGTCAAACATACATTTATATATATATATACATACATTTATATATATATATATATATATATATATATATATATATATATATATAATAAAATAATAAACTATATATATTTAAAAAAATATATATTCAGCAATATATATTTTTCATTATTTATTGGCAGACTAATGTTCCACTGGTGTGCCGCGAGGAGGCCCCGACCCAAACAGACGTACATCTCGGCAGGTTGTCCTGCAGCAGGTGCGAGACTCCTTTGGGCCGCTGCCTCATGAGCTTGGACATCAGCGAGCCGTAGCTGCCGCGGTCCGACTGGAGCGGGCCGCTCAGAGAGGGCTGCTGCAAGTGGCCGGGGGAAACATCTAGAACACACACACATGGCGACAAACACGGGTTGTGAGCGATAGACACACGGCTAAATATAGGGGGCCTTTATCTGATGCAGATAAATGGTTTACCGGCAATTTTTTATTTTTTATATTTCAGGTTCGTATTAACAGCATGGTGTACGACCGGGGACCATTTTGTAACAAATCACAGAATCTATTACAGAAAGTATGCAAAAATTGACTAGAAACACATTGATTGATTTCAGAAAATCTAAAAACCACCCAATAGCATATTAACATAATATAAACAGATAAACAATATTGGAATGTTAGATCGGTGTATTACAGACTATAGGTGTGGAAACTAGGGCTGGCCCCTCAAAGTACATTAATTACTACCAGGCCTTTAGGCCGAGTCAGGCTGCTGTAACTCGAGTAGTACTATTTGGTTAGGATACGCTCGTGCTTTCATTGTTAACACATTGTCCCCGGGGTTCAAGGACGTTGAAAACCAACTTTCCGTTGCATCGGTATTGAATATTCAACAGACATTGTATTTGATTACTTTGTGGTATTTGGCACGGTCTTGCATCCCTTATAACTACAATTATGTCGGGGCGGGAAAAAAAAAATCGCTTTTGGTCAACAGCCCTCGTGGGAAACAAAGGTTCTCACCCTTTTGCAAAGTGCGGACTTCCTCCACATCTTCCTGAAGCTCCATGCTGACCTCACGGACCACGCTGCTGTTCTTCTGTCCCATCTCAGCAGCAAGGAAGGGGCATTTGGAGGCTGCTGCCTGGCCGGGGGGTGGCATGGGATGGCCAGCAGGCATGGCGCTATGTCCAGGCTTGGAGCCTGAACGCAGGTCAAGACAACAGGTTTAGTGTGACAAAGGCATACTTGACATTCATATATTTATAAATAAATAAACAACAATGTTATATATAACTAACTAACTAACTAACTAATATTACAAAATAGGACTATGATAAATTACTATGATTATAATGACTATGACTACTGACTATGATTATAATATTGTTTCTTGTTTTGTATACAAATAATGATCAAGCCTGAATGAACACAACAGTGGTGGTGTCATAATTGCCCTGTTTTTGACGTGGCTGGCTGGAGATTACAGCCCTAATGGAAAAACCCTTATTTTTACCTTCACTTGCAGCCATGACGGTCTCAGTGGGCAGGTTGGAACTGGAGGAACACAGGGAGCGGACCAACGCAGGGGCTAGTGGCTTGGAGGCCAGGTCCATCATGACAGGGCATTTCTGGGCGTACACAACCAGAGATGTCCTGGCCTGCTGGAAGAAGGCCTGGGGCACACGGGACAGGAATGGACAGCGGCGAACTACCACATCCATGTTTGGCTACAAAGGTTACGATGATTGTCCACGACCCTGAGGACACGAAGAAAGGGGGGCAAATAAGAATAAATGTTGATTGTGATGTTAGAACTCAGTAACAGAGAACTATAGACAACCAAGCAGAGAATTTGGATAATACAATACAATAGAAAACAATAATAATGACGTAATTACATTATTCCTCCAGAGGCTGTTAGAAACATACGTTCCTTGGGAATCGATGTGGTTGGACTTGTATAAGCAATACAGCATAACACTTTATAAGCGCATCAACAAGTGTGTTCCACTCCTGAGGACATGGGTTTTAACCTCGCAACTGAATTGAAAACGACACCGCACAGAGGTGAACCCCAAATCGATAGCTTTGGAAAAACTACTCTCAGATGAAACCACGCCTTTTGAATTCCACTTTCAGGATTTGCAGGATTTCCAGGAAATCGCCCCTTACGCTCCCACCCCTCCCGTATTGGGTAACAACCATTATATATATATTTCTGCTCGGCATTTTAAAAGTCACACGGGTATCCTCATGCCGCGAGGGGATCTCATTCAAGTCCAAACTATTTGAAGTAGATATACAGGCATGGAAAAAAGGCTTAACATTCCTCACTGGCTAGATAAACTGCAATGTGAAATAAACGTGGGACCCTAAGCAGCAGTACCACACACACACACGTCCAGCTAACGCGTATGTCGCCCTGAAACTAAAAGATAGAATCACATCATTCACATCACGTCATATTAATAAATGTAGCCGTTCTCGCAGAGCCATTACATTAGGATGTGTGTGTGTGTGTATTCATAATTCCTGGAAACCCCATATGACCAGTGTGTTAGTAAAGAGTGTGTTGACCTGTCGATATCCAACCTGAGGTTAGCTAAGATTCCTTTCCTTGTAGACGACTGCAAGGAAAGGTGAAATTGCCACTTACCTCTGATGAACTTAGCGAAAACGTGAATGATCTTCTGGGGATTTCTTTCTAAAAACAATATATCGTTTCAGTTGAAAATGTAGTGTTAGCGGTGAGTCTACAATACTAAATCCGCGCAGAGATACAACTTCGTTATCCTACACTGAGGACGAACGAAAGGACAAGACTATGCAACCGGTTTATAAAACCCAGTTGTGCGCACTTCTCGCGAGAGATCCTTGCCGACGTCACGGGAATGTCCCCGCCTTCACTGAGTCGTCCATCCAGTATCGCGGCACGACGTGGCCTCAACACGCCTCACTATGCAGCAATAAGGAACATTTCCAGAATTTGTTATAAACAATTGACAGGCGGAAGTGAGTAAGATGCCTCTCAAGAAGGTCAAATGTGGAAAAACGACACAAAAAAGTAAATGTTTTGTTTGCCTGATGTTTGAGGAAGAAGGGTTTCGTAATTATAAGCCCATTAGATAGATATAATGACAATACATTAGAATTAAAATCAGTGTCTTTATAGTTGTGTAAGTAGGCCAGGTGATCTCTTACATTTAATCCACGAGAGAAGGCATGCCGACTAATTTTTGATGATACTTAATACTTTAATCGCTCTTTGTAATTCGGCACTTTGATCGCTCTTTGTAACTTGGCACTTAGTCAGAGATGTTGTATACTAGCAATGGTTAATCTAGCAATTGAAATGCTTGAAACTTGTTCTGGTGACTATCTTACTGTAGGCTATTAGCAGCAATGAAATGTTTCACCTTCTTGACAAATGGACTCTTTGTATGTCGCTTTGGATAAAAGCGTCTGCTAAATGGCCCACATGTAAATGCAAATGTAAATGTAAATTTTAATTACAATACCCAAAGTTCACGCCAAACTGATTTCTTGTGGTCTACACTGGCCCCTGGTGTCGTGTGGCTGTCAAAACAACTCAAATTCAAGTTCCAACTCGTTTATTATCCTATGTGCAGCATAGGTAGTAACAGAGATTGTCGCGCATCATTCACACATCACGCCAGATTAATACATTTAGCCATTCTCACCGTGCCATTAAATTAGGATGGGCGCGCGCGCACGTGTGTGTGTGTGTGTGTGTGTGTGTGTGTGTGTGTGTGTGTGTGTGTGTGTGTGTGTGTGTGTGTGTGTGTGTGTGTGTGTGTGTGTGTGTGTGTGTTTAGAAATCCTGGAAACCCCATATTACCAGTGGGTTAGTAAAGAGTGTGTTGACCTATGGTGTTGACCTGTCGTTATCCAACCTGAAGTTGGCTAACATTCCTTTCCTTGTAGGCGACTGCAAGGGAAGGTGAAATTGTCTATTACCTCGGATGAAGTTTGCGAAAACGTGAATTATATTCTTTGAAATTCACAAAGTCATTTCACATTTCACAGACCCCTTGACAGAAACGTGCCCATACAATACAAAGCTGAAATTTGCTAAACAAAAGCAGAGAGATTGACCCAAGCTATCGCTAGAGGTGCAACATTGCTCATTGCTGGGTTTATCGCTAAAAACAAGTCGATGTTTCGAGCTCCCCATGGGACAAAGATGTAGCAGTAATGTGAGCATCCTCTTAGTCGCTCACATTTTATATCATATCTAATTCCATTATCCATTTTGTGCTATGATGTAGAAAGTAATATTCATAAAGTAGCCTATACACACACACACACACACACACACACACACACACACACACACACACACACACATCCAGCGCTGCTAATCTAAGGGCAGGTCACTTTTCATTCAGATCACTGAACATCCAATATGCATTTCAAGGCCTCTATTGAGACCCTCTGAGTTCCTCTGCCTTTGACACCAAGGCATAGACGGTTATTGCACTCACAGTTACTTCATTGTTGCTCGTTTCCTTGCGGTGTTGGTGGTGAGGACGGAGAGCCGTCCATTTGTTGTGTCACATTCTGTCACGTTTTGCCACAGACAGAAGATCATTTGGAGAAAAAAAATCCGCAACTGTGGATTCTATTCAACCCTAACTGTCTCGAGTGACCTTTCTGGAGTCCACCAAGAAGACATCGACTGCAGAACCAACGCATGAATCCTTTTTTTACTTCCTCTTCATGCTTTTGGCTACACACAGCTATCCACGTTGTGCTCAGTTCAAATATCAATGAACACACAAGCACACACACACACACACACACACACACACACACACACACACACACACACACACAGATGAGCTACCTGCAACAGGTTTTTTTTATTTTTTTTATTTTAATCTTTAGATGTGCATAACAGATACAAGCAACGAGCAATATAAAAAAACGATCACATTTAACTAACAAAATCCCATATATATGAAATTATTGCGTGCGGAATACCCTTTAATACATACATACATATTAAAGTGTTATGCACCTACACCAATGACCTACACCTTGAACTGGTAGCCCGGAGTGGAGCTTACATACCCTGTATCGACTGTCACTACCTGTAGGTGGCAGCACCAAGAAAATAAGGTAATACTGGTACTTGAAAGTGACAGACGAAGAACACAACGTTTTGACGGTAGCTCTGGTGATACCCGGGTCCAATAACACCACATAATGGTAATCCATTTCACGATTCATTTAATGGATTTTAGCCTTGCAAGATAAACGAATACGATGGAGGAGTCGTGGGATTTTGAGTTTTTGTCCCGTATCGCAGATAGTTGCGTTTCGTTTCTGTCGGAATTTATTGAAGACTGGCTTGCCAATGACATGAGAGTGTCCATCTTTAAAATCTTACTTGGTTGGTTAATTTTGAGTCTAATAGCAATCCACTTCGCATGGAAAATCTACGGAAATACAGTGAATGACATGTATTACAGACAGGGTACGTGTTTCTCTCGTTAAGCCACGCGTTGCCATTATTTTTTAACTACTTTAACGACGCGCACACAGATGATAATCAATAGTTTGTTGTTTTAGGTGCTGGACAAAACGGAGGCACACCTGATGCGGCACCTCATCTAAGCGGATGGTAGGTGTCCCGTTAGCCTGTCGGGCTGTTAGTAGGGGAACCTATTACCACATTTCAGAGATGTGTATTTATGTTTGCTGTCGCAGATATCAGTGCCTGTTTGATTAACGTATCCAACCCCCGTGGCATGTACTTATGTATACGTTTTCATGTGCTAGGCAAAGTGCGGCAAAAGATGATGTCAAGACTCATCGGGAGTAACCAGCAGTCGGCTTACCATTGCATGACCCGCAAATGGTCATAGTCAATGAAGAGCAATCTCCTTGCTTGCACCATTGGGACAAACTGAGCTTTGAAACAACAACAACAACAACAACAACAACAACAGAGCTTTGAAACAACAACAACAACTAGTTTGTATGGGGTTTGACTGACTTCATACCCAGCGATTACCACTATCCGAGTTTATCACCCAACCCTCCCAGGGAGCAGCTACCCCGCATGTTTCCATAAGCATAGTGTGGACCACCGACCTGATGGCAAGGCAAGACTGATCACCGATACTAGTCGTGTTGTGTGTACTGCCGAAGTAAGGCCCTTGACATTAGGTCGCCTTGTGGCTAGGAGCCTCAACCCAGCATCGGCTATCTCCGCGCTGGATAATGCAGCGCTGCAGCGCACACTCTCTGTCTCTGTCAGTGCGCCACCTAGACCACGTTTTTTGTGATACACAAGTACGGCTTTTAACCTCGTGATTACTGGTTGTGAGACCAAACCTGGTGCAGCATTGGCAATACTCTTGAGCCCAATAGTGCACTTCAATTATTGCAACCGATTCATAAAATCTGATAATTAATACAACAACTGGCTGATTCACATCAATGAAAAATAAATACAAATATAACATGAATTGTAATTGTTATAACCTTTTCTTCAGATGTGGAACATCAACATAATACATCTTAATCATTGTCTGTTTATGTTACAGTCTTGTGTGCGAGAATTCCATGTGTTCGAGATTCTTACCAGATGCAAGATGTTAGAAACGTGTTGATATTCTGTGCAGTTCCTCTGCAAGAGTTATTTGTGGTAAATATAAACGTAATGAGTTCCTCAATCAAAAAAAATGGACATGGCTAAATTGGTAAATGGTAAATTCAAAAAATATTCTATGATACGCACTGAGTAGTGTGTATAGGACTTTACATAATATTGGAAAAAATAATAGCTAGCTCGTTGTTACAACTGCCACTGACCGTATGCTGCGTCTCTTGAATTCATCTCATGTTCCAATTTATTGCACGCCATAACGGGGCTAAACAAATGTTTTATTTTTTGTAATAGCAATAAGGTAATCCTTACCAATTAGGTGTCATTGCACTGTGTGGACAATAGAGGGCTGTAACTCCCAACAGAGAAGCCTGAATACGCGCTATATAATAAGTCATGTCAACCTTTACATTTATAGAGTACTAAATTATACCCTATCATACCCTATCATACCATGTATCTAAACTACCTATTTACAGAAACAACCATATCATGAATCTGACAACAAACACATTTACAGACTGCCATATAGGCCTAGTTGTTTTTTTTACATTATTTAAATATTTTTTTAATGAGACAGTTTGATTGCTGAGCATGAATTCAGTTCAAAGCAAAACCAATAAATATTGATGGAATAGTAATATGGTGTCTGAGCTACTTTTATTGGTGTTGTAATAATAACTTTTTTTAGCCAGCCAGTGATTTACATTACTCTGTTTGCCAACCAACTATAAAACATTCTACTTGGCGCGAGTATGATAAATATGTCAGAGTGACCCTTCAGTCAGCAATGATCCACTTCATTTAATCTTGAGGATGAGGATCTGAAGAAGACACATTGGTCTGGTTGCTGGATATGGAGTTGCAGTAGAAACAATGTTGTTTTTTAATGTTTTTAGGATTTGGGGCTGGCATTCTTATCCAGATAAAATAAAGCATTTTGATCAAATAGTAACAAAAAAAAGGCTCAAATATCCCCTGCGACACCCACCACCTACCTCAGAGGTGTCCCTGTTATATCTCCTAATATTCTGGCATTTGTGATGAGATTCAAGTAGCATCCTTTGAGAGGTACTTAATAATCTCACTCTCACCCGGGTTAGTTCTATTTCTATGTCTTCTATGTCTATATCTTGTCACACTATCTTTCTTTTATAAAATATGTAATAGAAATACAAATATTAATCAAATACATAATGCATACGGGTACACACATACAGTACTCTTTAAGGTTCACAGATGTCTATATCTTTCTATAACATTCTACAACATTTCTATGACTTTAGTGTTAAATCAAAACAAATATTGTGTTATTTGCATTACTTAACACCCTTAGTTGTTACTTATTTTGTACTCATTTCACATAACCAAAAAAGATTTGATCAATCACTGTGGACATGTAGTCTTACACTGTGCCCCTTTAAGTGGAGTGTGGTAGCAGGCTGGTAGTGGGCGTGGCGACTCTTGTTAGCAATAAGCATTATTACAGGAGCTGCACAGGTAACCACACAGAAGTGCATGAGAGACAGTTGGACCGAAGAGAGTTGACATGGCTGTCCCACTGCTGACCGTAATGCTCATTATCACCTACATCAACCAGGGAGGTAAGTAACCACCAGGCCTGGAGTAGCCACACCCTATGGAAGCACCTGTCATCTTTACTTACCGTGTGTCTTTATATTCACTGGGTGTGTTCCATCCATAGCATCCCTGCAGAAACCCACAGCAGCAGCTTTCCTGCAGCCTGTGAGGGAGAAGCGCTCCGCTGAATGTTTCCCTGAAGGCTGCTCTACGGAGAGCGAGAGCGAGAGCGAGGAAGAGGGACTGATAGAGGTGGATGCCAGTTATGTGAGTTATGTTAGGGGTTATCATTTATCTGTGCAGCCATAGAAAACCATCCCTGGTGTTTATACTTCAAGTTTGAAGTCTTTGCTGTCGTCAACAATCAGTATGCATTGATATAGGCCTAATCGAATCTTAAAACCTGCACAGGTTTGAAAAATGAGTCATGCTGTATTTACAGAATGAAATGATTATAATAGTAAAAAAATAATAATAATAGTAACGATGATAGATATCTTCGTAATTATCCTGCTAAATTCTGTTCATGTTTTGTTTATTGTTATTGTTTATGTGATGTTGTTTTTTATAGCCTATTTAAGTAATTAAATGGTTAAAAATAATTACCAAGATCTCTTTGTAAGATATGGCACATTTCTGTGTTTGAATATATGTGTATGGTTTCTGCGTAGTTTGTTGTTTTGTTTTTTCCAATAACTTTAGGTCAGTAATCAAAGAGGATCTACTAACAAAATCTGTAACACAATGGAAGATTTTATCTCAGTGAAACATAACTCCAGGGATAAACCTTCCAGCAGGAAGCCTTGGTTCAGCTGAAGGGGTCAGAGCAGGAAAACACTCCCAAGATGAGGATAAAGTGTAACCCAATCAAGCGAGACACCGGGGACATTCTCCATCACTGTGCTCTGACTTGTGTTCATCTGAACCTAATGCCGGGCTATGCTCATTAACATTTACCACATTACTTAGAAGCCCATACTTTATATATCAAATAACCAGAATACACTGCAGGGATTCATTAGATTTCAAAATAAACTGAAAAAATACTGTTTTAACTTGGGAGGAGGGAAAGGGGGCTGAATGGCATTTCACTATACAGTGCACACACAAAGACACTGAGTGTGTGGGATATAGATACTACTGCCACTTTACCTGTTTTTCAATATTGCACTCTGCACCTTAATCTTCATTTCAACCTGCACCCTAATCGCTCATTTGCACTTCTGGTTAGAACGCCAACTGCATTTCATTGTCCCTGTACTTGTACTCTGCACAATGACAATAAAGTTGAATCTAATCTAATATAGAGAGAGGTGTAAGAGATAAGTCATAATCACTAATCAGACACAATTCAAAACAACGGTCAGAATTCATAGATCATAGAGCTCTCTCTTAATTGACAGGAGGAGAGCTCCAAGATGCAGTATGTTGGAGGCGAAGAGCAAGGAGTGAACATGAACATGGTACGTTTCCACAGGCAGCACATGCTTAAAAACACAACATTTGTGCATGAACATTAAAACTAATGTGCATCTTGCATTTCCAGGACCTTGGCACTGAAGCCACTGTAGATGGAGTGGAGGGGGGCTCTGGAATGTAGCCCTCTTGGGGGGGGGCGGGGGGGGGGGGCATGGTAACATGACATGATGATGTTCTGTTAAATAAAGCTTGAGAGGGGTTCGTAAAAAAAAAAAAAAGGCTGCACTCTTCCTCTTTGACTTATATGTACAGCTGAAGATACAGGGTTTTGTCATTAATATGTCAGTGTGGGTCTGAACAATACGATTCTGTGTAAATCATTTGCTAGTCGGGTGAAGAGAGACACTTCTATTCTGAATCATCTCAAATTTGCAGAAAGCAAGATATCTTTAAATGCAATTTTGTCAAATATATGAGTGGACTACATCAGATGAGTAATAAACTATATCAATTATTAATACTTTATTAATCATAGCAGGTAAATTAATTAATATATTATGATGAGAATAGCATTATGGTGTGAATGTGAAAATGAATTCTGAAGAATTCACTATTAACTGAAATCAGAAAAGCAGAGTATTTACTAGATATTGGCATATGATAGATATCAATGTGTATTCGATAACATGTGACTAGGTTTCCCACTCTGTCTAAGTGGATTTACTTCATGAGTCAATTTACTATTTACCTTTAATAAAGTTGTATTTTTATGTTGATTATGTAATCTGCTGATAACTTCAGAGATTTCTATAGGTTGTTTCGATAGGTTTAGATATGCATTTTAAGACAATTAAATAACCAGGTGATAACCAAGGCCTTCACGAATATATTTTTCGAGAGCTCTTTTTTGCAATCGTTAGTAAACGATTGCAAAAACAAAAACAGACAGACACACATGAACATGCACATTCTCATATTTTTAGCCCGTAATCTCGTCCAAGATTAGCTCTATTTAACAACGTGGGCAGCCACTAACAAACCTTAGCTGGAAAGCCAAAACGGAATTGTATATATTTACTTCTAGAGGAAGCAATAACACAAGAAAAAAAATAGTATCAGTTAGCGGAATTTTGAGGAAGCAATCGCACAAAAACAACAAAAAGCAGTAGTAATCAGTATTTAGTCCTAGTTGTAGATGTGGTATAACTAGATGTATCGTATGACCTACCTGGAGAGTCTGCTGCTGGTCCACGCCACGGTCATGGTCAATGCCAGGGGGTGGAGACAAAGTGAAGCCACTCAACAGGACGAGACTGCACTGCCTTAATTCGAAAGAAATCAATGTTTATCGAAATGGATGGAACATTTACCATAATTTAACAAATGTGAAAAAAAAAAAAATCAAGGAAGGAAATTTTTAATTCATTATTCGTGTAAAATGAAGAACGTGTAACCTGCAGTGAAATGTGCAACAACCTTAACCCTAACTTCAACTAAACAAATGATGGAACAATTATTATCCAATGCGTTCTTTTAAGTCCCTGTATACTGCTGCAAGTCCATCTGGCTAGCAATCAGCTAGTCTGGTACTAGTTGGGCTAGGTTAGAGCCACCAGGTGCACCATGTCACGCTGGAGGATGTGTGGAGCTCCCTGGAGGAGCTCTGGGCCCCAGCACTGTAAGCCTGTAATTGGAAGATCAAGTCCATCTTGGCTCGTGTATTGTTTCTATGATCCAGTCACTCTGGAATAAACACACAAGACACACATCTGTGTTGGAACTGAGAATTAATGTCATGCTGCCCTGCGGTAGTGACATGTGAGTTTGATTTTTTTTTTTTTTAGATTAGATTCAACGTTATTGTCATTGTGCAGAGTACAAGTACAGGGACAACGAAATGCAGTATATACTTTTATAATAACAAAGCATGGCATATAAATGTGTATTTGATCAACTAAAGAAAAGCCCTAGTAGGCCTATATAATCACTTTAAAGTGATGCTCTAACAATACGATTTAATTACGATTTAAAATAAAAGTCTCAAACATGTCCGCAGTTGTTAAATTAATGTGACAGGAAGATGAAGGTGACCTCAGAGAAATGGGCAGCTTGACGTTCATGTGAAGACAAATGGTTGTTGAGCCTTCTGTGTAAAAACAGTCGATCACAGCGAAGGCTTCAAACAATGTGCTGTACTGTCTCTTTAAGATCCCAAGACAGGAACTGTTACGGCTTGACACCATTAGCCTTAGCTTTTAAAGTCGACACAGCAGACTCATATCCTTCAACAAGTGTCCTTTTACGATGTAAGTAAACCATCAATATACATATCGTTAGGGAAAAGAACGACTGTTTATTTGCGTCGGAAACTAGCGTAAAGTGCTTTGTTTTTCCGACAGATAATATAGTTTGAGAGAAGTTTAACAACGCCCAAACTCTGCTAGCTTGCAACAAGTGTTGGAATACGATGCAAACTAATGGCTAACTTAATCTAGCCTCGCCGAGTAATAGATGTTTGTGAAATGTATCAACTTCAAAGTATAAATAAACGCATTTAATCTCTTAACTAAGATCAACTATGGCAAATGCAAATATCATGTGACATACTTGTTCAGGCTAATAACTAATTGAGTCAACTAAGTACAATTGCATGACAAACAAAGCTGGCTAGGCCAACTTTTTGGGCTATGTTTTATGATGTTGCGCTCTCTTGCTGTATTTTGTTTAACACATGGACAAATTAAAAGGACACCACTGTATATGCAAAATAGAGGAACTCAGAAAGCTAACGAAATGTAAAAAAAATAAATTAAAAAAAAAAACCTATAACATTGGTTACAATATGGGTAACGTGTTGGTGCTGCAAGCATGAGATGGGAGATGAGTCGATTAAGCAGACACTCTAACATTGTTTAGATGTCCCCTCACTGATCTATTCGTTTAGTTTAGATAGAAGATTGTTACCCGTTTATCCCCTTCCTTCTTCCCCCCACCTTCTTTCAGTTGAATTTGAGTTTAGTTCTTGAAGGAAAAACAAACCTATAGGAAATGAATGCTTTAAAAATGTGCTGGAAAGAATGGTAGGAAATGCCTTTGAGTTTTACATCATTGCCAATTTCTTGGCATGTTGCTGACTGTTTGGAATAGATAATTTCTCATGTAGTCATGTGATGTGAAATACGAGAGAAATTGTGGACTGGCTGATTGTACACAGACTTCCCGCATAATCCGGAATCATCTGTCACGTTCAACCTTGTGCAGCTTTGAATGGGTTAAAGGAACCAGCAGAACTTCCTTTTTCCATTTGGGACAATGGTTGCCTCTAGCAATCCACACACCACCTTATTGGTTTTGCGTGGCCTGTGGAGTGAAGTGCTCATGTGAGAGTCTTGCTTCAGGGAGGGTTTGGAGTCTGCATCTTTTACCTGCTATACTATCATGTCGCAGCTAGCCTATGTGTGTCAATAGCGCTCAGCAAAGACTGCATTCCATCACTATGACATTAATGCACCAGACCACATGTATCTGTTGGAATGCTGCTCACTGCCCTAAAACTATATGCTGATTTTCCTAGCTATATTTTCTTGTTCTACAAAGGCAATTCTTTCTATGGCCATAAGATGGTGCAAGTAACCATTTCCTTTTTACAGTAGGTTTGAGTAGACAAGGCTAGCTGGCATCAAACGTGTGTAACGTTTTCTACAGGGAGGCATTGCACACTATGAAAATAGAGACGTATTGCGTACAATATTTTGTATTTAAGGTTTTTGTTTGTTTGTTTTACCTGAGAAGGAATGGGAACATATTTGGAAGTATGCAATTGTTTACATTTGCTTGACAACAGCAGGGTATGTTCTTATTTTATTGTTTGGTCGACAGAATGTGAACGTGTCTGCTGACTTTTAAATTATGGTTTGGCTTTCTGTTCACTGAGGTTGGCAAAAGTCTAACTCCAAAATGATGATTGCATGTCAAAACAACTCCAGTGTAACGGTTCCTCAACTGCTCCATTGTCTCGTTTTAGTTTCTGACATCATAGTTAAAGTGGTGGGGTGGCGTGGTGTGTCTTTGTTTTTCACAGAGTCTGTGAAGCCGGTTGTGAGTTACACTTGGTTACACGTGGTCGACGGTATGTTTCATGTACATGCTTAGTTTTTACTTTTGTTTGCGCTACTAGGTCTAATCCCAATCCTGGTGCAGAAGGCTCCGGCATGGAGCAGGGGAACCGGCGCCTCCAACAGACTCAAGCCCAAGTGGACGAGGTACAGTATCTTCTGAATTTATGCCTTGCTCATGGACATGGAAGTTATGCTTGGGCATCAAACATTTTACTAGAATTTGATTTGAGACTTGCTGGCGTGTGCGTGTGCGTGTGCGTGTGCGTGTGTGTGTGTGTGTGTGTGTGTGTGTGTGTGTGTGTGTGTGTGTGTGTGTGTGTGTGTGCACTCTTTGCAATTAATTAAATTAAAGCTGATCTGAAATGATGTATACCATATGCCTATCCGGATCATGTTTAGGAGGTCTGTATTCTGTAGACTCTGTTTCACAGTGTTGGGTGGTATTTAACGTTTTGGGGAGTTGAAGTGTCTCAACCCCAAGGAAACCAAAAGACCATCCTGATCACGTGACCTCACATTCTGTTTCGCTACACGGACTTGTCTGGACCCCAAGCTGCCCACATCGGTTGATTGAAATTTCTATGTAATCGGGACCAATCAGCAGCTGTGTTGTAGATGATGATATAACCTAGCCAATCGGGCCCACTGGCAAAACAGTAATGCTGTCTCCTCAAGTAACGAGTGGGACCTTTAACAGTCCTTGAGTAAACACAGCCATAAGAGCAGTTATTTCAGAAGTTCTCGAAGACTGAAGTTCTCAAAGACTCAAGAACTGTTAAGCACAAAGAGTTCCTCGGCGTTCTGAACAGCGTACACTGTGAAGGCATCACATGTTTTGTTAGTTACACTGATTGGCTGAAGGAGTTTGGTCTCCATGCTACACTATAGCTATGTATGTCAACAGTGGCTAGCTAGTTATCATGGTACAAGAGGTACTAGTAATAATGCATGAATATATATCACCTATGTGTATATAGAGGCCCCTACCACCGTTAGTGATGTAAGAAGATGATCTGCTTACTGAAGAGAACATGGCCCAAAATGAATGAGATGAAATGTAGCAAAGCAGTGTTGGAAAACTAATATCTAATAATATCTAATTAAAATAAATACCTGCTTTCCAGTTCCCCAATTGTGTGTAACAGGATTTAAGTATTATATATATATGTATATGTATATGTATATATATGTATATGTATATATATAAATGGGTCTAGTCATGTGTGATTAATCTCTCAGTTAAAAAAATCATGGAAATGGCATGTTTCATTGTAAACCATAGGTGGTGACATGTATATCTTCTATGATGGAAGCTGCTAAAGATGATAATATGGCACAGACGACCACTAGAAAATGGCAAACCAATATTCACTGAGACTCCATCTTGTCAGAAAATCATTTCCCTTCAGCTCATTTTGTCTGTCCTTTGTCTAGCTCTTTTCTTGGCTGTTCAGAAGTGTTATATAATCACTGGCGCAGGCTACATTTTCTGTCAGCTGTTACTGTTGGTAACCAGAAAGTGCCTTGCCCACGTGTTTGGCTACCAGAACAAAAATTGGATCATACATGTATGTGTAGCCTGTCAAATCATACATATATATGTGTCGCCTGCATAGATTACACTTAAGGCTTGTGACAGAAGAATTGGGCACTCTGCTCATCAGCATATCTTTTTCACAAGATGGGGTCTAATTTCTTTCACCTCTCTCTCTCTTTTCATCCCTCTTCCACATTGTCTCCTCTCATTCTTCGTCCCCTGTGCTACGCTTGAGCTCTGTTGTTTCATGGCTGACTTGTAACATAATCCCCTGTAGTGCCGCGTAGCACTAAAGTGTTTGATAAATGGCAAGCTAGCGTTCACTTTGCCTCCCTAATGTCAAAACAATCGTCATAATGTTTCCCGGTGTTACCTTCTCCAATGTGACTATTTCAGAAGATAATGTATTGTGCCTTGTTATTATTCCTCATCATTATTACCATTCAAGCTGAATTCTTGCCTATTCTAGCTACCTCTATTCTTTTTGCCTGTCAAGTTTGGGGAATTCTGCGTAAGCCCCACCTACAATGGAACCTTAACCTCTGCACCACATAAGCTTTCTGGTTGGCTGCCAGCAGTTTATGTAATCAATGTCTCCCATGATTATGCAAGTCCTACATGGACACATGCAGTCCTCCTCCCTCCCTCCCCCACTGCTCTGTCTGGGAGGGGCAACTGCTAGGTTTGTGGATCAGTGGAACATAAAGGTTACGTGAACTGTACACAACTCTGAAAGCATCCTAGTTGCAAGGTCTTGTTAACATCATGTTAGGCCCTCACAGGGCATGTGAGGGCCTACTTATCAATAGTTATCAGGTTGTATGTCCGCTTATGCTGAAGGTTGTTTAGGAAGACGTTTTAGATTCACATGTTGGACTTGTTTAAACATTTGGTAAATGTAATGAATCAAACAATGAATGCATGTATTGTTTGAATGCATTACTTGTTGAATGCATTACTTGTTTACTTGTTACTTGTTTACTTTTTTACTTTTTTAAATTTCATATTTCTATATTATTGTACAGTATTATATTCTATTTAGATTTTTATACAGTATTTATATATTCTTACGGCATCCAGTGTGGGCAGCAAAGTAAGAATTTCATTGTACAGGGAAACATGTTTCTTTATTGTACATATGACATTAAAAGCTTTGAATCCTTGAATCCTTTGAATGTAATGTATAGTATTGTAATCTATCAATTATGCTATTCAAAAAGTAATTTTAAATATTTTGTTCTTGAATTCAGAAGGAATTTTGAAAGATTTGGATGACTTTGATAGTATTTTTTAAATTGTTACATTGGTTGTTGAACAGACTTTTCTTATATGTAATAGTAGGGGCAAACACAAGTGTGTCTCTTTACATTAATTATGGACTCTGTTGTAGACACTGTTTTTGTCCATGCTATAACTCCTCTGTGATGAAGGCTGATAACTTTCAAAGTTATGAAGTTCTTCATCGATTTGCAAGCTAGCCTTGCAACCCTACGATGTATATTATCACAGCCACTGTTTGATGCCCACTGTAAGAGAAAACGGTGGCGGTGAGTAATGTTGATGTATGTGAATACATGTATTCCTGTGTGTAGGTGGTGGACATCATGCGTGTTAACGTGGATAAGGTGCTGGAGCGTGACCAGAAGCTATCTGAGCTGGATGACAGAGCCGATGCACTGCAGGCAGGGGCTTCCCAGTTTGAAACCAGTGCTGCCAAGCTCAAGAGGAAGTTCTGGTGGAAAAACTGCAAGGTGCCCTGACACTACAGGACATTACAGTCAGGAATCTGGTCATAATTATGTGACGAAATACATTATGCATTTCCATTGTGGTTTAAAGCATGACGTGACGTTGCATGCGTATGTTTAATTCGGGGCACATTTACATTTTCATTGGGAATGAACCATGCATACAAACACATAGTGCCAATTATTATTATTGATTGCTTTCTGCTCTTTCAAACGGTTTTTGATCACACTAATGTGCTGGGTGTTTCTTCGTCTCCTGAAGATGTGGGCCATCCTAATAGCTGTCTTTATCATCATTGTGATCATCATTGTCAGTAAGTACCAGGCGCTGTCAAACATCTAGTTCATGTAGCTTGCTGACTACTTCCTTTTTATTTATTTATTTATTTTGAACTGCAGATGTATACATAACATTGACTCCATCTTTTTGTTCTCAGTTTGGACCTACTCGTAAGGCTGTACCAGCATGAAGAGGAGGAGAGAAGAGAATGCATAATGAATGTCAGGAGGTGACGGTCATCTTGTTATTGCAATTATTTTCTCCCCTCATGGAGGGTCTTTATCGTGTGTGTTTGTCTGTGTGAGAGAGAGAGATTGTGTGTGTGTATGATTGTGTGTGTTTGTGCGCGCGCACCCGTACATACCGGTATATGTTTAACGCTGCGTAAAAATATTTCCATAGTAGTGCAATTATATCTATTGACATGATTCCACATGAAGCTTCAGAATCAGCTATGTGTTGAAAAAATAAATAAACACACACCAAAGAATACATAACTCTATTCATAATTCTGAATATTCAGTGGATGTAGCGATCCTTTTTATATGCCGAGTCTGTTAATAAGGTAACACTGCCGAGCAATTAGTTCTCAGCTCTTGGGTTTTTACTTGGGTGATCATTAAGTCATACCAACTCTACCTGCAAGTACAGGTGCCATACCTTCTTCGTATTGTGATTTTTCAGGGGATATTGTGGTTCAAACCACAATATCAATTGACCAACAGTTGTTGGAGGAAAATTACGTACAACTAGTCAGCACAGGCCAGACACACACACACACACACACACACTATTTCATGTGGACTAGACGTGAGGAGTGCTGATTGTAAACTCCCCTCGACATCTATTTTCCCTTTTGTTTTTATGAATGGTTTATTTTTGAGTTTTTGTGCTAGGTAGAGACAAGTGCCTTTGGGATACGCTTTGTTGTTACTGTTACAACTGTTCGGATCTTGATAGCTGTCACTGTTATCATTGTTCTCGTGTCAATAGTGACGTCCCACACTCTGGTTTTTCCCCACAAATATTTTATCTGTGATGTAGCAATATGCCGGTATTATTGACCCCCCCCCGCCCGATTAGCATTGCTATTTGTCAAATCCAAGGCCTCTTTTAAATACATTTTTATTAGGCATTGTTTGTATAGAGACTCGGGCTAGTTGGACTGAATTTGTGCCAAAATAGTTTTTTGTCCAAAAAAATCACCACAGATCACCTTAAAGATGGCTAATCAACCTGTAGAGTCTTTTGAATGGTATTCGGTTTAATCGATGCTGCTTGCATTGGTTATCTTGAGCTCATTCAATTCAAGCAAATGCATCTTTTTACACACATGCACTACTCTTAACAATATCCTAGCCCTTCTCACACAAGGGTAACCTCAATGATATCTTTCCTGCAGTAACACATATTTAGCACATTTGATTATTATTGGGTAGTACTAATTAGAATGTAGTCTATTAACATCAGGAAGTAGCATAGTTTTGTTTTAGTTTCGGTTTTTTACCTACATCTTCCTTGGTTATGTTTGTTTGACAAAGCCATTGCAGAGCAGCACGCGGATTAGGAAACATCACTGTGTAATACAACCTAAAATAACTTGCCATGTTGTGCTAATGCTTAAAATATTCGGGATTAACACTATTTAAATGATTGTTTTTTTTTTGTCTCTAGACATTCATAGCACCACAATAAAATGGTCCCTTTTATGATTATTGATATGAAGAAGACTATGAGTTCTATTGAATAGCTAATTTAATCTACTAAGAAAAAGGACACATCTTCTATTTCTAAACAAGGCTTCGGGAGATTTGATAACCAAGCAAAATACATTTGTATAAAATGATGTATAGAATGAGTGTTCTACCTTAGCAGATGCTTCTGACAAACTGCAATCCTTAAGTGTCAAATTTGTTTTGTGTATATTTAAAATGCAACTCGACTATTTGGCCTCTTGTTTTGCTTGAATAAAATTGATATACATTTATCACATCTTTTTAGCACGCATTCTTTTCATTAATTTAAATTAAACTAATTGGAGGTGGGTTTCTGAGAATTCTGGAGCCTTATAGGTCTTTGATTTTGATGTGCATACACAAAAACAAACCCCTGTAAAGAAATTAGGACTGAGGGTTGAAAGTAGAATGACTGGAAATGCCTTTTTTTAGTTGTTTAATTCCACAATTTGCTATTCCACCATGGGACCCACCATTCCACCATGTGAGTATTTAAACATGGTGTGCCATTTAGCAACTGGAAGAATACTGCTATCTTCTGATATTTAATTACATTATTATACAATGAGAAAGGTGAGCCTGCATGGTGTAGATGCCCACAGAGGGTTTTTTCCCGCTGCTGCCCTCCCCCGACACTGATTAAAAGCTGATGTGATTGTTTTCATTGATGAACCCAACATAAACAAATGTTTTTCCTTGACCCTTCCAATGTTATTTACAGGATGTTGGGTGTATTGCCAGCCTGGGAACCAGACGAATCTGTGAGCTTTATGTTTTATTTGCTCTGGCATATGCGTTTGGCCCCCTCACTTGCAGACAGATGTCCAGCGTCCCTGGTTCGGGTCGGGCCAATCACAACCATTTATATAATATGGGTCGGTTTGATACGATGACTGTACAGAGGCGCGCCCTATGGGAGCGCTGATGGGGTATTAAGGCTGGGTTAAACGGTGATGCGTTACACGATTGGTTGCTACTTGGGCAATTGCGTCCATTGTTTTCTCCAAAATATACCTGCTATAAAAACTCAACTCAATTCATTTTCCGTCGTAACCCGAATTAGCAGCCCATCGTAAGCCTACCGACTATTTCATATTTGACTATTTGTCTCCACACCATGTACAGTACTACAGTATACACCGAAATGTCACACTGTTTCTCTCATAGGAGTTCAAGTCGCTGATTATAAAATGTGCAGCATCACTTACAGGCCTACTGTACAACGTAATGTTTTGGACGAGGCACGTTCCAACATGGTAGAAATGAATCAAAGGTAGATACAAAACATACAATAAAGTAACATGAAATATGTCCACAATGTTCTTGAAACCCTTTAATGCCGTTATTGAATGACTTTAATATTATTCGTATTAATGTTTTATATTAATCAGTGAATTGCAGAATAAAGGTAGCGTTGTGTCAATCTTGAGGCGCGTCTATCCAATCCCAGTCGACCGAACGAGAGTTTTTTTGCGCTCTTGCGTAATGTGGGGGTCCACGTGAATCGCTGTCAAGGAGCTCGTTGTCAACTACTAAACACGCCCGTCTTTTAAACTATGGCGAATCATTGGCCAAAGGCGCAAATCCTCTGTCCAATTGCCTTGTGGTGGGTGTGTCTATCCAGTTCCGTACTCACGTTGCATAAATGTGTTCAGCGTAAGGTTCTCGAATGGGCAACTGCATGCTTAACTTATACGACGACGAAGGTAGATGTATTTTATCCGGGTTTTTTTTAGATACGCGCTTCAATATTAAGTGGTATATACTCCAGTAGAAGAACGAAGGATTTAGGTGGACGTTCACCATATTAACCGCCCAACTCCCAGACACACCAATCATCAAGACAACTGCACGTAAACAAATGGTATTGACAAACCGCCTTTGTATTAATGTGTGTCAATTGTATAGTTTATATGTGTCCGTTGTATGTTACTTTTCGTTTTCTCAAAGAACCCACGTGTATCCTGCTTGTCGTAGTGTATTGCCATTGTCGTTGCTGCTACGGGAAACACTATTCTGCTCTGGAGTAATGTAGAGCTAGGTAGCCCAGAAACGAGAAGACACTAGTCTGTACCATAAGGCTCACATATCCTTCACACCCATATCAACACGTGCTATCGATATTCACTCATATTTCCAAAATGTGTGAATGCACAACAAATAAGTTATGTTTATTGTCGTATATTTGCACCTCACAATGTGGCTTAGCCCAAGTTCTATTCATTCATCAATGCCTTGTGCTTTGCTGACCTGTTGGAGGACTAGTATGCCAGTGGTTATGGGATTTGGATGAAAAAGTCCCCAGTCCCCACATGGTTGAAGTTAAAAGCAATAAGGCCTGAGGATACTGAGTTAAAGCGGCGTAGAGGCCCTGACCTGTTAAAACAAGTGTCGAACCTCTCCTGAATGTTTCACATCATCTGTTGTTGTGTACCTCCTGTGATCTTTTTTTGGTTTCGCTTACTATACTCTGTAGTCTGAGTTATGCTTGTGAAGTGACCTGCAGCCCTCTGGTCATGATGGATTGATGTCCATGTATGTGGTAAACCTACATGCACTTGAAAAGTGAAGCCCCTGACCGCCTGATAATCACTTCTGCTCAGAACAATAATGATGGAGGTCAACAGTAAATACTAATACACTCACAACCTTGGTTGTGAGTGTATTCACAATTTATTTACAGTTTCCTTGCTATTTCCAAAGCAACCTACAATGATTAAGAACTAGGCCTTGCATACAAAGGGCTGAGTGGTTATTGGGGATTGAACCACCCACTTTAATGTGAAATAAAAAGTCATTACCCTTTACATATCTTGGAAAACAAGAACGCTAGCACTTAGTAGTGGTATACATTATTTAAAATTGAATACTATTTATCAATGATGGGTAAGGACAGACACGGATGATGCTGTTGGACCACTATCCTCTGTATCACCTGTACATTGCATAGCTTCATCATATCTGTATTGTATACTCTTGCTACTGCTACTGTTACTAAGTTACTAGTTCTGCATGCTTGCGTATTTTTTTTCAGTTTCTGACAGTCAATCTGTCATCTTAACAGGTCCAACAGGTAATACCACTCAAGGATAAATAATCGGTTATTAAAATATTACACACAAAGCAAGCAGTTCATCCAAAAAAGGATATGATAATAAGGAACTCCACACCACAGGAGTGTATGATGTTTATGCATTTTGCCTAAAAGTCAAAAGTGCTAAATATCTTGGTCTAAAATATTTGTCCCATGGCATCATCTTATGAGTTAACAATTTCCTCACTTGACACAAGCTTCTACTTGACTAGTCGATACAGTTTAGATGAGATGATGATTTTGTCAAGCTGTATTTGTCGAGGATTCTGCCTAGCGAACAACAGATTTGATCCTCAACTGTTGCATTAAAGCTGGGGTAGGCAACTTTGGAGACACCAGCCAGAGTTAGATGGTTAGAAGATAGTTTTGGAAAGTCTCCCACCTGGTCTCTTCAGGCCTCCCTCTAAAGCCAAAACCAATCAGTACGTTTACATGCAGCAAGAAATTCGAAGTTCTAATCGTATAAGACATCGTTCGGACTTTTTAAGTCCATGTAAACACCTTAATCCAACCTACTTCGGACCTACTTCGGACATCTCAAAATTGGATAACAACACCTGGATAATTCGTTCATAGTCGGACTTTTAACGGCATGTATACTCAGCAATCGGATCTGAATCGGATTTTGCATTCTGCGCATGCGCAGTGCCATTCTGCACATGCGCAGCGCCACATGGCGTCCAGAGTCAGCCCATGCTCCGGCTGTTAATCCGATTCTCTGAACGGCATGTAAACTCGGACAAGTGATCCGGTCTTACGCATGTCATTATCTGATCCGATCAGAAATTCGAATTTCTTGCTGCATGTAAACGTACTGACTGACTAGCTCGCTAGCTTTAGCAATAGGGTTGCCTAGTCTTGTGGAAGACCCCAGTAATGTGCAGTTATTAAAGGCCGGTACAGCCACACAGCCATTTTGTTTTATTAGGGTTATACCCTCACCCGTCGTTTGATTCATGGTCGCCGTCGGGATGTCAGGAAAAAAAGATGACCAATGACGCTTTTTCAAAACAAATTGCCTACGCTAGCTGTCACTCAAGCAGCAGCTCACGTTGGCCGGTGTTACCTCAGAACCGGTCCGGTGACGTCGGTGACGTGCTCCACCGACGTCACCTCTCTTGCCTCGCAGCGCCTCGTGGGCCGAAAGGCGGAGGAAGTAAACGAACCGCTGGCTTTCAGAAGCTGAGGACACAGCGCGTCACAGCTTCCGCTCACTTTAGCGGCAGGGTGGCGCTGACCTGTTTTTTTTTATTTTTTTTTTACTCCTTACGTGACAATGGGGGGCGGGCGGGGGGGACGACACCGTGGCATTGGGATTGAGAAGGCGTCCGAGCGGAAGGACCAACTAAAGCTCTAGCGCTTTCAGGAGGGATGTTGTGACGAGATGAACCACCGGCAATTATTATTATTGCAGTTATCATTACCCTCCGAGTGACTTGAATAGCCCTCGTGTTCACATATTGCCACAACGTAACCTGTGACCTATAACCTGTAAAGCGTGCAGTGATGAACAGTGATGAGCAGTGGGACATCATTTTATGCCTCCATTATGATTCGAAAAGATTGTTTTCTGTTTTCTCATTGCCTCCCTCTCATTGCCTCCCTCTCTCTCTGTGTGTGTGTGTGTGTGTGTGTGTGTGTGTGTGTGTGTGTGTGTGTGTGTGTGTGTGTGTGTGTGTGTGTGTGTGTGTGTGTGTGTGTGTGTGTGTGTGTGTGTGTGTGTGTGTGTGTGTGTGTGTGTGTGTGTGTGTGTGTAGGACTTCTAAAGTGCTCCCCCCTTCTCGCTCAAACTCTGATCGGCGCTGCGCTCGGATCACATGGAACGCCCGGCCTCCCGGTCGTACCTATGAGCAGCACTCTAGTTGCCGACGCACCTCGGACAGAACCTCGTTGTTGTTGTTGACTGCGCCCCCCACCACCCCCCCCCCCCCACGAAGACCGCTGATGCCGCGAGACGAACAGGACGACAGCCCCGGCGGTGGCGGCGGCGAGGCGGCCGCGTTCGGCTCGGCGAGCGCGGAGGAGGAGGACCAATGGAAGCGGCAGGCGTGCTCCGGACGCCAGGGCGGCGCGGGCGAGTTGCCGGCGGCGGATCCCATGGCGGGGGAGGAGAGCGGCGCCTCGGGCGGCGAGGCGGGCCGGGAGTACGGGGAGATGACGGGCGGGTCGCACGACCTCTCCTGCTCGGCCGACTACAGCCTCCTCAGCACCTCGGGGTCCACCTCGACCTCCGCCAAAAGGTGTGGCGCCCTAGTGTTCTCCGTGCCGCGCACTCCGCCCACGAGCAAATATCTCGGTGGCGGCTCGCGCTCCATCCGTGCGTCTTGGAAACGTTTTAAGTCTTTAATTCAATTGAAATGCTTGAAGCTTGTTCCGGTGACTTTCTTACTGTATTAGCAGAAATGAAATGTTTCACCCTCTTATGACAAATGTACTCTTTGTAAGTTGCTTTGGATAAAAGCGTCTGCTAAATGCCCTAAATGTAATGTAATGTAAAATGTCATTCCTTTTTCAGTACACGCACCCATTTGCACAAGTTTGTTGGCGCGATGTGACGATGACTGACGATTCTTGTGTGCGTGTCTGTGCGTGTCGACTAGTGAGCAGACTGGCTCTGGCAGAGGGCATACCCACAGGGAGATGATGGTAACTGTGGCGGAGATGAAGAAGAGGCTGCCGTCAGAAAAGCGCAGTCGCAGCAAAGCCAGCACAGTGGAGGCCTTGCATTATGCACTCAACTGTGTCAAACAAGTGCAAGGTGTGGACACAACCCCCGCCCACACACACACACACACACACACTTTGGGTTCTCTCCCCCCTTTATGTCCTCGTGGGGTAGTGGTTTATTTGCCGCCCATGCGTTTCTATGGTCCGTCTAATGACTCGCTGGTTTCTCTTCTGTTGTCGCCCCATAGCCAACGGTGAATACTACAAACTGCTGATGCGAAATGGCCAGGAGGAGAGACCAGATGCCACTCTGTGCACCCTGGAGGAGCTGGAGAGGCTCACATCTGAGCACACGCTTAAAAACACGGTAAACGCACACACAAGTCACGGGACGGGGTCTCCCCGTTAAAGTTGAGAACAAAAGTGGGTGTGTGCGTGTGCGTGTGCGTGTGTGTGTGTGTGTGTGTGTGTGTGTCTGGTTGAGGATGGATGCCCGAACCGAGCCCGACGGGCCGGGTCGGGTTCGGACAAATATTTTGAAATTATGCTCGGGTTCGGGTCGGGCTCGGTCACATCTGCGCGATTTGAAATTTTTATTTTACCCGTGCGTTAACCCGCGCATGTTGCGCTCAGCTGTTTGTTGACATTTCCAAATGCCATGCTGTTGCTTAATAACGGCGGGCTAGACTTTAACTGTGACGGGTTCGGACATAAAAAGCTTGACGTCTGGGCTCGGGTCGGGTGCGGTTACTGTTCTGTCTGACGCAGACCGGGCTCGGACTGAAAATTCCGGCCCGATCCGCACTCCAGTGTGTGTCTCAAAAATGTAAAACAATGTGTGTTTGCACGTGTATCGCTTCTGTGTCCCTGACTCGGGCTGCTTGTCTCTCCCCCCCGTGCGTGTGTGTCTCTGCGTCTCTGTGCGCGTCTCAGGACTCCTTCCTGGTGGTGTTCTCGCTGGCCAGCGGCCGCGTGCTCCACGCGTCGGAGCAGGCTCCCAGCATCCTTTGCTGCAAGCGGAAGTTCCTGGAGTCGGCGAAGTTCGTGGAGCTCCTCTTTCACCAGGACGTCAACGTCTTCTACTCGCACACGGCTCAGCCCCACCTGCCCCCGTGGAGCGACTCCCACTCAGGTGAGTCGGCCGGCAGGTGTGGGCGTGGCTCTCTGCTGAAATGCTGATGTCTTGAAATTTGTGTGTGATAGCTTTTTTTTTAATTATTATTATTTTTTTATTATTATTATGTAATACTAATTGTAAGGCATATGACTGACGATCAAATAAGACAGAGGTAATTAGATAGATAGATAGATAGATAGATAGATAGAAATACTTTATTGATTCCAAGCTGGGAAATTACAGCGTAGCAGCAGCATTATACACAGTAACAATGCAAAGAATTAAAGAATAAAATGCAATGTAAAAAATGTATAAAAATATATGAATAGAAATAAAAATACGAATAAAAATAATTGTAGTGCAAGATAAAGAATATTTTTTTAAAAAGAAGAAAATAATTGAACTCTCAACCCCGGGCCTGTTTTCATCATGTGGGTGTTTCATTGTGAGTGTTGGGAGATAATGCCTCTTTTCTTTTCTACAGCCGCTGTTTTGTTCGGGTGTGCCCAGGTCAAGTCCTTCTTCTGCAGAATCAGGTATTTACTTGTGTGGTTGCATGATGCTCATACAATGTTTTAGCCTACAAATTAGGCCATGAGTTGACACATCTTAACAGTTCATACTCAGTCAATATTGTCGTTTTCTGCTCTAAACAAATATATTGACAATACAAATAAGGTGTATGTATGTATGTATATAGATATATACTTAATTTATCTGCAAAAATATTATAGGGCTAAGAAATTAATTGCATTATAATCAAGCGATTTTGGCCTCTGCAAAGAAATAAAGGGCTAAATTCATCAGATTTTATACAGCCATTACAGTACAAGCAAATTCTTACATGTACAACTTCAGATAAGCCCTCAGAGTCGCTCAGGGCGTCAGAATCCTGTGTGTCGCAGACTGACTAATCACTAACACAAAATATATTTTTTGTGAAAGCAACGTGACATGGTTGCCAGGTTGGCAGATGTAATTAACAATCTCTTCATCACAATGAATAATCGCCATCGCAATATCAGGCAAAATGATTGCAATTCAAACATTTTGTCCTCATCTTGTCTGATTTGCAATATGTTACCTCGCTGACTAAAACATGTGGCATTTTCCTTCTCAGGGGTGGCAAGGACCGCGAAGGAGAGATGCGCTACAACCCCTTCCGGCTCACCCCCTACCTGCTGAAGGTCCCGGGAGCCAGCCAGACGGAGCAGGAGCCGTGCTGCCTGGCCCTGGCCGAGCGCATCACCTCGGGCTACGAAGGTACGGCCGCACAAGCCCCCGCTCCCTGCAGAACAGAACCAGGCCCATGCCGGACCAGTGAGATGCCTCGCGGGGACCTTTTTGGCCACCTGAACGTCTTTTCTTTTTTCTGCGTTTTTCTCTATATTTAGCGCTGACATTTCCGTTGCTTTGACTGTTTCAGCTCCGCGGATCCCGATGGACAAACGTATATTCACCACCACGCACTCCCCCGGCTGTGTGTTCTTGGAGGTGGACGACAGGTAGACATGCACAGACAGACAGACACACACACACAGACACACACACACACACAGAGCGCAAGGAAACGATGGGTTAAGATAAGGTACGATAGTCCGTTATTAATCCCCCTAAGGAGAAATTTGCGGTGACCAGCAGTACAGTGGGATAAAAGGAGTACAATAAAAACCAGAGTATATATACAATAAATACATTTACCAATTTGAGATCAAATTATATAAATTCTAATAATATAAAATAAAACATACTATATACATTGTAACCTTTCTTTTGTAGGCGACCTGTGCATTGATAGATAAATCTGACTTAAGTGTAAACATAAATATAAATGTGCCAATGTGCAGGATCTCTGAGGTAATGGAAGAAGAAATAAATAACGATGGTTTAAGCAACAGTTGACGAGGTGGCCAACTACTAACTGGACATGGGCTCCTCCGCAGGGCCGTTCCTCTGCTGGGCTACCTTCCTCAGGACCTGATCGGTACATCCCTGCTGACCTGCGTTCATCCAGAGGACCGCCCGCTCATTCTCTCCATGCACCGGAAGGGTACGTAGCTCGCCGGTGGCGGCACACCATGGGGCGTGGTCATGATGATGATGATGATGATGATGATGTTGACGTAGCAGGCCCGGCCCTCCCCGTCCCCGCTGTGTCATCCGCGTCTCATCTCGTTGCTCCTCCTCCCCCTCCTCCTCCTCTAGTGTTGAAGTTTGCCGGCCACTCCACCTTCGAGCACTCGCCGGTGCGCCTGCGCTGTCAGAACGGAGACTACGTCACGCTGGACACCAGCTGGTCGAGCTTCATCAACCCCTGGAGCCGCAAGGTGGCCTTCATCATCGGACGCCACAAAGTCACAACGTAAGGGAGGCGATGGGACGTTTTGCGGTCTATTTACGGGTTTCTGCAGGGGAAACGACGTGTTGTGATTTTAAATGATGACTCTTTAGTTTTTTTTTTTTTAGCTTCCTAACCTTTTTGAAGTTCAGCATCATAATAATAATCCCAGTAAATTACTGTATGTCAATTAGTCATAGACATAGAGACTTTTAATCCCCGAAGGGAAATTGGGTCGCCGTAGCTTTTTCGTGAAATATCATGATTGCATCCGTTCTGTCAGTCAATTTATCTGGATGTCCTTTATTCAGTCAGAGACAGGACATTTGGGGATGCATTACGTATAATCTTTTTACATTGGTGATTTCCTTTTGCCTCAGGAGCCCTCTGAACGAGGACGTGTTTGCTGCTGGCGGCAAAGACCACCTGCCCGTCACTCACGAGGAGATCAGGGACCTGCAGGCCAAGATCTACAAGCTCTTCCTGCAGGTATGTGCATGAACACGCCTCACGCCCACACCCTTTAACCAGCATCCCTCCACAGCGGTGGTTTGGTGTGATTCAGTGTGAATGACTTCATCATTGCTCATTACATTTCTCCACCCCTCCCGCATAGCCCATCCATAACAATGGCTCCAGCGGGTATGGCAGCCTTGGCAGCAATGGCTCACATGAGCACTACATCAGTGTGGCTTCGTCCAGCGACAGCAACGGCAACCTGTGGGAGGACTCTCACCGTGAATCGGTAACCAGCAACACTCACTGACTTAGACCAGCTACACTCACTGGCTTAGAGGTCCATATACCCTGCATGCATAGAAGGCACCAGTTAGACAATAATGCTGTGGATGTAGAGGAGGGCTGCACCCTGAGGACAAAATTGATAATTGCGGTCATTTTGCTGGATTTGTGGTTTGAGATTATTTGTTGTGGTTAACAGATTGTCGAGTCAATTGATGTAAAAAAGTGTGTCTATAAAGCACATTAATAACAAAGCCATGGCTGGGTAATAAACGTTTGTAATTGGATTTTAAGGTAAGCAAAATCTGATTTGTTCATGTTCTTCTCCTTTTGTTTTTCATGACATGTGTGTTGTGTCTACGCTGATGTCTCCTCGCTCCAGATGACGCTGCAGCAGATCTGTGCTGACGTGAACAAAGTCAAGCGCTGGGGCCAGCATGTGCAGCCGGACCCCCCAAACAAGATGACCCCTCTGGGTCAGCCCCCCGCTGGTAAGTCATCCGTCCGGCACCCCCCCTTTACACCTTGTCTCTTGTAACCCCATCTTCTGTGGGCACGGTCTCAGCTTGACGCCTTTACTGACGCCCCCCCTGTTCCCCCTAAGCCCCCCGGCCCCCCGCAGCCGCCGCCAATGAGGTCAGGGATCACGAGGGGACCAGGAAGCGGACACACATTCCGTCCTATCAGCAGATCAACTGTGTGGACAACATCATCAGGTGTGTGGGGCAGCATCACAGGGTCACCCCCCCCTGGTGCGTTGGTCCTGTTTTTTTGCTGGTGCGTGAAGATTTGAGCATCTTGCCCTGATGTAACTGTGTGTGTGTGTGTGTGTCTCTGTGTGTCTGTGTGTGTGTGTGTGTCTCTGTGTGTCTGTGTGTCTGTGTGTGTTCACAGGTTTCTCGAGAGCTGCACGGGCCCAGCACTGAAGCGTTCCCTGGCGACCTCTTGTTCGTCCTCCTCGTCTACCTCAGAAGAAGACAAGCCAGCGGGAGCCGCGGACCCGGCTCAGGCCAGCTCCTCCGACGGTGAGACCCCGACACTATGTGGCTCGGGATGCCCCGCCACTAACACGAGCCACGTGTGACTGACGTTGTGCGTTTCCCCCTCAGTGGTGGCGGTGCTGGACAGCCAGGTGTCGGTGGGCTCCACCGCGGCGGCGGTGGTGGGCGCGCCCCTCACCGACATCACCATGTCCACCAAGGCCATGAGCGTGGTCTCGGTCACCAGCCAGTGTTCCTACAGCAGCACCATCGTGCACGTGCCGCAGCCCGAATCAGGTACGGTATGCATGCTCGCCCGAACCCCATCACCGTGGCCACCGTGTCCCTTTTTTTTTTTTTGCGTGAACACGGTAGCAACGGCGTGCTCTTCCGCCGCCACAGAGGTGACGGCCCTGGAGGACGCACCGATGGGCAGCGAACCCGCGGATGCCCCGCCCACCCCGGCACGCCCCCAGCCCAGCCCCGCCACCGCCGCCACCGCCACCGCCAACACCGCCACCACCACTGAGGAGCTGCGGCTGGTGGGGCTCACCAAGGAGGTGCTGTCCGCCCACACCCAGAAGGAGGAGCAGCAGTACGTGGACCGCTTCCGCCACCGCATCCTGCAGACGCCCTACAGCTCCTACCTCCAGCAGGACGACGGCTCCATGGCCCACTCCCACCAGCCAGGTCGGTGTCTGGACTCGTCACGGGGGGGGGCAGGCGCTCAGTGGGTAGAGCGGGTGGACAGAGCGGGTCGTCCACCAACCGTAGGGTCGGCGGTTCGATCCCCTTGATCCCCCCTCATCCTCCAACTGTCCACATGTCGAAACCCACAAATGTACTGATTGTGAGTCGCTTTGGACAAAAGCGTCTGCTAAATGCCCCTTTTACTTTTACCTTTATGGGTTCTATGCCATAGGTCTCTCTGTGGTTCCTTGGCGTCTTGTCTTGACGGGCTCTCACCTCTCTCTCTCTCTCTCTGTCGCTCTGTCTCTGTCTCTCTCTCTCTCTCCCCAGGGGACAACGCGGCGGGGCCCGTCAGTGCCGCGGGGCGGGAGGGGGGCGGGAACCGCACGCGGAAAGGGAAGCCCAAGCACAAGCGGCCCAAGCACCAGGGCTCGTGGGTCAGCCACGCCTCCCCGCCGGCACCCCCGTGCCGAGCCCCCGACTCCTCCTGGCCCTCCTCGGAGTCCTCTCAGCCCCAGATGGGTGCGCCCTACACTCAGGTGTCCCAACTGCAGGCCCCCTACTTTCACGCCATGGGTCATGAGCAGCATCATCAGCAGCCGCTGCCGCTGCCACCCGCCCTGACCTCCATGGTGCCTCCGGACTTCCAGCCCGGCTACGATTTCAGCGTCCTGCAGCCCAGACAGAGCCTGGCGGACGCGCTGCCCGTCCAGAACTTTCCGAACGTCCAGGACTTTGCCGGCATGCAGCAGCAGCAGCAGCAGCAGCAGCAGCAGCAGCCGGCGGCTCAACCCCCGAGCATCAACCCCTTCGTGACCCCGGTCGTGGCCGTCATCGTGCCGGGCTACCCGGCCTTCGGCGCGGGCTACCCCTCCGTCTACTCGCCGGGTCTCCCCGCCATGCTCCCCCAGGCGCCCTTCGCCGTCGGCGGCTTCGCCCCGGCCGCCGCTCCCTTCGGCCACCCTCCGTACCAGAGCCAGTACCAGAGCCAACACGTCCCCCAGTACCACGCCCAGCCCCTCCCCCAGCAACAGCAACAGCAGCAGCAGCAGCTACAGCTACAGCTGCCTGTGGTCCCGCCGCTCTGCTCCCCCAGAGCCGCGTCGTCCATCGGCGAGGAGGAGGAGGAGGAGGAGGACGAGGAGGTGGCGGGCGGGCCCCCGGCGCTGTTCTCCAGCTCCCGCTCCAGCTCGCCGCTGCAGCTCAACCTGCTGCAGGAGGAGCTGCCCAGGCCCGGCGAGGCCCTGGCCGGCGCCGGGCGCCACCTGGCCGAGAGTCTGGAGCAACGCGTGGCGGGGGTGAGTGGCACGTCCTCTGGGCGGGCTTTTTTTTTTTTTTTTTTTTTTTCATTGTTTTCATTACGCGTGGCTATCTGTAGCGTAGGCTGTTGTACGACCCATCTGAATGCGTCCCTTCCCCCCCGCCCCCCCTCCGTTGCCAGGGCGACGACCCCGGCGACACCGGGAGCCACGACGACCAGTCCACGTCCAGCGAGCTGCTGGACCTGCTGCTGCAGCAGGAGGACGCCCGCTCGGGCACCGGCTCCAACGCCTCCGGGTCGGGCTCGGGGGAGTCGGGCGGCTCGCTGGGCTCGGGCTCGGGTTCCGGGTCCAATGGCACCTCCACCTCACACACAGGTAACGAGAAAGGACACCCCCACTCCCACACACACACACACACACACACACACACCCCACACCTGGAACGCCCCAGGCCGCAGAATCCACAATGCTGTCAGACCGACCGCTGACGTGTTTTTTAATCAGTGTGTCAATTTTGTTCCCCCCTTTTTTCTTTTTTTTTTCTTTTTTGTTCTTCTCGTCGCCACCACCACCACACAAAGTACACGATGAGTCGATCAGAATGGGTTTGTCTGTGGGTATACCAGACAGGAATAACATGAGGGAAAGAAAAGAGGATGTAAGCATTGAGCATACGAAAACAAACCCTGTGCTCAAAACCATCCAACAAGCAAACAAACAAACAAACAAACGCACGCCACGTGACCGCGAGCGACCGCCGCTGCGTGACTGACTGACCGGTGGCCTCTTCCCTTTCCAGGGAGCAGCAGCTGCAGCAACAGCAGCAAGTACTTTGCCAGCAACGACTCGTCCGACACGTCGCGCAAAACCCGCAAGGGCCCGGAGCCGGCGGCCGCCGCGGCCGCCGCGGCCCACCAGCTGGCCCTGGAGGCGCGGGTGGATGACTCCCTGTGGAGCATGATCCAACGCGTGCCGGAGCCCGTCATGATGACGTACCAGATCCACACCAGGTGAGCGGGCCCCAGGCCCCCCCGCAGCCACCGCTCTTGGGCGCTTTTGTCGCACCTTCGGCACCTTCGGTTACAAGCTCTTCTGCGTTCCCATTTCATGATTTCAACAATAATCTCTTCTTTTCAGAAGAAGTCACTGAAATGTAAACAACGTTCTTTCAGTGTCTGACGCTTTGTGTTTTGCGCCATTTCCAAAACCCCTCCTCATCCTCATCCTCATCCTCCTCCTCCCCCCCCCCCCCCCCCCCCGTAGGGACCAGAAGGAGGTGCTGACGGAGGACATGGAGAAGCTGCGCGTCATGCAGCCCCTGCAGCCCTGGTTCACCCCGGAGCAGAGGGAGGAGCTGGCCCTGGTGCACCCCTGGGTCCGGCAGCACACCATACCGCCGGAGATAGACACACAGGTTAGGGGGATGGGGGAGCACGCGCACACACACACGCACCCACACACACACACACGCAAACGCACACACTGTACATGCTTGGCGGCAAAAGTAACCATTCTTCACTCTATTGCACACTTCATCACACAAGACGAATGTCTCTCTCTCTCTCTCCCCCCCTCTCCCTCCCCTCCCTCCCTCCCTCAGGGTTGTGTGAGCTGTGGTTCCGGTCCTGGGATGGCCCACTCCCCCCATCACCCGGCCCCAGACAGCTCCTCCCCTTTGGAAAGCACCAACCAAGACTTCAGCGCTGCTCTGGATACCAAATAATATTCAGAATAATACCAAACGGATAATAATAATAATAATAATAATAATAATAATAATGATAATGCTAAGCCCTGACAAAACTGGACCACCTCCTGAGCGGGGTGCAAAGCGACCCTTAAATACCTCCCGACACACGTTGCTCACCAGACTGAGGTGATCGGTGACACATCATCAGGCCTCCGTTGACTGGATCAGAAACATTTCCTGCTGCCACAGTCCCGCCATCGGGACGTGTGTGTGTGTGTGTGTGAGGTTATTATTATTATTATCATTATTATTATCATTTTGTGTTGTTACTTCAGTGCTGAAGAATGATGAGCTCAGGACCTCATGATGCTCTGTTTTAGTCATTGTCATGGAGACAATACACACAGACACACAAGCCCTGCGTGAGGGGCTCCTTCAGCTCCATCCAGAGGTGAGGAGTTGAACACGTGCATTACGCGACAATCAGCTGGACACGTGGAGAGAAGGAGAGGCGCAGTTCGCCCTCCCAACCAGAACACACAGCCGACACCTCGAGCCTGTGGCCTGGAGGTGTGTGTGTGTGTGTGTGTCTCTCTCTGCGTGCACAGGGGGGGGGAACTCCTGAGACTGTATGGGGCGCCGTGGTTGACTCACGGTGGATTCCAAATGCAGGATGGCGAAGGGGTCACCGGGGGTCACCCTTCTCCTGCTGAACATGTCGCCTTCGTTGTGCACTTGTACCGAGATGCGGCGTTCGTTGTGTTACTTGTTGTTCCAAAGCTGTCATCCTTCTCCCTCCCTCTTGCTCTTATCGTCTCTCCTTCCATTTTCTTTGTATTTTTTTTTTTTTTTCGGTCTCGTTTTGAATTGCTGAGCGTGGAGGAAAAAAACAAAAATGTCATCACGGTTACATGTTGGAGGAAAACGCACTACGGCCTGCACCTTAATCTACCAGCTCCCCCCTGCCTGGCCTCACTACCGGCCTCACTACCAAGCCCCCCCTGCCCGGCCTCACTATGTTGCAGCGTGTGGTCCGTCCGTCTATCGTTCCGAGAGAGAGGCTCTTGGGAGCGTGGGCTTGTGGTCACGGGAGAGAGGGAGCAAGAGAGATGTGGTGAAGAAGTGTTAAGGCGTTGAGGCTGGGTCCATTGAAATGAATGTGCTGTCGTCTCTCTATGTCTGTCTGTGGCTGGTAGAACGTATGGGTGAGTGCCTGTGAGTGATATATACAGTATATATATATATTTTATTTTATTTTATTTTCGCTGGACCGAGAGAACTTCACACCAGGACACAGGTGTGCTACAGTCCCAACAATTGCCGGAGTTTTCTACCGTTTATAGATGAGTGGAAAATATTCTAGCACAATGTATTTTGTAATAAAAAATAAAAAAAATCTTATACAAAAGTGTATACCAAAACAAACATTACGAGGTTTAAATATTGAAAGCTAAGCCATTTGTCTGGAATTCAGGTATTCTTTGTGGCAAAGTGAAATAAATGATAACTTAAGTGGTCTGTATTATTGGCAACACATTAGACAGGTCATTCATCTGCTTGCATGGATCAGATAGGAGTGATGGGTTAAAGTTGGGTCAGACTGTTGACAGAGCGCAGCCGATTAAGGCAGGAACCACTGGAGCGAGATTCCAGTACATTTCCAGACGTGACTGACTGCTGCCACGGCGTAGACCTTCAGGCTGCACCGCAATCTTTTCCATTTTAGACACACATTTTTCTTTCTCTCGTGTGCCGCCCTCCTCCCAAACCCCATCATTTTTGATGACATCATCCGTGCTGCATAATTTCTTTGCCATGAAGTCCACTGTGAAAAATGTGCAAGCAAAATGTGGCAAATTCTTTGTCAAATCCATCTTCTGTCCTAACTGGGATGTGTACGGGAACTTTTATTTGATTATCTCGTTGATACTTAATCAGTTCTCAAAAGTGTTTTTTTTTCCTATGACTTTAATGAAATTCATAATAGTCCAAATATAAAGGCCAGCCTAGCATCTATGAATACAATGATAGTACCTACAAAGCAAATAGCAGTTCAAACATCAGAGTTGTGGATATTCCATCCAAGGTCATTTGCATTACAACGCAACAACTTCCCATGGTTACAGTTACAGGTATAGTAGCCTACAGCCACAAGAGTGCAGTATTGAGTACATTGCTGCTGTGCAATGGGTCGAGTGGTGTCCAAAAACAATGCGTGAGTGCAAATGACAATGAGATGTTTCTGTCTCATGGTTACACCTCTACAGTTGCACTGTGTGCAAAATTCAGCCTAGAGGGGCTTTTAGGTTACTTACGGTATAATTTCAGTTTTCTGATGAAGGCATACTTTATAAACTACCACTTCTGTACATAGGATGTAACTCTAAGCCAATCGCCTGAGTTGACAGTCGTTCTGGATGCTGCTTTTGTTTTATGTTCACCTCTGTGTTGAGTTGTCGTTTTTTGGTTTCTCTTGTCTTTCTTGCCTCCGTCTCTCTCTCTCTCTCTCGCCATGTTTTGATGGCTTTTGCTCTACCCACGATAGAGCAAATAACAGGTGTCTTTGGTTTGGACCACAGCCTCTGGACCAGCCAGGGCCTTCCTGTCCCTTCTCTGTCCTTCTGTAATCCACTCTCACTCCTGTTCACTTCCCAAACTTCTCCATCTCTGAAACAGTCAAAGAAACCACAGAGGACAAGTTAGGTGTCTCTAAAACGAAGAGGTGTGTGTGTGTGTGTGTGTGTGTGTGTGTGTGTGTGTGTGTGTGTGTGTGTGTGTGTGTGTGTGTGTGTGTGTGTGTGTGTGTTTGCGTTTGAGCACCCTACCTTTATCCAGGTCAATGACTTTTGGAAGGGTGTTCATGTGGACCTTCTCTTTTAGTAGATTGTTCTTGTAATCTACAAGGAATGGGAGCGGGTCATCATTTGTACACATTATGCCTTGCCCAGACACCTTTTGTTCAACAGCGCCTCCCCCCCCCCCCCCTGTCTCTCTCTCCATCTGCCACTCGCTCAATCACTTCCCTCAAGACTCACCCAATGCCCTGTCGTCTGGGGAGCTTGTCCTCCCGTCGGTCACATCCATCTCAAACTCGTCTGAGCTGCTGTGACTTCTGCTCGATCTATCACGGAGAGAGCGAGAGTGACAGAGAGAGAGAGGTGATGTATCTGTGCAGGAGCTCCAGACGTCTGCCGTGGAATGTGCGAGAAAAGCCTTTGACTGATTTGTGTGTGAATGTGTGTGCGTGCATGTATGCGTGCGTGTGCTCACCTGGCGGACTTCTGTGGGTAAAACTCTGGAACACAAAGAAGAGACGCAAGCATATAAGGACACAATCGACGTAGATAGATCAGTGCAATGTCATCCATCGACACACCAGGGGTGCCAGATCCCTCGGCTCAGACCTTGGCTACGGCGGCGGCGGCGCGTGATCAGGATGATGATGAGGGTGACGAAGGCCAACAGCAGCAGAGTGGTCAGGACGTATCCCAGCGGCAGCAGGAAATGATGCCGCTGGTCAGGCAAAATGACGTTGATGACTCGCGGTGGCAGCTCTTTTGTGGTGTCTGAGCAGAAAGAGGTAACAACAAGGGTTACGCATTGCAAGCGTGAGTAACGGTGTCTTAGGCACAGTCATCCTTTTGAGCCCCTTGTGATGTGCCGACATCCTGTTTGTGTGTGAGTGTGTGTGTCATCGCTGGGTAACACGCCACAGGCCAATCAATGGCAGGTACTCATTCTCGCATTCCCTGCCGAGTGCTGACAAAAAAAAAAAACCCAACGAAGGCGCCACCGACCCCGGCTTCCTTCTCCCTCCGTAAAGGACTATATATGCAAGGCAGGAGGAACAGCTGCAGGCTCGGGGCCTCCACGTGTCGAAGCCCAAACAAACTCCAGACACCCGAAGTCATGCTGTGATTTACTTTTCCTGGCAGGGAAAAGAAAGAAAATGGGGGCGGGGGCGGGGGGGGGCGGGGAGATGATAGGAAAGGGAGACAGGGGAGTAGAGGGATGGCGGATGGAAAGGAATGGCTCAGCCAAGCAAAAGCAGAGGGATATTTTGCCTGTGGTTCTTTCTTTTTTGTGTGTGTCGGTGAGATTCCCCAGAGAGAGAGAGTGAGAGAGAGAACTTCATCAACAAAATTATTCACACTTCCAGATCGAGTTCAAACATATTTCATACATACAGTAATGAATGTGTCACCAAACACGGCTCTTTTGAACTGCTGGGCCTTATTCCAGTCATCGTTAGCCTCTCGGTGCGTCTTGCTTGTGTGGACACACGCAATTCTTTGGACTAGTGTTACAACACGACTACATTAATGAGAGTGAGGGGTGGGGGAGACCTACAGCCCTACATCATACAGCCCTACATCACACATCTGTCTGTCCCGCCCTCCTTCCGTCTCCTCTGTCCAGGGAACAACTCTCTCTCCCTCTTTCATTCCTGCTCTGTATTCGTCTTTCTTTTTGACTCTTTTTCAGTCTGTCCGAGCAGCTGCCGTACAGATGAGTATGAGGTGGTCAATAAAAAACCAGTGGCAGGAGAGCTATCATTCTCTCTATCTCTCTCTCTCCCCCCTCTCTTTCCCTGTTCTCTATCTCTCTGACTCTATCCCCTCTCTCTCTCTCTGTCTCTTTCTCTCTCTCTCTCTCTCTCTCTTTCTCTGTCTCTCTTTCTCTGTCTCTCTCTCTTGGTCTCTCTCCCTCTCTATTCTCTACCTCTCTGACTCTATCCCCTCTCTTTCTCTGTCTCTCTCTCTTGGTCTCTCTCCCTTTCTCTCTGTTCTCTACCTCTCTGACTCTATCCCCTCTCTCTTCCCTGTTTCTCACAGAGCAGACACAGAAGTTTATCAGACAGAAGTTACGTTTACATTTTATAAATGTAAACAATCAGAAGCAACATGATGGAAAAAAGACGGGTAGGCGTGTGTGTGTGTGTGAGGGGGGGGGGGGGCGCGCTAAGACAGAGGGAGAGGAAAGGAAGGCGATGGGTTTGAGGGAAAAGGAGAGAAAAAAAAAAGCTTCTGTACCACTTGTAGAATGTCCCGTCTGGGCCAAAATCAACAGGCTAGCAGACAGCCCCTTGGATCAAAGATTGTGGCAGACCAAAGACAGGACAAACACACATACATGTGAACCCACTCACCCACGCAACGTACACCAGAACACACATCACTGCCGCATTTGTTTACAAGATGGCAGTTGTAGTTCACCGCGAGGATGGGGACCGTTGCCCTCGAAGACTCGTCACGTCTTCAAGGGCAAAAAAACGGAAGCCTGGGCCCTGGATTCATGGCAACCGTGCGGTTGATAACACAGCCGAGCACCAGATTATCGGCTTAACCCACGGTGTAAGGATAGGTATATAAGTGAACACGTAGTCCACTTGAATCCACCCGGGGCCGGGGCGGATTAAGGGAGTGGGCAGAGCAGTCTACCGCTCCAAAGAGCAGTTCCAAAGAGATTCCACCGAGGTTAGCTCAGTCTTGGCCCACGCTCGGCTAAGGAAGTCCACACACGCACACACACGCACGCACGCACGCACGCACACACACACACACACACACACACACACACACACACACACACACAGACACACACACACACACACACACACACACACACACAGACACACACACACACACACACACACACACACACACACACACACACACACACACACACACACACACACACACACACACAGGCAGGCCCCGGTAGACATTGCTCATGTCTAATCCGCGCTCACATTTCGCACATGTGTATTAGCCATTATTGACTTTCTCCAAGACAGCCAAATAAACTAACCGACGCGGAGTCTCCCGTCCAGCAGGAATTTGAAACAGGCTTACATTCTATAGGCCCCACAAATGTGTAAGAGAGAACTGTAATAAGGGGGGGGGGGGGGGGGGGCAGACTCACAGAGGAACTGTCTGACGTGCTAAATGTTAAAGCAGACACACCCGCGCACAAACACGCACACACACACACGCAGACACACACACACACACACACACAGAGGAAAACACATGTGGGCATGAAGCCATCACGCATGCGTGCATGCACGCACATACAAACATACGGGACGTACACATTCACACACACGCACGCAGGCATGCGCGCACGCATACACAAGCTAACGGCTCGGGTTAGCTGACAAAGCAAGAAAATGCTCATGCTCATTAAAACAACGTTTCAACATAAAGTCACTGGATCTGCTCCCCTCGTCTCCTCCAGGAACTCTGTTGTCCGGGGAGCCGCCAAGCAGCAGTAACGTTGGAGGACAACACAGCAGGGGACCATGTGAATGCAATAGCAGATGGCATCTCTTTCCTAATTGCCCGCATGATAGTTCAGTAAATCTTCCGAGGGGAAGAAAACAATATCCTCTCGACTGAACAACGACCAGAGAGAGCGTCCACAGAGAGCAGAGGATTCATGTGATCTTCATGTTCTGCATGTAGTAGGATTTAGTTTTTAGTTTGTATATTGAGATGGATGAGTCAATGATCATGAACATTTATTTTAGTGAACAACCATGACAAGATAATAGTTTGGTGTGTGTGTGTGTGTGTGTGCATGGGGTGGTTATGTGTGTGTGTGTGTGTGTGTGTGTGTTTGTTTGTGTGTGTGTGTGTGTGTGTTTGTGTGTGTGTGTGCGTGTGCGTGTGCGTGTGTGTGCGTGCGTGTGTGAGTGTGCGCGTGTGCGTGTGTGTGCGCGTGTGTGTGTGGGTGTGTGTGCACGTGTGTGTGTGTGTGTGAGTACGTACACACATATGAGTGTTAGCATGTGTGTGTGTGCGCTACCTTTGTCTTCCTTGGGCAGTGCAACAGGCTGCAGGGTGGTGGTGGTCTGACTCCGAGGTGGTCCTACTGTGAGTTGAAACTCCCTCCTCTCATGCAGACCACAGTAGTGGTGGTGAAGATGGCAGGAGTACAAGCCCTGGTCTGTGGGCTGTTCCACAGAAACGGGTGTCACACACACACACACACACACACACGCACGCACACACACGCACGCACGCACACGCACATACGCACAAACAATCTTAATTGTTTCCAGCCTGCGTTTTCTGTTGCATGCACTTCATGCTTTTCCCTTTTGATTATCTCTTACGTTACTGTATAATATAACAATACTTTGTAAATGGTTGACAATTACTGATGGCAATCGAGACTCTATTTTGGAAACTTTGTGGGGGGAACTATATTTTGTTATCCTTTCCCTTCCAATGGATAAACATGACACTCACACATTGAATGGTTTTGGCAAAACAGAAAACAAAGGTAGACATAAGACATCAGACATGAGACATAAGAAAATGGCGGCTAAAACAACAGAGAGACGACCCCCCTGTCTCGCGCCGACACCTGCACACACACACCTGCAGGTCCGAGATGGTCAGAGAGAAGTCTCCCTGGGAGAAGGCGCCGTGGCTGATGTTCATCTTCCTCTGGACGAAGAGGGAGCCGTAGCTCCGCTGCTCCCCCGAGGCGTAGAGGTCCACCAGCCGGTCGGCTCGGTCGTGACGGACCCCGGGGGACTGCCGGTCCCAGTGGACCACCTCCATGGGCCAACAGAGAGAGAGACAAGGTGGGGTTTTAACCGCTAACTGGGCTGACGCCGCGCATGGGGTGGGGGGGGGGGGGGGGGGGTAGGGCAGACGTCCGGGTGTTATTACATCCCAGCCTGAGAACAACCAACAAGGCCGTCGGTTTGGACGATTGTAGTCGAGCGAAAAGGCCGCCGGTGCAAACGGAGCGAAAAGGCTGGAAAACCAGAGTATCGTGTGGTGGTGTGTAAATAAGTCATTGGTGGGTGGGTGGGTGGTGGTGGTGGTGGTGGTGGGGGGGGGCTTCTAACACTTAAACAATGAATTAACATATTTTATTCATAGGCCAGCTTTAGAAGGGGGAGTGCCCCCCCCCCCCGGTCATGTGCCCACCTGCTGCTCTTCCTCGCTGCCCCCGTCCGTCCACACGCTGCGGCGGTTCACGCAGGGCAGGATCACGGTGCTGCCCCGCAGCACCACGAACACGGCCTTCTGGCCGTCCCAGAAGCGCTGCTCCTTGCGGCCTGATGGCACACACACACAGACACACACATATATACACACACACATACATACACACACACACACACATACATACACGCACACATATACGCACACACACGCACACATACACACACACACACACACACACACACACACACACACACACACAGACACACACACATACATACACGCACACATATACGCACACACACACACACATACGCACACACATATATATACACACACACACACATACATACACGCATACATATACGCACACACACGCACACATACACACACGCACACACACACACACACACACACACACACACGCACACGCACACGCACACGCACACACACATCCACACACACACACATATACACACGCAAATGTAATAGTTAAGTTAAACGCAGAAGCAGCATCCCTGACTAAGGAGGAGGAAGGCGTAGATGAAATTTGAGTTTCCTTGTGTCCGGTGATGTGGTTGACATACGTGACTTTGTGACGTTGAGCTGGACTCTGATGGTCTCGTACAGATGGCAGTAGTGGTGGTGGAGGTTGCAGGAGTAGAGGCCTCTGTCGTTCATGGTCACAGCTGACATCACATATAAGGAAAACATTATGTTAAGATAGGGAAACAAATACTTTTCTTGTGATACATAGGGTAGAGAAAGTAACAGTTACCTTGATGTGATTAGTTAACAAAACATCCCATGAAAATGTTACCAAAGACAGTGAAGCATTTCTTGTGCAACTGACCTCTGATGACCAGGGAGAAGTTCCCATCCTTGAATGCTGATTGGCTGAGGCTGACCCTGCCCTGGTTGTACGAGTTGTAGATCCTCTGGTCCCCCGCGGAAAACATGTCCACCACCCTCTCCATGGCGAAGTCGGGCATGGCCCGGTACATATCCCAGTGTACAACTCTCTGCCTGTCATTCACTCTGTCCTGTGTCCACACCATGCGTCCACTAACACACTGCAGGACCACCTCCGTCCTGGCGGGGGCGCTCACATTGTAACCCGCAACCACCACGCTGCTGCTGCTGTCCGATTGGCCTGATGCTGAATAGAAGATACGGGGGAAAACATGGGGAGGTCGTTTAAAACAAGAGGAAACGTCACTGAATATTGATGTCATATGTTTCTATATGTATGTTCTCCTGCCACTTCTCTTTCTCTCCACCTCGCCCTCTGATGCTTACACATCTGTGCGCTTGCGTGGTGCACACACACACGCACACACACACACACACACACACACACACACACACACACACACATACACACACACACACACACACACACACACACACGGAGCAGACCTGCATTGAAGAGGAAGATCACAGGAACTGAAAGACAGAAGGAAAGCCAAAGAAAATCACGGACACAGTCACTGAATGTGAATGCTTAGTACATACTAAGTTACAATATATAGCCTACGCACCATTGTGAGCAAATATTCCCCATTATCCAATTCCTAATTGTGATAATAATAATCATCCTCATCACCATCATCATTTTTAAAAACGTTACTGTGACAATCACAACAAACTATCAAGCACCTTGCAAGCAGACGTATTTATCTTTTTTTTTTTTTTTTTTCATTTGATGCCTTTATTCACTTTTTAATTGCTGGCTATGTTAACAGAAAAACCTATGACACTCAAAAGACGATTCAGAAACAATGTCTAACAAATAAGGAGAGAGAGAGAGAGAGAGGGAGAGAGAGAGAGAGAGAGAGAGAGAGAGAGAGAGAGAGAGAGAGAGAGAGAGAGAGAGACGCAAGATAAACATGACAAAAATCACATGATAAATGACTATGATTGTTATGATTATTATGATTGTTATTTGTATTTTTTAGTAACAATAGGCCTTGCAGCCTTTTGCAGGAAAGTTTGTTCCAAAAACAGATTGACCATGTTTATGCAAGCTACTTACTGTGAATCCAGAGGAGAGCATCAAAAATTGGGTATTTTCCATTCCTCATGTTGTCCGGTGTGGATCACGCGAAAACTCTGGAGACTTGTCAAAGGTTTACACTTCGCAAGTATCTCCGAAAACGGGATGATGACAATTATTTTATTCATCCACTTGCTGCCCCGCAAAACAGCGGGGTTTGTTTTTCGTGTTTCGGACGCCTCGACTCAGAGTAGGCTTCCTTTACGAGGCACGAACCCGCAGAACTAAAGTCATAACTGTTCTCTTCGCATCTCCCGGTCCCTAGGACCGCCCTTGTAAATGAAACCAAACACCATGTTTCGACTCTCTCCAACCCCATCATCAACTCAATGTTTAGCATCGTACTAAACGTCATTTGATTGTTTTATGATCTTTATATGTGGTGAAATGACATCATTCAAAACGCGAATACGTTTTATAGATATTGCATACAGACGAGCATAGGGATAGGAAACGGTGTGATTGTGATCATCTACAGGCCTAGCGTTCAACTGCATTGAGAATACTTTGGTATGCACGGTAGTATCACAGCATGGTAACCAGCAGACCTAGCTAAAACTAGTAGTTCCCATACCGGGAGTCGAACCCGGGCCGCCTGGGTGAAAACCAGGAATCCTAACCGCTAGACCATATGGGACTTCAATTTAGAGAGAGGATATAAAAACAAAATACTTCTACTAATAGATTTTAAATGATATAAATGATTTTAAAAAATACGTAAATACACAATTAAGATTAATAGGACAGTATCACACATGTACATCAATATATCAGGAAATAGGCCTACACACAATCATAACAACTTTCAGTCGGAACGTGTTTTCAATTGCTTTCCGTTGTTCAACATCGGTTTCATTTATGTGTAACACCCCTGAAGCTTCCTCCGAAACAAGCATACTCATTCAAGGATCTGTTGCGAGAGGTACATGTGTCTCTGTAGAGTTTTGGCTGAGCCAAATTGCTGTATTGATTAATTAAACAATTTTATTATTGTTGCATTGTGAATGATCATGCTTCTACACTGAAACGTATTGGCTATTGATGCTTGCTGTACTGCTTTGTGTCAGTTAGCACACATCGCTAATTGTAGCGGCTAATCTTAGCTAGCAGAGTGCTTCATGTCTTATAGCGCAACAAATATTTTAAGTATTGCATCCTCTGCACAATGCTGATGTATGGTTATTGTTCTAGGTTGGGAATTTAAAGATGTTTCTTACGAGATCAGAATATGACCGGTAAGTAATCCAAGCTAGGGGCAAAGTGCGTTGTCATTGATTTGACGCCAATGTTGTCAGAGCGAACATAACTTTAACTTTTCCACTAAAGTGACTTTAGCATTTCAATGATGGCTCGTATTATTACCTTTTTGGTTGGATAACATAATTACAGTTTTCGCGGATTCAAACCCTTTTCCAACCTCAATCGACTACCTTTACTTTCACTTTCATTTGCTTTTGTTAAAACCTTGCACGATGCCATTTTACCCTACCTGATTATTGTAACGTTTGTTTTACAGGGGGGTGAATACTTTCTCTCCAGAAGGGAGATTGTTCCAGGTTGAATATGCCATCGAGGCCATCAAGGTGGGTTCATGTTCCCTATATGTGTAATAGATTGTGGCCGACAAGCCAAGCTAAATCCGCTCAGTTTAATATTTTTCTCCGTTCTGCTGTCTTCCTTCAGCTGGGCTCCACAGCCATCGGCATCCAGACATCAGAGGGAGTGTGTCTGGCCGTTGAGAAGAGGATCACCTCTCCTCTGATGGAGCCCAGCAGCATTGAAAAGATTGTGGAGATTGACACACACATTGGTAGGTGCAACACTGTTGCTCACCAATGTTTTATTGAGCCTTTACACTCTGTTTACGGTATGGGAGCTTTTCATGGATGTCATTTTAATTAGTATGTGGTTCACAGGTTGTGCGATGAGTGGATTAATAGCTGATGCCAAGACCCTCATCGACAAAGCCAGAGTAGAAACACAAGTATGATCATCTTTAATCATTAAGTTGACGTTTCAATATCTTTTTTTTTTTTTGCTACTCATTTGTTCCCTGTGTTCAACCTTTGTTCCCTGGTTTTGCAGAACCACTGGTTCACCTACAATGAGACGATGACTGTGGAGAGTGTGACCCAGGCTGTGTCCAACCTGGCTCTGCAGTTTGGCGAGGAGGACGCAGACCCCGGTGCTATGGTCAGTCATCTACATCCCACGTGACAATGCCCATGCTATCACCGGTCTACACAGTAGACATCACAAGATGAATGTTGAAATCAAGGGGAGACGGGAAATGTGTTGTCTGTTGTCATACCTTAACATCCCCCGGTTAATTTGCCTGTCTTGGACTTTTGTAGCATTCACGATTATAACGCATGTGTTAACTGTGTTGATTTCTTCCGTTGTAACTGTTGCTGTGCTCTTCAACCTACAGAGTCGACCGTTTGGCGTGGCACTGCTCTTCGGAGGATTAGACGAGAAAGGACCCCAACTGTGTGTACAGTTAACATTATTCCAATAACCTCTTCACTGCCTCGGTTGTCTTCTTATTAATGGGCCCTCTGTCTCTTGGTTGATCCAGCTACCACATGGACCCCTCGGGCACTTTTGTTCAGTGTGATGCCCGGGCTATTGGCTCAGCCTCTGAGGGAGCCCAGAGCTCACTTCAGGAAGTCTACCATAAGGTACATGTACGAATATTGTAATATTAATTAGAAGCAAAAGGAAAAGGACTCATTTGGCATGGTGAAAAGAGGGAAATCTTGGCCATTGTTGGTATGAAAAGCAGTGTCTTATGAAGAAATTAAGAACCATAGATATGGATGACCTTTTAGCCAACTAGCTACAAAACATTTAGCCATAATATTAGTAGTTTTCCATGTGCATGGCAAATCAGGTACTGTTTTTTTAAAGAAGCCATCCTCCATACATACTGGGTCGCAGTCGACCCATGCAACCACGCCACCTAGGTGCTATACCGGGCTCCTCCGACACTAGGGTCGATGATGTTGAAACCGGTTTATTGCCCAGTTTGTGAAGTGTAGCAGGAAGAGCAGGTGTAGCCTCTCGACATGGCGGCGCTGTTTGTTTGTGTGTGTGTGTGTGTGTGTGTGTGTGTGTGTGTGTGTGTGTGTGTGTGTGTGTGTGTGTGTGTGTGTGTGTGTGTGTGTGTGTGTGTGTGTGTGTGTGTGTGTGTGTGTGTGTGTGTGTGTGTGTGTGTGTGTGAGTGATGGCTGGTTTATCCTGTGTGCATTGATCACCCAGTGCATCCCAGGTGTGCAGCTTATCCCAGCCCCAGAGTCTATTCTATTCAGGCTGACTTGGGCCACGTGAGACTGCTTAGACCTGCCGTCAACCACACATGCGCCACGTTCTGATCCGAGTGTTCATCTCTCCCATCATTTTCAGTCCATGACGTTGAAAGAGGCCATCAAGTCTTCCCTCACCATCCTGAAGCAGGTCATGGAGGAGAAGCTCAATGCCACCAACATTGAGGTTACTATGTTACAACACTATGTTACCGTAGTACTGCTGGTTATCAACATTATTATATACATCACATAGGGGTGGACGGTTACTCATTTAAACTTGCCTCTGATGGGATGATTTTATGATTCCTATGATTCCTTCTACATTTTTGTTTGCAACTGTAGATTGTTAACACTGGTTTAACTCAAACATGCTCATCTCTTGTCCAGCTGGCCACGATAGAGCCTGGTAAAACGTTCCACATGTATTCCAAAGAGGAGCTGGAGGAAGTCATCAAGGACATCTAAGAGTGCAGCAGCAGGGATCTCAAGACTTTTTGGAATATTTGTGAGCTCAAGAGCCCGATGGGTCCTGCGTCATCAAACAGATTTCTCCCTCTCTCTCTCTCTCTCCCTCCCACTCTCTCTCTCTCTCTCTCTCTCCCTCTCCCACACTGAGAACTTCCCGACCATAGCGAGATGCTTCTTTTTGTATTGTTTGCATTTCCGTCTCCTCTCTGGATGGTACACATCTGTACAGGTCTGTCCAGGGCCCAACATGACAGTTACAACACGGGGAATGTGGGGTGGGTGGAGTTGTTTCTTTTGTTTTGTTAAGGATCAATACAATTAAACTGTCGTATTCTACAATTGATTGTCTGAGACTGCTTCTTACTGGGTTGAGTGAGATGGATGGCAGACTACTTTATTAATCCAGTGGGGAAAAAAATGACACACAACAGCAGCATACCATGCAGGAAGCCAATAAAAAAAATGGAAATCTACTGGAGAAAATCAAATGTACATCTATGAAATCTAAATACAGTGACGGATAACCCCATGAAACTTCCATTTACACATACATGGCGAGTTGGCGACTGGACAACGCGCCATGTCACAAAGCTCGAATAATCTAAGACTGGTTTCTTGAACATGACGAGTTCACTTCTCAAATGGCCTCCATGGTCACCAGATCTCATTTACATTTACATTTACATTTAGTGCGTTTAGCAGACGCTAAAGCGACTTACGATAAGTACATTTGTCAGAAGAAAGTGAAACATTTCATTGCTGTTGTTGATAGTAAGAAAGTCATCAGAACAAGTTTCACGCATTCCATATCTCAATCCAATAACACACACATGGGATGTGGTGGAAAGGGAGATTCGCATCATGGAAATACAGCCGACAAATCTACAGCAACTGCGTGATGTTATCATGTCAATATGGACCAAACTGAGGAATGTATCCAGTAAGTATTTTTACTATTATCATCATATTTTGAGTCTTTTCCTATGTCTCATCCATGTCGTCCGTTTCATTTTTTTTTTTAGATCATATTGGTCAAATTAGAAGTATATAACGGCATCACAGGTCTTATTATACAACAGCACTCCGGTCTTTTATTAACAGAATAACGTAGCCTTCTGTACGGTGTTTCCATCAGTTTCCCTTACATGCCCGTCTATAACTGCGCTGGAATCTAATTCCCACATATAAGGGTTTTCAAGAAAAGCTGTTTAATTTTTACTACGTTTTTTTTTTTTTTTTTTTAATTTTATATAATCCAATGTCCTATTCCCAATAAATCTCGTTCAACCTCCTCTAGATGGCGTATCAGCTCCACCGCGTGCGTGCACGAAGACCCATCTTACGGTCGACCACTTGTGGAGGGGTCGACCAGAAGTCCAATGAAAGTTCAGACTATCACATGCCCGACCAATCCTGTGCTTTGGTGGATGGGCAGTTGAAATTGCGAATGCTAATGAGGGGGGCATGTGCACTGCGAGTAGCGAAGTTTGGAGACGGGGGGAAAAAATGCGTTTCTTCATAGATCTTGAGTGAAAAGTTGAAGAACATTATTAACATGTTTTCTGTGTATTGCATTTTTGCTTTCGGGGTGGTTGGCCCGCTTCTTGCCACGGATTTTCCCGAAGCAGAGCATTTCGCCGGCGGGATACAGGGAAAGGGTCCGAGACACTTAAGACCGAGGGACCTTATCAGTGGTGGGAGCCACATAACTTTGGGACATTCAAAACAGAGTAAACGAAGTGCAGACGTGTCTGGGCAAACATGCACATCTTTATCCGGAATAGAGTCCACGATTAAAAACAACACGCATACTGTAAGTGTTTCTCCATCCGCCTTCAGTCATATTCAAGCGTATCTTATCTTTAAAGCCATAGCTTGTTGTGGCATCCGACGTGTGCGCATGTGTGCGAGTGAGTGTGCGCGCGAGTGCGCGTGCGCAAGTGCGTGCGAGTTCGCGTGCGCGCGTGTGTGTGTGTGTCTGTGTGTTTATGAAGTGGTAACGGGGGTGGTGAATGCCTATGCGCCCAGAGTGCACCCACATACTTGACGAGACTTTGGGTTAGATAACGTTTCTATAGGACGCCATGAAAACACATTGGGGCCAAAGTGTATGAGGTCAGAGCTAGTGGGCTGTAGCAACGATCAGTGAATACATTGGATCCTGGTCCATTCATGGTGACAATAGTAGACAGATTGTTTAAGGGTAATGCAGGCAGCAAACATGAGTTGAATCATATTTTATGATATATGCAAAATACCTACAGGTTCTGCCTATTCAGCGACATCATTTATATTGACTGTGAACAACAGTGTAAACAATTACACATTCAGTTGGTTAATTAGGTAAACGTTATCTTATCATGTGGCACAGCAGCATTTGGTATGATCACAATTCATATCCAGTCACAATCCTGTCCAGCCTGGGTGTTTTGTAATAATGGACTTCTATTTGGAAGGACAGCCAGAGGAATGTTCAAGAATAATAACCTAGACACCAAGCTTCTCTCTCTCTCTCTCTCTCTCTCTCTCTCTCTCTCTCTCTCTCTCTCTCTCTCTCTCTCTCTCTCTCTCTCTCTCTCTCTCTCTCTCTCTCTCTCTCTCTCTCTCTCTCTAAAAGGATTATCGTGTGTGTGTGTGTGTGTGTGTGTGTGTGTGTGTGTGTGTGTGTGTGTGTGTGTGTGTGTGTGTGTGTGTGTTTGTGTTGAGGGGAGGGTGGCAGTAGAGAAACAAGGAAACGTCTGATGTTGCAGGTTTGACTGTGCCTACTCCTACCCACACCTGGAGCAACTTCTGACCGTGGAAACGATTCTCCATGCTGCTCGGTAATCGCCAGCAGCCGCCGGCTATTCTCTTGTCCCCCTTGATCCACACTTCCCCATAAACATTCCTCACATCTCTCCCTGGAACCAGTGTGCCAGCCTGGGCTTGCTCTGTGTTACATTCCCTAATCAAACCCGGTGGTCAGACCCACTTAAATGTATTGTTGGGAAGCCTATAGTTAGAATACATGTATTATGATGGGACTATGCTATATAGACTATCTACCCACATGCTATTATTGTCTAACTGATTAGACTTTCGTCAGTGTTTCGTCAGTGTCAGTGATTTTCTCCAGCATATCACTCCCATAACTGCTTATGATTATCCAAACCAACTAATTTGATGGTCACTCCAGAGGCTATTTCTCTAGACTGGCCATATAAGACCTCCCCAGACTCTTTTCACGCGCTACACAGGCAACTATGTGCCATGTCTTTGTCGAAGCGTCTTGGTTGCTGGCTGCCCATTGAGAAGACAGACGTGTGGTGGTGTAAGAAGAAAAGTAAGAAAAAAGTGCACTTGTTTTCTGTTCTCTTCTGTCCGTTCCTCGCTGCCTGTCGTCCCCTGGGCCAAAAACACGCTCCGTCCTCAGCGTGGAACTGAACTGGGCTGCAGCCAGCTGCTGTGCACCGAGAACAGCACCAGAGAGTGATGTTCCACATGGTGTTTGTTTGTAGATTCGGTTGGGGGGGGGGGGGGGGGGGGGTGACATAACGACAGAGGGGATTGGAGGCAGGGGGTATGCAGTCAGGGACGTTGGGAGACGACAAAGAGGGAAAGTCTGGAAAATTCTGACCTTTACTTTTGGCAAAAAACTGCCAAAGCTTAAGGCAATGCGACATGAGGCGTAGGAAGTGAATGTGTTTAGTCGCTGTGTTTAGTGTGTCCTATGAATAGGTAGGCACTCCCCCCCACATACGCACACAGAACGTTTTTCAAACATGTTGTTTTTATTCCGCAAATTGGCTTTTCGTTCTGTAAAAAAAAAAAAAAAGTCAAAATTTAAACAGAATATTAAAAAAAATCTCAGCGAGATCTCTTGAGTACGAGTCCACACCGCGCCCGGCAACATCCGCTGACTGTCCGCAGCGCCGGCCTCATCGCACCAGATCAGAGGCTGGCACTCTGACCTCCCGCCTCTGATCTTTGGTTTGTGCAAACAGCGGTGAAGCAGGAGGACCACTACCTCCAGCCCGGCGCGAAGAAGGGCCTCATTGTGTCCTCCTCTGATGTGTGAGAAACCTAGCATGGCTCCAACGGTTCACTCCCACCTATGTGTGTGTGTGTGTGTGCGTGCGTGTTCGTGTGTGTGTGTGTGCGTATGCGTGTGCGTGTGTGTGTGTGTGTGTGCGTGTGTGTATGTGTGAGTGAGGGATTCGATTCAGATTGACCCGCGCTCTCGCTGTGCAAGAGTCGGGACGTTGGCGTGGATCGGCCTGTTTCTTTATTTCGAACGAAATGACTGCGCCATCAGTTATCGTGATTGGTGTTCCAACTTCCAAGAGAGCCCCGATTGTGAGTCAGGTTGTAGTGCGGAGAAACCCCCTTTCCCTCCCATTGTTGCACCAACAATGGCGATTTACGAAACCTATTGCCCCTTGGGGACAAATCAAGGCCGCACAGTAAAATCTGTGCCCACAACATTGCCTCACCAACTTTTCTCATGGCAGGACAACAACTCTTGTAAAGTTTTACTTAATACCCGATGGTTAACGCGGTGAGCTGTAGTTTCAGGGTTTTGCAGTGGCTTCTTGAACCCCCGTCTCAAAATCCTACAAGCAGTTAAATTCAGAGGTTCAACTGGTTCTACGGAACAGATGTCCACCCCCTATAGTTAATGTAAGATTGGTTGAATGCCAGGCACTTTTCAGTTCTCCCTTTCAACTAAGGACACATTCTGTTCACCGCATGGGCCTGAGTTTAATGTCGACATTGGAAAAGCCAGACCTCATGGGGACTATTTAGAAAACAATTTGACATAGGATGAAGTCTCTCATGTCATGATAATACGTTTTTGATTATTTTTTGAGAAATACATACAATACACACAGGGGACAATGGAAATGATTGACTTACACTTGGCAATCCAAGGGTCATTGCTGCAATCAACTTGAGCTCTGGAATGATTTAAAGGTGCAATATGTAACAAATGCTCTGTACTAAGTCATAAAATGACAATAATATGTCATCAGAGATTAGGGAGAAACAATGTACTGGCTTCTCTGACAAATGCTACAGCCAGTGTGCTCTCCTTTGAAATTTCCACTCCGGGTCGGAGTGTTTGTTTTTTGGCCCGTGCGTTACGAGTCACTCTTCTCTGAGTGCCGCGGGTTGCCAGATATGACACAAATTAGGCCGCACGCACAGCATGCGGCAGCCATAGAAGCAAACAAACAAACAAACAAACAAACAAAACAAGACCCACGCAAGACATTTTTTGCGAGATTCCGCCCGCCCTGAAAAGCCTCGTCCTTTTTTCAGAAATGCTCTGTGACCAGAAGTTGGGTTCGAAAGATGGAGACGGCTTGAAGCCCAGAAGAGTCTCAAGAACTTTCGTATTTTGCAAACATAAATGAAATGCAGGCATTCACGTCAGCCGATCAACTTATGGCGCAGCAGGCCTCGTCGCCACTTGTCAAAGTCAAAATAGAACAATTGGGTCTCAAATTGTCAGCCCCCCCCCCCCCGAACCTGGCAATGTGTACTTTGAGTCTGAGGCGCAGACAACCCTGTGAGTTTAGACTGCCGCACACATTTTAAAACGCCCCGGTGCTCACTGTTGCGTACTGTACCTTTAAAAAGCATATGAATTCAGACCGGGTTACGCCACTAAGCCCACGCTTGAACCTTCTGGGCAATTGAGGAAGAAAGCATCCACCCCAAGCTCTGCAAGAAACGTACAGGTGAACAAACAGGCCCTTTATCCCGTGTGTTGACACAACCCAGCGCCAGCCAGAGGTTTTCTAGCTGGGGACCGGAGCTGGCGACTTCTGCTTCAGAGAATATGATATGATATAAAAAGGAAAACCGCGTAGGACTCCGAATCGCGCCAGATTTGTGTCATTAAAATATCCTCATGTGGTGAAAACCAGGAGATTTGCCCGTGCCGAAATTTGTATGTTGCATTTTAATAGATATTTCAATAAATAATGCAGTCACCCTCCTGGCAGATGGAGGACGGCATTAGGTAAGGGATGGTGTGATAAACAGGTTCATGTGAGAGTGATGGAAAGTGTGTGCACAGACTTGGCTGGAGCGCTGTCCGTTTTCCACCAGACCTCTTCAGGCAGGATCCTTCTCTCTCTCTCTCTCTCTCTCTCTCTCTCCTCTCTCTCTCTCTCATCTCTCGCTGTCTCTCTCCTCTCTCTCTCTCGCTCTCTCTCTCTCTCTCGCTCTCTCTCTCTCTCTCTCTCTCTCTCTCTCTGCTGCGGGCAGACGTGGCAGACTCCTGAAGCTGTTTCAGAGCAGTGCACACTGGTCTTCACCTTGTAACCTCTCTCTCTCTTTCTCTTTCTCCCTCTCTCTCTCTCTCCATCTCTCTATCTGTCTTCCCCCCCATCTCTCTCTCTGTGTGCCTCTTTCTCCCTCTCTCTCTCCGTCTCTCTCTCTCTCCCCGTACTCTCTCTATCTGTCTCTTTCTCCCCCTCTCTCTCTCTGTCTCTTTCTTCCTCTCTCTCTCTCTCTCCCCGGCTCTCTCTCTCTGTCTCTTTCTCCCTCTCCCTCTCTCTCTCTCTCTCTCCTCATCTCTCTCTCTCCTCTCTCTCTCTCTCTCTCTCTCTCTCTCTCTCTCTCTCTCTCTCTCTCTCTCTCTCTCTCTCTCTCTCCCCATGCAAATAAAACCAACGTGGGGCTGCAGCCAAAGTTGCTGTTCACATGTCCAGGCCCTTTCTCAGACTCCCTGTGCATTTGTAAGGGACTGCTTTGTTTGTAGGTGACCGCTTGTTATGCGGCAGTCCTCACGTATGCCGCTGCTGATGAACTTTCATATGTTTGAAATCAATAGTCGAGTACAAAAGCCCCACTGCAGGCTAGGCTGGCATGCTGCACGACTTCCCTGGGTCAATCTCCTCCCCACGCTTTGCAGATCTTGACAATATTGTGTTTGGGGTGTGTGTGTGTGTGTGTGTGTGTAACCATACCAGTTTGAGCTTGCATGTGTGAGAGAGAGAGAGTGAGACTTGGAGAGATAGAGAGTGGGACTTAGAGAGAGAGAGAGAGAGAGAGAGAGAGAGAGAGAGGAGTGAGACCTATAGAGAGAGATGGAGAGAGAGAGAGTGAGGCTTGGAGAGAGAGAGAGTGTGAGACTTATAGAGAGAGAGAGAGTGAGACTTAGAGAGAGAGAGAAGTGGAGAGTGTTGGTATGGAGTGGGGTGCTCTAAGGGCATCAGTAATGGTGTTGTTCTCTGGCTATAGCTTTGTCAGTCAGTCAGGAATGTAGGTCACACACACAGAGTGCATCCAAATGGCCAACTTACTTTGGACAACACCTTCTCTTCTTTTTGCTTGTTGTGTTGGCCTGTATTGAAAAGACGGTGTGTGTGTGTGTGTGTGTGTGTGTGTGTGTGTGTGTGTGGGTGTGATTGTACTTGTGTGTGTATGTGTGTGTGTGTGTGTGTGTGTGTGTGTGTGTGTGTGTGTGTGTGTGTGTGTGTGTGTGAGATTGTGCTTGTGTGTGTATGTGTGTCGTGTGTGTGTGTGTGTGTGTCGTGTGTGTGTGTGTGTGTGTGTGTGTGTGTTGTTCATGTAATCTGGTGCACACTTTATTTGTATGTCTGCTGACCAGGCAGACCCACCATGATGTTAATGCTTGTGTTTGTTTGTGTGTGAGAAGCCTGTGCCCATAGATGTATATACTTGTCCTAACTAGCCCAACGCAAAGCAAACAGCATCACGCTACACTCTAACTACAGGGTTAAACTCCTGTAAACAAGTCTTCGTAAATAAATCACATCCGCATTTCTGAGCGACAGCACCGCATTTCTGAGCGACAGCAGGTTTACGTTTTCAACAGACGATTCCCACATTTTGCATCTGAGGGATTCAGACTTCATGACAAAAGAGTTCTCGCAATTAAGCACGCAAACCCTTCTTTCCCTCTCTGCAGTTCACCTTCTTCGTGCGAAGCGTGGCTTCCTTTCCCTGGCCTGGGTGGGAGATGGCGTCGGAGTGAGTCCCTTCATATTATAAAAACCGTACTGTGACTACTAGCTCCCCCGCAGCTGCCTTGCGTTGGACCGTCGAGGTGCAGGCCGGCCTCTGGCTCCGCACACATCACATCTCTCATTTGTTCCTGTCAGAGGTTCCCTGTCAGGGTTCCACTAATGAACGGCGCCTGGCGCGGCGTGGAACTCGTTCCCCCGTCCAGACTCTTTTCATGTGTGCATTCTCTCGATGGTGGAAGGAGCAACTCCTGGCTTCATGCGAGCTGCGTATTATGCTGCTGCACACTGCAGGCTGTCCAGTTGTTTTTGTGCAAGCTTGGGTCACGCAACGAACGCTTTGATTTTTTTTTTGTAGTTGTTCCAATTTGGATTGCACGCCTGCAGCGCTCTCAGCATCCCTTCTGCTTAATGTAGAATGCAATGCAATTGACTATGAACAATGACCATGAACTGTGTGCTGAATGACGAGCTGCATCATTATTTCTTCTGTTTTTTGCCTCCCACTCCCCACCCCCCACCCCCCCCCATCCCCTCACACACACACACACACACACACACACACAGGTGCTGTTGGTCCTGACCTCGTTTCAGGTGCCGTTGTTCATGATGCACTTCGGCCAGTCCAACCTCTACAGGAGGTGAGGAGACGACGGCCCGGCCACCTCCAGAAAAACAGGGGCCGGGCGGTCTGCAGGAAATTGACTTCGACTTTGCTCGGGGGGGGGGGGGCGGGGTGGCCAGGGTGCCCCCAAAAAACAAAGCCACTAACCCAATGCCTCCCTTGACTCTGTCTCTGTGTCAGTGAAGACTACGGAAGACGTTCACCGACGTGACCCACCTGATCAACCACACCTTCGTTCAGGCCGAGTTCGGCATCGGCGTCAGCCCGACCACTCCGGCAAGGTCAACCCCCCCACCGTCACCCCCAACCCCCCATCACCCCTCCCCCTCACCCCCCATCAACCCCCCCCCCCCCCCACACACCCCCCCCCCACCCTCCTCCTGCTTCAGACGCGGGTGGCTAGAACCCCAACGCGCACACTGTTGGCGGCAATGGCAAAGTAAACGAACCCAACGTTTGTCTGCAGGTGATACTGACCGGCGAGCGCTCTGAGGGGGGCGGCGCCCGAGTCTTCCGCTCCCGTGACCACGGCCTGAGCTTCACCGCAGCCGACCTGCCTTCGAGCCGGCCATCCAGATGCTGTACAACCCGGCCGACTGCAACGTTCTCCTCACTCTCAGTACGATAGTATGTCATTATGTCATTCCTTTCTTATTATTTTGGCGTGAGGCTGATTGTTCACATACGCTTTGATAATCATAGATGTTTTGGCATACGTTTGAGTATATTTTATATATATATATACGTATGCATGTATTTATAAAGAGTTAAGATGAGTTAAGAGTTAAGATGCCAGCCCTGTCTCCTGCATTTGTCAACCAGTCGGACCTTTGGCGGTCCGAGGACTTTGGCGCCACCTGGAGTAAAATCCATGCCAGTGTTTGTTTGGTCAGATGGTAAGAAATTCCTTTCATTTTTATGACGATACCACTCTTTCTTCATGGCTATTTTTACTTTGTGTGATGTTGTTGTTCGTTGTTGTCAACGACTGAAGAATGGATGTTTTAAGGGGTCAGGGTTAGCCAAACCCGCGGGTGATTGAAATCTTCCTTCGTTTTTATGCAATTATCGCTTTGTTTTTAAATTCCCAGGGTACTTTAACTCTTAAGTATATGACGTATTATGGTGGGTCTTGTTTTTCCTAAATTAATCCGATCCAGGGTGTGTGTCGTTCTAGAAGGAACACGCAGCAGGGAAGGCACACGCATGGGATATTAGTCGAAGTCATTTAAAATGCTTCTTTTGTCGGTTAACTTGTCCATTTTGGCTTTGCCCATCCTCTGTGTGTGTGTGTTGTTGTTGTCTCGACTGACTCGGGCCTCGCTCTCTCCGCTGGGCCCGGGCTGTGTGTGGTGTCACACAGTGGCAGTCAGAGCCGCTCTACTGTGGGAACGTTGCGATTTGGGCCCTCTGTTCACCACAGCTGTCCCTGATGTACCTCAAACAACACGGAGATCATTAAAGGAGAGCGAGGGCCGCTGGCCGTCAGGGTGAATCACGACCTGTCGCCGGTCCCACAGTCGGTTCCGACCGACCGAATCATTATCATGTGAAAAAATACTTCCATGTGGCCTTTCACAATGGCGGTGGCGTCAGGGCGGATAATGAGGGGGAGCGAAGGCCTCACTTAACAGCCCACCACAGCCAGTCTTAACGACCGGGTGGGACGTGCCAGCGCCGCATCTTAATGTGAAATCCAATGCAAACGCTGATGCTGAAGTGCAGCACATTATTGGGTGTATTGTCGGCGTTTCGTCACTCGTGTTGCGTGACCTCTGTTCCGCCCTCCCCGCAGGGGTCCGCAGAGCAGCATCTACTTGACGACAAACCGCGAGGGCTCATGTCGTAAGTTGACACCCCCCCCCCCCCACACACACACACACACACACACACCCACGCCTGCCGCGCTGCCCGAATAAGCTGTGTACTAGAATATACAGCAGAGCGATGTGACGCAGCCCCCTTCATACATGCGGTGGTGGTGGTGGTGGGTGTTTTTTTTTTTTTTTACAGACGATAAAGGAATGCTGGAGTTGAAGAGGAGCAGAGACAACGGGAGGCGTTTCCAGACCATCGCCACCAGGGTCTTCTCGTTTGTGCTGGGAGGACGCTTTGTGTTTGCCTCCATCATGACCGGCGTGGTATGCATATGTGTACATGTACACTACAGTATGTACATGTGTATATATGTGTCAGGGCATGGAAACTAGGGACACATGTTGTCCCTGGGGCATTTTGAGTTATTCACAGATTCTGAAAGTGTAGTTTCTAAGCTTTCCAATGATTTGTAACACATGGATAGACACATCTGATAATATTTGGAGAAGTTGTGGCCATTTGAATGTAGGCACATCACAAAAGCTAAAACTGAGAAAAAGCCTCCTAAAGATTTGCAGTTGTCACCTCTCTCTATTGGCACACCCGATTTCAAACACAAAATGTATACTTTTAAAGAAACCAATACTGTTTTCTGAAACATGGAGAGGCTTCTCTGTGATCACAGACTAACAGATTCTGCAAAAAGAAACTAAAATCACTCATTTTGAAAAAAATCACTTCTTCTGTTAATTTGCACAAATATTGTGTTGGCTTGACTTGTGTCCTTGGATTCCATGACCCGACACATATATGTGTGTGTGTGTGGTTTTATACACTGTATATGCGCGTTGACGCGTATGCGCTGTGTGTTGTCATCAGGGCACCGAGCGCATGATCCACGTGTCGATGGACGGGGGTGACGTGTGGAACATGGCGCAGCTTCCCGTGGTCACCCACGAGCAGTTCTACTCCATCCTGACCGCCAGCCAGGACATGGTGTTCATGCACGTGGACGACCCCGGAGGTCAGGCTCCCCCCTCGCATCGGACCGCAGACCGCGGTTCTGCATTTACATTTAGGGGCATTTAGCAGACGCTCTCATCCAAAGCGGCTTACAAAGAGTACATTTGTCATAAGAAGGTGAAACATTGCATTGCTGCTAATACAGTAAGAAAGTCACCAGAACAAGTTTCAAGCATTTCAATTGCTAGATTAACCATTGCTAGTATACAACCTCTCTGACTAAGTGCCAAGTTACAAAGAGCGATAAAAGTGCCGAATTACAAAGAGCGATCAAAGTGCCGAATTACAAAGAGCGATCAAAGTGCCAAGTTACAAAGAGTGATCAAACTGCCAAGACGTACAACAAATAAGAGCATGAGGGTAGGCTTATGCAGGGTTCAGGTGAACTCTGAACAAGTGGGTCTTGAGTCTCTTCCGGAAGATGGGGAGTGACTCTGTAGTCCTGACATTTGGCAGGGAGCTCGTTCCACCACTGCGGTGCCAAAACGGAGAAGAGTTGAGATTTAGCCATCCAACCTCTTTTCCTCCTTCTAGTGATGGAGGTACCAGTCGACCAGCTGAGGTAGTTGTCTTACGCGCATTGCCGCTATTCTAGCGTAGAGCTCAGTGTAGTCCTTGGAGTCTCTCACAGGGAAGCTTCCTGCACAAACAATAGGAACACGAACACAGTGAGAGATCCTGCGATAACAAACGTGAACTGATAACAGTGATAAATGAATGTCATAAAAGCAATATAAAGAAGATGATTATCTTATAAAGTGGGTTGGTGATTTCATTTGGTTTTTTAGAAGGCCCCAAGGGAATCCAACGTGTCAAGTTTTTAAAAAATGTGTTGCCATTCAAAAGAGCGCGGGGCACAGACTTTAAAAGGGTTTTTCACACGTTCTGTTGACGGGTCCTTGTAAAAGCAAACAGCTGGAGCGAAGCGTAAGCAGTACTTATGTCTCCAGTGTAGACGCGCTGCTCTAATGTAGATCAGGTGTAGCTCCAGGGACCGTGTTCAACGGGACAAACCCTTCCAATGCCTTTCCAATGGGTTTTGACATTCGCAGTGTGATGTGTTGGAGGGAGCGGAAATGTGGTCGGGCTTTCTGAGGGGACGGGGTAAACACTTGGACCGGACCGGTCATATCAGATCATTTCCATGGAAAAAGTAACGTCATGTAAAATGGGCCATGACGCCTCAGCACGCGCCGCCCCCCCCCCCCCCCCACACACCTTCCAACGTCTGTTCTTTCTGTGTGTCTCCGGGCCGCAAAAGACTCCGGGGCGGGGACGGTCTACGTGTCGGACGACCGGGGCACCGTGTTCTCCAAGTCCCTGGAGCGCCACCTCTACACGTCCACGGGCAGCGACACAGACTTCACCGTCATCTCCTCGCTGCGGGGGGTCTACATGACCAGCGTGCTCACACAGGGTGGGACGGTGTGACACACACACACGCACACATGAATGAATTAGAATGAATTAGAACATGATGATGGCCATTTGAATGTCGTGGTTTGTCATTTATCATTTTTTATTATTATTTTGTCACTATTTACTAACAGGCATTTAGCGGTCGCTGCTGTGCAAGGCGACTTGCAGTGTATTATTTTTCTGTCACAGAAAACAGAGCCTTTTTGGCTGGGAGTCAAACCCCATAGCCACGAGACTGCCCTGTCTACAATGTATTACATTGTCATTCTTTCACAGAGATACTTTATTATTGAGATGCATGTGTTGTATTAGCTCTGTCAACGGTTCGAGTCTGGAACTGGGGTTTTCAGTGTTTTGTCTGTTGTCACCTCACAGAGAACACAGTGGAGACAGTGATCTCCTTTGACCAGGGAGCCAAGTGGCAACCTCTGCGCACGCCTCAGAACAGCCGCTGTGACAGGCAAACACCCGCGAACAGAGTAAGACACACACACACACACACACACACACACACACATGCATTGGGATTGCTCATTTGCAGGCGCTTGTCAGCACATAGTGTGTATGGTGTCATGGTGTGTCAGCAGGTACACTGCAACAGGTCTGTGTGTCTTTACAGTGCAGACTACACATCCACGCCTCCTACAGCACCACAAACAAGATGAATGTTCCCATGCTGCCCCTCTCACAGCCCAACGCTGATATAAACACACACACACAAAGTTGTGTGTATTTATGTTCCTCAAACTTTTCAATGTGAAGAACACACATGTGAAGTGAACCTGCTTTTTGTATTCATTCATTGACATTTTAGTGCTTAGTCTGTGATTTCTTTGTACCTCCTCCCTCTCTGGGTCCAGGCAGCATGGGGGACCCAGAGTCATTGCTCTCGCCGGACGTGTATGTGTCGGACGACGGAGGCTACACCTGGTGGCTGGCCCTCAGGGGCCCCCACCAGTATGCCATCCTGGACTCTGGGGGCCTTCTGGTGGCCGTGGAACACTCCAACTCACCCATCCGCCAGATCAAGTGAGCGGGGCCCCTTTATGCTGTCACCTGCATGTGAATGCAAAGTCAATGTGTTTTTCTTCATCAAATGCAAAGTGTACCACTGCAGGGACATTGTGTGGAATATTAAGTATTTTAGAATGTGTCTATGTTTTTGGGCAACATTACAACATAAGCATAAGATTCAACAACATCTGCAGAAAGGGACCCACTACAGTAAGCATCCTTGGACGCTGTGCTGTCTGAAGCAATGATAAGGACCTCAGTCTCATCTTATCTCAGTTTTAGCTGTCAAAAGTTGCCATCCACTTCTTAACGGCAGTCAGACAATTGTGCAAAACATTGAGTTTGTCTCATCAGACTTCATACAGACAGACAGCTGGATATCATCAGCGTAACAGTGACATGTGATGCCTTTTGATTTGATCACAAAATGACTAAGGCATACACAACGCAAGTAATGCAGAACCCAAGACAGAACCTTGAGGCTCACCACGGGAAAGAGCGGCGGTTTCCGACCCATGTAGGGATCAAGCGACACTGAAAAACTCTGATCTGAGTGAGAGGAGGAGACCCAGTTGAGGGTGCTCCCAGAGACCCACCCACCCACTGCCTCAGCCTTTCAGTCAGGATGCTGTGATCTACAGAATCCAAATCTACACTCAGGACCCAGCAGCACCAAAACAGAGCGTTCACCCACATCAGAAGACATCATTATGTCTTCAGGGACTCCTGAAGACAAGAGCTGTTTCAGTGGAATGCTTCTGACGGAAACCCGATTAGAGTTGATCTAAAATGTTGTGTGTGCAGTCAGAATGGATAACCACGCGCACACGAAATACACACCAAAGTCAGAGAGCGTCAGACATCATCACTCAACCCAGCCCCGTTAGAAGATCCCCATACTTACTGACCTCGTTCCCCGCAGGTTTTCAACAGACGAGGGCCAGTGCTGGCACGTGCACAACTTCACCGATGACCCGCTCTACTTCAGCGGGATGGACAGCGAGCCCGGCTCTCGCTCCATGAACGTCAGCCTGTGGGGCTACAGGACCGTCATCAGCAAGTGGGAGGTGATCACCATCGACTTTGGAAAGCTGCTGGACAGAGACTGTGAGTATGTGGTGGGGGCAGATTCCGCGCGCATCTGGTGTGAGCCTGTATTCATACCAGAGGGAAATAGTTTCCGCCGCGATTGCTCTGCCCAAGATAGACTGGACTGTGTTCAAATAAGAAAATAAAAGCAATAGAAGCACAAAATATAAAACCCAAAAGCACAACAAGGCAATGCAAATATAGATAGAGCGGCTACTAATAGAATGTTAACATAGAGATAAGTGTGACTGTAACATTCCAAGGCATGACCAATTGTTTGGCATGCATGTTGCTGTGCGCCTCTGTGTTCAACACTCTGTCTTCGTGCATTCATGTGTGTGTGCATGCGCACTTGCCTGTATGTGCGTGTACAGGTGGTGACGAGGACTACGTGCAGTGGCTGGCCCACTCGACCGACCTCGGTGAGCCCAACAGTGGCTGCATGCTGGGCTACAAGGAGCACTACCAGCGGCTCAGGAAGGACTCGGTGTGCTGGAACGGCAGGGGCTACGCCGTCACCAAGCAGCCCACCCCGTGCCCCTGCACCAAGGACGACTATCACTGGTATGCCCTCCTTCTCCGCGTCTTGGGAACCTGCTCATACTCTGGGGCAGCCGCGGCCTACTGGTTAGGGCTTCGGACTTGTAACCGGAGGGTTCGAACCCCGACCAGTACGAACGGCTGAAGTGCCCTTAAGCAAGGCATCTAACCCCTCACTGCTCCCCGAGCGCCGATGTTGGCAGCTCACTGCCTCGGGATTAGTGTGTTTCACCTCACTGTGTGCCTCACCATCACTCTGTGCTGAGTGTCTTCCACTAATTCACGATTGGGTTAAATGCAGAGACCAAATTTCCCTCATGGGATCCAAAAGAGTAATTCTTCTTCTAACACACATACACGTGTAGAAGAAGAAGTACCGACATTTGTTCGATATACAATTACTATTCAATTAGCGGCCGTCCATCCACACACACACACATGTACTTGGTAGCATGAAGCCTGTGTGTGTGCGTGCGCCTTGCAGTGACTTTGGGTACCACCGGTCGGAGGCCAGCGGGGAGTGCGTGGAGCAGGAGGAGATGAAGGGCCATCCTCTGCAGTTCTGTCTGAACGGCACCACGGAGCAGCTCTTCACCACCGGGTGAGGACCTCAGCGCTCTCCCAATGCGGTCCCTCCTCAACTCGTGTCTCTCTGTCCTTCGCTCTGTGCCAAGTCGTTTGACGTTGTGCCCCATTGTGGCCCTCTCCGTCGTTCATCCATTGCCTGGCCCCTTGCCTTTTTTTCACGTCTCTTCCTCTCTTGGTGGTCTTGAAGCTACCGGAGGATTCCCGGAGACCGCTGTGAGGGGGGATTCCAGCCGGACAGGAAGGAGACGGACCTGAGGACGAGGTGCACCAGCAGCAGCCTCTATCCAAAGTCCCTGGTCAGTCCCGCTGTCTGAATGCACACACACGCTGTCTGTCCGGCATAACCTACCGTAACCCCGTCCTGCTCTCCGCCACCCGCCACCGAAGCCGCCATGTTTCAGGCATGGCTCTCTCCCTGCCCTCCCGTCATGGTCTTTGTGTCTTCAGGTGGAGGACCACGTGTCCAACACGGCCGTGATCGTGATGGTGGTCATCGTTCTCCTGCTGACGAGCGCCGCCACGGGCGTTTGGCTGGTGAAGAAATACGTGTGTGGCGGGAGGTCAGTTCGGGGAAGCCTTATTTTAACACGCATGCATGCAATGTACACTGTACACTGTAGAATGTACACTGTACGCTGTGCAAAGGCTGCGCAATGAATTGAAGCATAGGAATCAAAATCCTGACTTTTGCCTCTGCATTTAGACTATCGCGAAAGGTTGCAATTTATTTGATAGTGCATCAAACTATTGCGCAAAATGAATAAAGAATTACGACACTTGTTTCATCATTGTGCAGCCCTAATTCACACAGGTCCAAACACACACACACACACACACACACACACAGACCACACACACACACACAGACCCACTAAGTTCTTACACTCGTGTCCCCTTGCTGTATTTGAACCCTCAAGGTTCCTTGTGCACCGCTACTCTGTGATGAGGGAGCATGCTGAAGCCAATGGGATGGAGGAGGTGGACCGTCTGGACACTCACATGGTGGAATCGGGGAAGACACACTTCCCAGACGATTCGGATCAGGTATCCCATTACGTGTCTTCATTATCTAACGATATAACAGTAACGAGGCATGCATGACGGTTAACCTATTTTATATCTGCTCTGTGTGCCCTTATAGGACCTATTAGAATAAGGCGTGGAAGTGTCAAAGGGACTGTTCGTCAAAGGATCTTCAAAAATGTTATTCCAGTAGCATATCCAAGACACAGTTTTGCCAACTAAGCCTACCAGACTGCTACCCCTCGTCGCCTCCGCTGCCAGTAAACTATGTTTCTGAGTGTGTGATTTTGAAAGGTTTTGAGGCCCTGGTGGATAGAGAGAGCTGTATCCTGTGTGTGTGTGTGTGGGTGTGTGGGGGGGGGGGGGGGGGGGGGGGGGGGGGGGGGGGTGAGTAGCCAACCATGCGCACACAGAGGAAGTCGCCAACCATGTGCAGAAGTGCAGGGAGATCTGCGGTGGCCTCGGAGAGATCGGGTTCTGTTTGGTCTGTCGCTAATCTCTCTGCTCTCTCGCTGCCTTGAGGTGGAGGTCGCGGAGGCCTTGTCAGTGTTTCTGGGCCCACTCCTGAACGATAATGCCAACGTTGACCCTTGTCCTGGGATGTACACACCACGTGATTCCAGCTCTTCAGTGTAGTTATTAATTGTAGCGTAGCATAGAACAGACAATATTGAATGAGGTTTCTTCAGTCGTTGACACAGTTGGTGGTGCTGCTGTGAAGTTGAAGACGGAAAGGTACAATCTTAGTTATGACGATTTAGACTATTATGGAAAAACTTTGACTTCATGATTAAATATTTCTTTGAATGTGTGGTGGATATGAGACTTGAATTATTACCAAAGCACTTTGATTGTTTGTCTAATGTTGAGTAGACTTCTTTTTCAACAAAACACATGTCCTTTCTCCTTATCAGAAAGAAGATAGAAAACCAGCTCCACTTGTTTGTCTGACCACAGTTTCCAATAACATTGTCAGTGTGACAATTGCAATCTTTCTCACAGTGGACACATTGTGCAGGGCTTGCAGCGCTATTTCATTCAGAGTCAGTATTACCGCAGTAAATAAGCTATAGAAATAAAACGGTCTAATGTAAAGGCAAAATCTAATGGACACGCAGAATATCTAACTAATTTATAAAAGTAAGTTAGGAAAAGTCCAAGCTATGTACATTGGTTCATTATTTACATACAGAACAAGCTTTTATATGATTTAATTTTGCACTGTAACTCCAGATCTGTGAATAAGTAAATTCATGTATCCACCTTCATTTAATTTAATTGTCGTTTAACTGTTTGTGCAAACACATTTGACTTCCATTTGTTATTACATCAATCTTGCATTGCTGTGAATATGAGAAGGAAAGAAATCCCCATTATTATTCCATAGTATAGACATTTTTATAATTTTCTTGTATTTAGCAAATATACCACCATGTATATGTAGGCGTATTTGTTTGACTAATGGCAAATAAAACTGGCTACCTGTTATCACACTCTGCTGGAGAGACTCTTTGTTTTGCAATTAGACTTGATCACAGATATTGACACATGTCCGCCAAGGTTCATTTTACACATCAAGTCGTTTAAACTCCGACATAAAAATGTACATGAACGCAATGACGTCTGTGTACAGTTGCGTGTGTTCACCGGTAGGTGGCGCCGCAGTGTTCTTGGGGGTGTTCTCGACGGGTCGGCGGAACTTGAGCGTCCCGTCATCATTTTGAATCTTCCAGAGGCTACTCGATGTTACATGTTTAGCTTTAGCTTTTATCGTTACTACTTTGTTCTCTGGCCACCAGAGTTAATAAACGCCGGCAATAATGTAATGTAAAATAAATTTAAACGTGGTGCACGTCCACGAAGGTCAGCCAATACAAGCGGTTTACTTGATATCGCTGGAATTGCTGGTTAGCTCCGTTAGCGTGTTTCGTAATGGGTAAGTTACCAACTGCTCATGGTCGTTCTGCCACCTGCTAAAGACATGTGTGCTCTGCAGAGAGTTAAAGTAGACGCACCAATACTTTGTTTTACGTCGGTCAAGCCCCGCGGGATGTATGTCGCAGTTATTTATATGACGTGGTTACATAAAGTCATGGATCTAATTGTTGCTTGGTCATAAATGAAGTGATGGTAGACAACGATGCAGTGGCTTAAATCCAAGATTCCCCTCCACTGGTCGGTAACGTGGCCGTTATTTGAGATTTAGCTGCGGTGAGAGAAGTGAAATTGTCCGTGAACATGATGTGTAGTCAGCGCATTATTTATGCAGCCCCGGGTGGTGCAGCTCGGGGACCAGACGTTATAACCGCTTTTACGTTGTTTTGTTTCAGGTTTAGCTGGTTTACCATGAGCTCTTCATCACCCCAGCCCATGAGCCCATGCAGAACACTACCTGGAGAGGGAAGTCCGGTAAGAATCAGACTGCAACGACTACTTGGATCTCTTTAACTATACAGTGCTATGCAATGCTAAAAAAAAACCCGCCTTACTTTTTAAGGTCCAGCCCAAAGCGCCTCTCCTGCACATTCTGCGTGTTGCGGGAGCCCGGGAAGATGTATTTACCCTTAAAGAGGTGAGTCGTTAGACCGTAGGATTGAAATACTGCATCTCAGAGATCAGAGATGTTCTACTTGTTACAGCAGCAACAGCATTTTAACCCTGTCCAAACTCGGAGAGATTTAATATATGGAGTGTTGTTGTTGTTGCTGTGTAGGTGATGCGTTACCTGGGACAATACATCATGGGCAGGCAACTGTATGACAAGCAGAGGCAGGACATCGTGCACTGTCAGGATGACCCGCTCGGGGAACTGCTGGAAGTCGACAGCTTCTCAGTCAAAAATCCAGGGTATACAAACGTTTAACCCAGCTCAATGGCTTCATATAAAGTCTCGCATTGGCTCTGTTTTAGCTTGCATTTTGTATTATATTAAATCGGTATATCATTTCTCAATTACAGCCCAGTGTACGAAATGCTGAAGAAGCACTTAGTGGTGGTTGGGGCTAGCAGTAAGTACTTTATTTATACGTTTGAATGTACTGCATGTTTTTTTGAGGACATTTCAGGGAACGTACTCTTCCTATGATCTGTCATGTGTCGTATGATGATGTATTCTGTTCAAACATGGTGCAATTCTGATTCATATTAATTTTGTTCTGTCTTTCCCCCAGTTTGAGTGACTTGAATAAAACATTACCATGGTGATATATATATATATATATATATATATATATATATATACACACACATCGCAATAATGATGACCTTGTTTTATAGAACTAGGAAGTAAGGGGTTTTTACTTCACCATTTCCTGAGTTAGCTTTTCAATTTGGAGTGTGTGTGTGTGTGTGTGTGTGTGTGTGTGTGTGTGTGTGTGTGAGTGTGTGACGACATGATTTTTTTTTTTTTTGTCGTCTTTCCGCTGAGCCTGGAACAGCGGACGGCAGGCGACGGCTGAGTGAGCGCGTGTCTGAGTGGGATTAAAACAAAAACGCCTTAAGTAGTAACGCTAAGGGCGGGGTGGTTTGCTCTTTTCTGTTACTGTGTCTCATTTGAAATGCAGACGCTGCAGAGAATCTTTCTTTGGGCCGTGAGTGTGTTGAGAGCGGAGTGGAGGATCGTGGTCAGGTAAAGCCGAAGCATGGTGCTCAGAAGAAACAGAAGCCCCTCTGGTCTCGTCCCCCCCCGCCACACACAACTCCCCGCACACACCGGCACCGGTTTTGGCTCGAATAGCTCCTCATGCACCGTGTGTGTGTGTGTGTGTGTGTGTGTCTCGCTTCAGTGGTCCCGCAGCCCGATCAGACATCAAAACGTTTTCCCTCGGTTGCCCGGTGACTTGTGTGCGGCGGGGTGGGCGGGCCTGGGCTGCTGTCTTCGTTGGTGTGCATATTGTACAGAGTGGCACCGTCTCTGTACGACCCCATCCGTGGCACTGGTCTCGGTCGCGTCGCCCACACCCATGTGTGACGCGCCGGCTCCACCCAGTGGATGGGGGGGCAGAGTCACCTTCTCTGTCTGTCACAGAGGTCGCTTCTCTGCACCGGAAACCGGGTGGTAAACGCAGCTCCTGATCCAGTGGCCGGCCCCAACAATGCTCCTCCTCGCTCCCCCGCCTCCCTCTTGTGTCTTCCTAACCATGCCCTCCTTAACCCCCCCCCCCCCCTGCCCAGCCCCTCACAACCCACCCATCGTCATCAACAACGTTGTTAAAGGCAACTTGGCATTGGAGGTGACGAGTTTTGATGCAACCTACCTCACAGACATTGGTTCTCAGTGGCAGTGCTAGAATGTCTTTCGACTATCTTGACTTATGTCCCGCATAACAAGGCTTCCGAACCCCTCCTACTTTAGATGCAGCACAAGTCCTCAAATGTCCATGTTTAAAATTTAGATGTAGACGATTCTGGCATATTGTTTGTCTAGTCATCTTTTAATTCACATCTTTCGCCTCCTTTTCACCGAGCCCTTAGCTTTTACTCCATCCACAACATTCTAATAACCCAACTGCCCACGCCATCGGTCGGAAGCAATGAGGTTCAGTCATGCTCTACCCTCACCCCCCCCACCCCCACCCCCCCCACCCCCATCCCAACCAATCCAATTTGCCCCCCCCCCCTCGTGATGGAGCTGTGGGTCCCCCCCGTGTGCCCAGTTGCCGCTCGGTTCTCTAACGCTCAAACGTTGTCTTTTGTCCAACGCAGACGGGTGGGGTGGGGTCCAGAGCAGGACCCGAGGCTGGCAGGGAGAGGCCCCTCCTCCTGCCCACCCCCTCCCAGAGACGGCCCCGGGAGTCTGACGAAGGTGACCACCTGTTCCTTCGTCTCGCCGCCGTCCGAGATCCCAGCGAGACGGTTGAAACGGGCCGTTTTTTGAGAAACAAAGCAACGTCTGACCGTTGCTTTGTTTCTCAATAGACACCCTTGAGGGCTTGCCGCAGTCAGCCTGCAAACGGCCCAAATTAGACGTCACTTTGGACGAGTGGGACCTCTCCGGTCTGCCCTGGTGGTTCCTGGGTAATATCCGCGGAGACTACAGCCGCCGGAGTAACGGCTCTACGGACCTCTTCATGAACCAAGTAAGCCTGCGGGAAGATGGTGGCGAGCGCCCCCTCGCCCCCCTGGCGTGTCTTTTGGGGTCAATCCAGCGCGGGCCGATGACGTGACCGAGCTGTCGGGTGTCCGCCCTGCAGGAGGAGGACGCGGCGCGGGTGTCGGACACCACCGGCGAAGATCTGTGGTTCCTGGCGGAGGCCGAGAGCGAGCGGGCCGGCGTGCAGATGAAGGAGGTGGCGCCAGAGGCAGGCGGCGGCGGCGGCGAGGTGGAAGCCTCCCCAGAGGATGAGCCGAAGGAGAAGGGCGCGGGGAAGGAGGAGAAGGCCAACGGCGAGGTAGGGCCGCGCTGCTCCTCCGTGGGCTTCCGCTGGTCATATGCGGTTAGCGGGCTGAGGGGGGGGGGGGGGGGAGTGTCTTTGTATAACCTTGTGCTAAATGTCATTGGATGGTGGCCGGATGCAGGAGGGGCCCGATGAGGACTCGCAGTGTCTGAGCGACGACACCGACACGGAGATCGCCACACAGGTGCGTGTGTTACAGTTCATCACCGGGGCCTCGGCTGTTATTCTTACAACACGCCCCCCCCCCCGCGTCCTCGGGTTGACGGCTGTGTGTTGTTGTCCCCCCGGCAGGACGCTTGGCAGTGCACCGAGTGCAAGAAGTACAACATCCCCCTCCAGAGGTACTGCGTCCGCTGCTGGGCCCTCCGCAAGAACTGGTACAAGGACGTCCCCCTGCTCGCCCATTCCCTGTCGGTGCCCGACATGGCACTCCGCGGCTCCTTCATCTCCTCCCCCGACGAGGACGACGACGAGGACAGCGACGCGGGCCTGGACGTGCCCGACTGCACGCGGACGGTGTCGGACCCCGTCATCCTGCCCTCGCACTGCACGCCCGACCGGCCGCTGCCCACCCTGGGCTCGGCCCTGGGCAAGGGCCCGCTGGCGTTCGGCCTGAGCAAGGAGGAGCCCCTGTCGGGGGGCGAGAGCCAGGAGAGCACCAGCACCGGCACGGGCCCGGAGGTGGAGGCGGGGCCCAGCGCCCTGCTGGAGCCCTGCCGGCTGTGTCGGGTGCGGCCGCGCAACGGCAACATCGTGCACGGGCGCACGGCCCACCTGGTCACCTGCTTCGCCTGTGCCAAGAGACTGCACAAGGCCCACGCGCCCTGCCCGGGCTGCGGCAAGATCATCCAGAGGGTCATTAAGATATTCGTGCTGTGATTGGACGCCCGTTACCCGATAAGTCATTATCCGCCATTGTTCTCTCTCTCTCTCCCCCCCCCCACACACAGCAGCAGGTCGCCCACGGCTCCTGATTGGGTGCTCACGGGCGCCACGGAATGCAGAATTTTTTTTTTTTTTTTTTTTTTTTTTACTCGACCTCGGTCTGCTGGTGTATTTTTTTTATACGAGAAGCCCAGTGTTAGGCGTCACATTGAGTGAGAAAGGGAGGGATACGATGAGGTATTTATTTTATTTATTGCACGTCCACATTGGGAGAGACATTATGTCACCGAGGTTTATTAGGTGCTATAGAAGGCTTGTATTTGCTTTGAGCCTTGGTCTGGTTTGGCATTTGGTCACGCTGGCCTTTTTTTGCGGGGCTGCATAGCTGGCCGTGCGATGCCGAGTGGTAGTTCAGAACAGACTCTCTCTCTCTCGTCGACTCGTCTCATTCCCATTGTGGATGAAGATCTTTTCACTCTGTGCTTTAGATTTACAGTATTTTGATGGAAGTCTCAGATCTCTGATGGCTTTTGTGACCTACATTCAAAGGACCCTACAAGTAAAATCTTGCAAAGTACATTTATTTTAGATCCTGTTAATATATGTATGATATGAGCTTATATGCGATGATTTGAATCCCGGCTTCATGTTACTTATTGTAACAATCGAGAATTAACGCTGTTTTGGAGTGCAATTTAGGGTATTTATATGCTGCATTGTTCTCTTCAAGGGTGACTTGTGAAGCTAACCAACTAACCGCACCATGTGCCATTTCATCATATTTTATGATGAAAGCTGATGACTTGTATTTAATTTATTTATGAGGTTGCTTTCAGAAGTACACCTGCAACATGGATGTATAAGGCCCCACCGTGATCCTTGACTGCACTTATTCAGTGGAGCCCGGAGACAGGACTGAACGATGAGCACCACGATGGCTCGTTGGACGCTGAGGTAAAAAAAACAAACCTACTCTCTCAGGATTGACCCGCAAAAGACACTTCAATGCCTTGTGAGGTCTGAGAGGATTTTATGCATTACACTGCCAAGTGACTTGTTTTGTGTTTAATTATTACTTAATTGAATATGTTTGATCTTTTTTTGTGCGTGTGTGTGTGTGTTTGTGTGTTTGTGTGTGTGTGTGTGTGTGTGTGTGTGTGTGTGCGTGTGTGTGTGTGTGTGTGTGCGTGTGTGTGTGTGTGTGTGTGTGTGTGTGTGTGTGTGTGCGCGTGCCAGACTGTCCCCTTGATGCTGTTAATGTTACATGAAGGCTTATTGTTGACTTAATTACGCTTAGTCCAAAGGATATGGCTTTTATGTAGCAGTACTGCAATTTGGCCTTAAGGTGCCATTAACCTTGCTGCCAGCAGGTGGTGGAAAGTACCATTGTCCGCCCTATGTGGTGAGCATCTCATTATCTCCTTTAATAGTGACTAAAATCAGCATTTGAGTGTGGTTTGATGATAATGGTAGCAGTGTAATTTATCCTACAGATAACAATGAAAACAGGAGCCTATTGTCTCCAATAAGTTTTACCTCCTAAAACATCTTGCGCTTCATTTAGAGAAATAACCTTCAATAAATTATTCCACTGCTATGACCCTAACAATCTATAGGATGTCGTATACCAGAACACAAAAAGTACGCCTAAACATTGTGTCGGTAGAATGTTTATTTTTTTGTAGACATCAAGGTATCTTACCTAAAGATTGAACACCTAAGCTTTGATTTCTGATGTAAGTTTTATTTTGGTAAATAAAGAGTTTATGTCATAAAAAAAAAAAAAAATTCAAATCAATTCAATTCATTCGAACCAAAAAAAAGAAAAAGGTTTATGGACTGCATGTCTGGGCTAAAGAATAAGTCTTTGTGAGAGTGGCCAGCTGTCGTGTCGTCTCCCTGGCGACAGCACAGCCTCCCACCTGCCGTTCTCTCTTCTGCCTCGTCACTCTCCTCGAACCGCTTGGATCTTCCTCCATCTTGCACTTTCACTGAGACGGGGGGCTGGAAGTCACGCCGGCGTCTCTGCGCTTCACGACCCGTCCGGGGCCAATCAGGAGCTTCTATAATGAATCTGCCGCCGGGCGTGGAAAGTGTTGCCTCCCGTGGGGGGATGTTTACTGGGGAAGTCCCCGGCCTACGTGTGACGTCTTGTCCATCAAATTCCTAACGGGGGGGGGGAAAAGCCTGGTCTATTCTGAGTTGACCGCTCTGATCACCGTGTCTCATCTTCGACGTTTGACCTTTTTTTATTACATCTTTTATGAGTAGACATGCCGCGGAACATAGGAAAGCAAGTGATGAACTTCAGCTCTATTAAAGGTGGAGTGAGTCGGACTAACACGCTCGTATAGTAGAAGAATGAAGTGGGTGTGTCAACTTCCTCACCTTTACTCTATTACTATTATACAGTATATATATATATATATATATATATATATATATGGTTTGTTTCAAGTGCCCAACCCTCATGGGTTTACAAGACACCAAATGTACTGTTGCAGTTGTCTGCCAGTATTTTACAGCTCTTACGGTCCAAAACAAAAAATATTCTGCTTCCTTTCCTGTGCCAAATAAAATGGAACTGCTATATAAGAGGTTCTCTTCCTGAGGCTTTTTTTTTTTGATATAATCACCCAGCCAAAATAAATCAAGATGGATAGAGGACATTTTGCTACAAAGCCATTGCATACATACTTGTAATATCAAAGTAATTCACAATTTGGTCATTTAAAACCACAATTTGACCAATCTCAATTTGATCCAATAACCGTAGACCAATTGCTTTGCAGTAACATGGCATCCAATGGAAATGCCAAAATACAAAGGTGGGTACCAAAGAGGAGCAACGTTATTGCCTCAATTCAAGGCAACGCACAAAAATCTGTTCCATGAGTCTGTGTAGGTGCTCTTCGTGTCCTCCCTGCGGTGCTTTCCACCGCCTCGCGTTAAAAGCAGCACGGATTCCAGGCATGCTAATGTGCGTCTAGCTCCCCACTATACTATTCCGTATATTTGCGAAGCATTCGGAACGCGTGGCTTATTCAATTCAAGAATGGAGTCCCCGCACTTGGTGAACAGTGTCTGGCATGGACCCCGCAGGGTTGGGGGGGGGGTACGGTGGAACACGCAGGCCGTACCAGTGGGACGACGTTGGCTGCACGGGCAACATGGCCCTCATAGCAGTCTCTGGCAGTCAATAAGAATGGCATGACCCAGGGAGTGGTAGAGGAGACGGGGTGGGGTGGGGGGGGAGCGGGGGATGTACATGTTTCCATGACGACACTAGTACCTCCAGCCCAACATCCCAGAATAACATGAATGCATTCTCTGTGTATGCGTAAGCAACACTTCCTGAAGGATAAAAAAAAAAAAAAAAAATAAATTGTTTGGACGTGAGCACTGTGCCGAACATTGCTCTAATTCTTGTTGGGAGGGTGGGACATTCTCACCATTCACATCTTTTATGATTCTGCTATTTGGGGGGCGCTCCACCACAGATCTGGTGCCCTGGAATAAGTTCCCCCCGCTCTCTCTGCCCGTCTTCAGCCGAGGTTCACGGGAAGGTCAGGATCTTTCCTTATCTTTAGCGCTATCGGCTCGTCATGGGTGATGATCCGGCCAACCTATTGCCACCTCATCCTGCACTTGCAAGCCAACCGGGGAGCGGTTGGAATGGGCCCCGCGAGCAAGCAAGCACGCACGGTATTCTGGGAGTTTTTTTTTCCGTTCCTGGACGGGGCCGTCTGCATACCTACCGAAAAGTGAGCCCTGGCCTGTTTACCCTCTCTGACTCTTCCCTCGGTCGGGTCTCGCTGGGCCTGTAACTCTATCTTTACAGCTAGGATCACTTCCCCCCGCCCCCCTCACCACCACCCACACCCCATCACCTACACACGTACGTACACACACACACACACACGCTGTTCCACTGTTGTGTCTGACTGTTGGGTCGCTCCAGAAACCAGGTCACTAAATGTGTCCCTCCGTTGACACACGAGAAGGTCACTGAAGCCGGAGATAAACAAAAGACGATCTTCGGGGTGATGGACAAAGAAAATACAAAAATGAAATTATTAGACAAGGAAGACATGAGTAATGGGGGGGGGGGGGGGGGGGGCGGGGCGCTGACTTACAACAAGTAAACAAGGTCAAGGTAGAGACGCCAGAGAGACTGCGAGCAGGCCCCCCCCCCCCTCTCCCTGTCAGTGAGGATGGTGGTCATCCTGTCTGGCCCTCAGCTCTGGCCGAGGGGGTGGACGTCGGAAGAGTGGAGCTGGCTTGGCATCTGGGTCACGCATAGTTCCTGCACAGGCCGCCCGCTCGAATCTCACAACATCACTCCACAGGGTTATAACACTTAACACCCGGCCCAAGAATTCTGTCCCACCGAACATCAGCCGGCTCACGGAGGGTTCACCGCTAGGCCCTCCCGGACATGCTATGTTGATTGCGGGTTTACACTATGCTAATATCTCAGCGCTAATTGGCAATCTTCTTTTTATGCTCCTCGTGAATACACCGCTGATGCACTTCCAGTTCAAAATAGCGGTTGGGTTCGTTAGTTTTTTTTTGTGTGTGTGTGGGTACGTTTTGACCTGAGAATTCTCAGACGGGGGTGGGGGTGGGAATGGAAGTTGATTGTTCAATTGCTGTGTCTGAAGTGAATCATCTTTTATCGGGGAGTAATGGGGTATTGATTACTTGTGACTGTGACAATTTATTGTAGCCTACACTTCAACACAATAAAGTCGTATATTGAGGCGATCATGTAAAGCACTTTGGGGTAAAATGGTGGGATACCACAGTAATGAACAGGGGCTCTGGGCATTCTTCCCCTACAATTGTCTTGATTCCCCTTGAAAATTGGATGAAGGGTTTAATGGATTGAATGCCCCCGTAATATAACAGATAACATCGGTATTTTACACTGCAAAGCTGGTCCAGATTGCATTTATTCAATATTGTCATTCAATATTGCCACGCAGCAGAGAAAAAAAGAAGGCATTTCCCCAACATCTGATGAAACCACCCTGTAAACGAGCTGAAATGCCTCCAAAACTTAAACGTAAAAACGTGGGTTTAAAAAAAAAGGCCCTTAATCAAAAACTGAATAGCCCTGTCGGGTACGTGCGTAGGTGGAGTATAACTGCACATCCAGTGCTGGAGATGCCAACACAGGGAAGGGCAGCGCCGGGCTCCGGGGCTCAGTCCATTCTTGTGATTTAACTTGACACCACTTGCACTAAGGCCGCGACAGCTGCGTATGCGCATGCTGGCCATTCTGTTTGTTGTAGGGGATTACTCTGCGATAAAAGCCCTCAGTGAGGAGGCAAGAACTACTGTTTCTCCCTGACTTAGATGGCTTTCCGTGGGGCCCCCCGACGGGACCTCTGAAATCACAGGTGTGGGTATGGGCTTGTGGGGGGGTTGGGGGTCCTCATTTCATACAGAAGGTATGAATTGGGAGTATTCTAATGATGCTTGGCTAGGGGGAAGGGGGCGGGGGCGCGTTAGTGTCACATCACCTTTACCCATCAGTCAAATGACGTGACACGTGTGTGTGTGTGTGTGTGTGGGGGGGGGGGGGGGGGGGGGGCTTATGTAAGGTCCATTACTCAACAGAATCTGTATAGTAAGGGGGATGGAGGAGGGGGGTTGGTATATAGTGTAGGAGTCAAAGCCTGGATGTTCACCGTTCACCTTAATGTGCCACGTGTAAGGTTGTGCTGAAGGTGCACTTGCTTAGATCAGAGACGATCGTGAATGGGAGCACCACTGGAGAGCACACGGTGTACAGGCTTCAGCACGCACCGACGATGGAAATGCTCTTCAGTGTACCGCTTTAATTAAACTGGTCTCCTGCCTCGGCACGCAATACAGCGCAGTCTGAAAGCTACAATGGTTTTACTGTAGAGAACTACATTAGAAATGTGAATGAAATGAAAGCTTTCTTTGGTACAATCAGAAGAGACAGGAGTCTTGTCACTAGGGTGACCCCCAGCCTCTTGGGAATGAAAAGCAATCTTCCTAATGGTTTCAGGTGACACACACAGATATGGTATTTGGCCTGGATTACTGGGCTGGTCATGTAGTGGTCTGTTCAGAATTGTCGTTATGCAGATGTCAACACATTTTATTTATATTTTATTCCTCACTTTGTTGCTACGTGTTTTTATTTTGGTTGGCAATACTTTCGCCATTTTGAGAGGATTCAACCGTTTTAGCACTGTAAAATCCTAAACGAATGTAAATGTACCGTAACCCAGACTTATAAAAACTGTGTTTCACCATGACTCTCACAATAAATACTGTGGCAGTTTCAAACACAACAATATCCTCCCATGATGACAAATCACTACACCGTTCGTTACAAAACAATGACCGAAACAATACCAACACAATAACCAACATTCCAATGCTCCTATGGTTCCAAAGTGGGCAATGTTGCAAGCCCTATATTACAACACTAATAATAACATGTCAGCCTCATGGTCCTCCACCTAGGACCGCGCTCCACTATATCGAGATTCAGTGACTGACCGCTGGTGTCAGGTCCAGGCAACAGACCCACCATAGGACACCATAGGAAAGTTCCCCCATGCATACATGTCCAGGCAAGCAAAGCAGTCACAGTTCGCAGGAACGGGCCGTTCTGCACCATTCCCTCTCAGCTGTTGCAAACTCTTCTGCTGCTTGTCATAGCAGAGAGGCAGAGCCCTGTGGTCGGCGACAGGGCACCTCCCGTGTACACACAGGCAAAAATAAATGCCGCAAACCTGTGGTAAAAAAGCATGTGAAAAATCACATTGTTAAATGGCAGGGCGTACATGACTGACTTGCCCTTGCCCGATGTAACCAATAAATAGTTTGTTAAGAAGGGCATCACCTCGATAGGAGATGAGAATCTGGCCCAAACTCTAAAACAGACAGGACATTGAATGCTGTTATTGGATAACAATATCAAGGAGTCATTATCAGAGTACCACAACATTTGGGATTACATTTATTGTTGTGTAGCTTGTATTGCTGTCTTCCTTGTAAGCCTTTTTGACCCATGTAGGATGTTTAAGTCCATATATTAAAATTCTCTATTTGAGTTCTTTTGGATACCAATAGTTTTCTATGGTGCTGTGCTTAAACTAAATTAAAAACTAAACTGATATAAACTGAACTGAGTTGGACTGAACCGACTCACCTTAACGAAACCAAATTAAACTGAACCAAACTGGACTGAATCCGACTCAAATAAACAAAACTAAACTAAATCTAAATCCCCACAAAGTACACGTTAACAAACCCCCAAACACAACCACTTGTGTTGATGTTATTGATGCTTGTTTGTTACCCACAATCCTCTGAAGTGACCATTGCGTTCTGCTGACAATGGCTCTAAATGACAGGGTGGGGGGGGCAGGGGGGGGTGCGGTCTTATGAGTGACTCTGACACACTGCCGATCCCCCCTCCTCCTCCTCCCCCTCCTCCTCCTCCCCGCTGAGTCCCGCAGCTCCACACAGAGCTCTTTGTACTGGCCCCACCACAAGTGACCATCCATCACGGCCTAACCTGACAGCGCACAGCAAACCCCGCACGCACGGCCGCCTCCCCTCCACCGGGCGCCCTCTCCGTGGCTCGGTCACGCCCTGGGCTCACCGCCGAGTCATCACGGGGACGCTCCTGATCCAAAGCCATTGACAACTGCCCTTTAGGGTTGTTGTTTTTTTTTTAAAATTTTATTATGTCATTGGAGAGAGCAGGTAGGGGTGACGCCATCTTGCTCGAGGATGCCCACTGATGGGACTGCGGACAGTGGGGTTTCGCAGCCGGGAGCTTTCGGCCGGTGTGTCCAAATCCCTCAAAACCCTAGGCCGTCCAGCTCCCTGTCACCCGACTGAACCCCCCCCCCCCCCCACCCCTGGCTTTGTCCCAGAGCCACACTCCTCGTCCAGGTCACTCTGGATACACGCTCCTGCTAAATGATACGCAGGCTGGCTGCAGTGCGGTCGACTACTGAACCCCCCCCCCCCCGTCTCGGTGGAAGGCTTCCAGCTAGGAGGAAGTGCACGTTGAGCCCGGCCATGCCAACGGGGTGCTGGGTGTAGAGCAGCGGCCTTGAGAGATGTCCTGGAAGGATTAGCATGCTGACACCGATGGCTGGCCGGAGTAGGTGACGGGACGACCTAGAACGAGTCTCTTTACTCATCAGACAACTTCTTGTTGTTTGTGTCCTGGCTGCGAGACAAACAGGGGGTCATGTATGAATGACCTTAAGGTGTTAATGCTAACCGTCTTAATTGGATTATTCGTTCAGAGTCTGGTGGCAGATATTGTAATATCAAAAGTCATAAGTAGAGGTGCACAATTTCTTAAAATCGTCAGATATTGGAGTATTAGCACGTGGTTGCGAATGACCAACACACAATATTAACCTACAGACTCAGATTCAGGCGGGGACATATCCCGCCTGAATCTAATCTACGTTCCACCAAACACAAAAACAACATCACCTAACCTGTCTTCCTCTCCTTTCTCTCCTCTCAACCAGGAGATAAATAACTTCTTGTCATTGCATATCATTGGGCTCGCAGCGTAGAGGGCAGCTGTCTCCAGACGCTCTCTGCCCTCCTCCCCCCCCCCCCGCCTCCCCCTCCTCCCCACTTTGAGACTTTATGCGGGGTGTCGTGGAAGGGGGGGAACGCAAGTCTGGGATTAGCTCATTAGGGCCGGGGGTCTTTGATCTGCGGCGGTCCGTTCCCGTTTCTAAGGCAGCGCCATCACATCCACAGCCTGGTCTTGACATACATGCCACATATGACACACGCACTGCACACACACGCGCACATTCACGCACAACACACACATATATATATGCACACACGCACACACACAGGCACACACACACACACACATACCTACACACATGTTTCATACAAACAAACACACACATGCACAGCAAAAAAATTTAAATACACTCACCAACACACTCCCCTCACACACAAAGACACACACACACTTAAGCAGACACGCTTAAAAACACATACACTTAAAAAACCAACCCACACACGCACACACTGCCCCTAAAGCCCTGGGGAGGCAGGCCCAACAGAGATGTGAAGTGTAGATGTGCACCAACAGCTAAACGGCGTGTCAGATTTCCGGGGACTCGTGCTAAATTTAACCCTGTGATCCTGCAGCAGGCACAGGGGTTTAAATGCCGGCCTACAGTTGCTCCACACCAGTTGTTCTCCTTGTGTCTTCCTCTCATCACTAACCCCAGCCTGGACAAGGAGCGGAGGCAACCCTTACACCCTGACACACTCACACACTCACACAGCCGCCAACACGCGCACTCAGGTTCTCGCACACTTAGGCGTACACAAGTTCCCCCTCGGCCTTCCCGACACACTCACAGCCCAGTCCGCGGGACCTAACGGACCGAGCAGGGGGAAGAGTCCTCATCCCCGCCACAGCGCTAGCGCACCACGCCCTCATCTCCGCCAGCGCCACCGCCACAGCATGGAGCTTTTCGAGACCAACCCGTACTTCTTCCCCGACCAGCGCTTCTACGAGGGGGGGGACCCCTACTACCCCTCGCGCCTGCCGGGGGGCTACGAGCAGACGGGCTACCAGGACAGGACAGGCTCCGTGATGGGGCTCTGCGGGGGTCTGGCCGGAGGCGTGGGCGGCGGCGTGGGGGTCCTGGGGGCCCGGTGGCGGCGTCCCGACGGGGATGGAGGACAAGCCCTCTCCCTCCAGCCTGTCGCCAGGCTCGGAGCCCCACTGCCCCGGCAGTGTCTGCCCTGGGCCTGCAAGATGTGCAAGCGCAAGACGGTGACCATGGGACCGGAGGAAGGCGGCCACGCTGCGGGAGAAGCGGCGCCTGAAGAAGGTGAACGAGGCGTTCGAGGCGCTGAAGAGGAGCACCCTGATGAACCCCAACCAGCGGCTGCCCAAGGTGGAGATCCTGCGCAGCGCCATCCAGTACATCGAGAGGCTGCAGGCGCTGGTGTCCTCGCTCAACCAGCAGGACAGCGAGGCGGCCGGGCAGCAGGGCGGCCAGTTCCGGCCCGGCAACACCCAGCCCAGGGTGAGTATATGGAGGAGAGGAGAGGAGAGGAGAGGCAGACTGAGAGCCAGAGGGAGAGATTGTTGGGTGCACACAGTGACCGGATGAGGGAGATGTGGGGAACAATTTAAAGACATTGATTTTTTTGTTATTCTGAAAATGTGAATTTCGCCTTTCGGTATTTTGCTGTGATCACATTTAGCTAATGGTGTGTTCAATTATCTTGTCAAGTATGGATATTGAGTTTCATCTTGCAAACTCTGTATTCGGGGTAGCATTATGAATTGCCAATTTGATCTTCACCAGCATTTATTAACACAATATAAATGTAAAAACACGCGTTAATCACATCGGTTACATTTAACTTGTAATGTAAAATTGAATCAGATTCCTCTGATTGGTCACATTCATTCCCCCATAGCAACGCTCTGAAACACATCCACGAGTTTATGAATGAAACGCCGTTTGTTCATCCATTCAGGGTATTAGCTCGCAGGCGTGTTATATTAGATGGCCGTGCGCGTGTGCGTGCGTGTGTGTGTGTGTGTGTGGGGGGTTTCTTAACGGGGGTGGGCGGGGGCCTTGTCACAACATGGCGTGACTGACAGCGCCGTGTGCGTGTTTCTCCATGGAAACAGGTTGTCGTCGTCAAGTGAGCCCAGCTCAGGCAGCACCTGCTGCAGCAGCCCGGAGTGGAGCAGCACGCCAGAGCAGTGTGTACAAAGTTACAGCAATGAGGGTAAGAATGTACACACGGACACACACACACACACACACACACACACACAGGGACACACGGACACACACACACACACAGGACACACACACACAGGGACACACGAACACACACACACACACAGGGACACACACACACACAGGGACACACGCACACATGAACACAACACACACACACACAGGGACACACAACACACACACACACAGGGACACACACAACACGGGACACACGGCACAACATGAACACACACACACACAGGGACACACGCACACATCAACACACACACGCACACTAATGTATACATGAACCTATACATACACAGACACACATAGGTGCACACAAATATTCTCACACAAGCACATACACACATGGACACCTCTTGCACACACACACACACACACACACACACACACCCATTCACACTCATGCACACACACCCCCCAAGCCAAACACATACATTAAAGTACAATGTATGTATGGAGTATGAAGTGCTTTGGACAGAACATTAATGCGTTCGTGTGTGTGTGTGTTGCTCCTCGATCTCCTCGGGGCCGCTGACTCCCCAGACCACGGCAACATGCGCTCCCTCACCTCCATCATGGACAGCATCTCAGCAGTGGAGGGAGGCGTGGCTTACCCCGTGGTGCCCGTGGACATTCCCAAGTAAACGCCTTGCGCCTCCCCCCCCCCCCCCCCCCCCCACAGACACAACCGGCCACACACACCTGAGATTTTCAACGTCGAGAAGAACGGAAGACGACAAACAAAATGGCGGCCTCAGACGAGAATAAACTGATCGGCAGACCCTCCGACTGATTCAGTCTCTCTCTCTCTCTCTCTCTCCTCTTTGACTCTTCCTTCCAAGGGTTTTTTTTCCTTCGTCATGCCGCTTGGTGTTCATTCGTTTGCATTTTCGTTAACAAAAATCGATCGGAGAGATGTTCAGATGTTTCCGATGTGTCTGCGCGCGACAAAACCCGAATTCCTCTTAAAGTGTTCTGACCAGCGGTCCATGTGTTCCTGAGATCCTCGCCCCTTCCTGCATGACGCCACGTTAGTGACCTGGAGTGGGTCTCTGTTTGATGTAGCAACGTTTAGGAAGCCTTGCTTTTATTTCTACCTGTGTTTCTGACCTTATTTAAAGAAAACGTTTCTCTTCCACAGCTTTCCCTGAGATGTTGTGTGTTCTGTTTTGTGTGCGTGTGTTTTATGCTTAAAAAGTGTTGAGTTAATTCGTTGGGGCCAATATGTACCATGGCGGTTTTGACCAAGATTTGCTTAATTTAAACTGGTTATGATGTAAATACGTTCCCTTTTTTACAGAGTGGTTTTTGCTATTTTATTTTCTATTTTTTGCTAACTTATTTTCTCGTCTTTTATAACTAAGATTGTTGTGTAATTTTGCAATGTTTCCAAAGTGATATTTTCTGTTCAGCCATTGCAATTAAAACTATTTCCAATACGTCGCGTCTCTGTCGTGGCAATAAGAACACAAAACCGCCAACATCTTTAGAAAACAACTTTACTTTATGTCTATATATTGTCCATAAATACAGTACACTTTTAAATAGCCAAATAATAAAATCTTGATTTGTCAGCATCGTTTCACATCTGGAATAGACACACATACAGTACTCATAGCTGCCACATAGCACAGTACACCTCTTAGACACTTTGTAAAAGAAACGGTTGTAAAATAAACAAAAAATATATTATACACACACGCATCCCACACTTCAGTGGTTCACCCCAAATCGCCATGACGATGCCATGAACTCATTGGTGGACGAGGAGTCGGCCCCCAACCCCCTCCCCCCCCCCCCCCCCCCCCCACACACACACACACACACTCCCCACCCCCCCCCGGTGCACACGCGACTGTAATATCCATGGCAACGGTTTCAAAAGAGTGGCGAGTGACAGACCAGAGCAGGCCGACTCCGTCAAGTGAAGCAGTTTTAATGTGTCGAAGTCATTGGCTTGACGCCAAGCAGCAGTGGACAGTTTGATTATTTTTTGTTTGTTTTTTTTTTGTTTCGTTTTTTTTTTTTTTTTTTTAAAGGAAGTCAACAAGTCAACAAAAGGGGAGGAGCTACAGTTGTCACACGCACCCCCCCCCACCCCACGGAGCAGCTCACACGCGCCCCTACTTCACCGAGAGAGGACCAGAACAGCTAGGGTTCACCTGCTCCACACACTCACACCAACACGCGCACTCCAGCACATATTGAGAGATCCATTCTACTCTAGGCTACATAGTGTCATACAGAGGGGGGGGGGGGGGGGGGTGGGGGGGGGGAGAGAGAGAGAGAGAGAGAGAGAGAGGAGAGAGAGAAGGAGAGAGAGAGAGAGAGAGAGAGAGACAGAGACAGAGACAGAGAGAGAGAGAGAGAGAGAGAGAGAGAGAGAGAGAGAGAGAGGAACAGAGGGAGAAAGAGTGAGAGACAGAGAGAGCGAGAGCGACAGGGTGAGCAACAGAGAGAGAGAGAGAGAGAGATAACAGCTACATAGTTTGAAAAGAGGAGGCAAAGGGAGAAACGTGGAGAACAAGAGAGATGGAGTGCCGCAGCAGAGAGTTGGACCCATGAACCTGTGCAGTGTGTCCTTGTAGTTCTCACACAGAAAGTACCACTCTCCATCACACCCCCCCCCACTAAAGAGATTCACACATCAACGGCTTACAGAAGTAGACACATGAAAGGCCCATCACAGAGAGAAGAAAGGGAGAGAGAGAAAGAGAGAGAGAGAACAGTCACTACCGAATACAGGGCATTGGGTTTCATACAGCAATTACATTATATTATTCTCCATATATATATATTTCCAATATATTTCTATAAAAAACATAAGTCATCCATTTTATGTACAGGGATGATAAATGAGTTAATACCTTGCATAACCGAAAGGGGGATTATGTGCACCGGGATTACGCCATTTACACGGGGCCTGCTCCCGGATCCGATCCAACGCGCGCTACCGACGCGTCCTCTCTTAAGTGTCTTCCTCGTCCCCCCCGCGCCGCCGTCGTCCCCGCCAGGCCACGGTGGCGGCGTTGGCGGCGGCAGGCAGCAGCAGCAGACGGCCAGTCGTTGGTTTGGGATCGGGTGGTACACACACAGGCCGCGAGGGTGGAGAACCCCCCCGCCCCCCCGGCATAAGAACCCACAACTGTAACTCAAGGGGGGAGCAGAATCACGAGATCACAATAACAAGGCTACTGGGAGAACTGGGGTGAAACTGGGGGAAACTGGGGGGGAGAGAGAGGCGGGGGGGGGGGGGGGGGGCCGAGGGCCCGGGAAACCTCCTTCACAGCCGCGCGCTCCCGCACCCCCCACCCCCCACCCTCGCCGAGCGCACCCAAGGGGTCAAGTAAGCTCCGAGAGGTCAGAGTTTTGTATCCTGTATTGCACATGTCCGGAGAGAGGAGTGGGGGGGGGGGGGGGGGGGGGGGGGCGGGGGGGCGGGGTGAGAGGTGAGAGATGGGAGGTGAGGCTGGACACCGGGGGGAGGGGGGTGGGGGGGGCGGGGCGGGGCGGGGGGGGGGTCCGCGATGACACCCCTCTGGCACTAAGGGCTTGCCCTCCACAGATTTGGGCATATTCACTCTCGAAAGGCCGCAAGCGTGTGTCCATACAAGTAATGAGAATTGCACTGGGGGGGAGAGAGAGAGAAATAGAAAAGAAAAGTGTTATTCATACGATACTCTGAGGAAAGTTCAAAGTGTTTAAATTTGGATAGCATAGTGAGTATAACACAGTCAATCTTTACACAGCTCAATCATTAAGGACAGTCAAGGCAAGGGTCAAGGATGCCCACTTTCTACAGGCCTGACTGTTTAGCTGAAGGAGCGCTACCTGTCAGCTTACCTGTTCAGCATTAGCACGCCTGTTAGTAAGCAGAGCAGAGTTAGCATGAGTAGGTCCTCACGGTCGAGGGGTCGAGTCTCGGAGGCGCCGGGGGCGGAGCTAGAGTGGGCGGACAGGAAGCGGGAGAGGGAAGGAGAACGGGAAGGAGGAGGCAAACGCATGCAGTTAGTCAGGCAGGTGTATTCACACACACACACACACACACAAGAAACACACTGACACATTGGGATGCGTCATAAAAAGAGCCATGCTTTAAGATAGTAATAGGATAGTTTCGGTTGTATCTGTAACACACGCACAGACATGCACCACACTGCCCCACCACACACCCACACGCACACACACGCACGCCACACGCGCACACATGCGCACATACACACACACACAAACACACAAACGTGCGCGCACACATACCTTCGGGCTGGTGCTGTTTCTTGTTGACCAGCAGCATGGAGGGGGGCATGGACATGGAGGGCATGCGGAAGCCGGCGGGCAGCGTTTCCATGGAGCCCGCCATCATCCCCATGCCGCCGCCGCCCTCCCGCGCGCGGAAGCGCCTTGCGCCACGACGGCCGAGCGCCGGAAAGGTCTTGTCGTCCCCCACCTGCCGGACACACGGACAAATGATGTCCCCTCGCCATCGGCGATGCCACTGACTGAAGTCGTCAAACTCATACAAAATCTGAGGTAGCGCCATAATAAGGGTACATGAGGTAATAAGGGGCGGCAGTGGTTCAGTGGACAGAGCGGGTGGACAGAGCGGGTCGTCCGCTAACCGTAGGGCGGCGGTTCGATCTCCTTGATCCCCCCTCCTCCTCCTCCAAACTGTCCACATGTTGAACCCCACAAATGTACTGATTGTAAGTCGCGCTTTGGAGAAAATCGTCTGCTAATGGCCCTTGACATGAGTTGAGTCTTAATTAACCATAGATAAATACAAACGTAATAATTGTTAACTTAGGTTCATTAAAGGTGGACTGATGTTGCAGTAATCATTTATTAGTGATGTTCATTGTTAACTCTGTCCATCCATATGTAAACCCTAACCCTAAACATCCGAAGCTAAGCCGTACACTAATGTCTATCACTGCACTCGCTAAACGTTAATGAATGGATTATTAATGTTGTAACGTGTTACCAAATAAAAAAATTAAATAAGTGAACACCAAAGTGACAAAGAAAGAAAGGAAGAAACAAACAAAACCGAAGCTCCAAACATGCTTGTATTAAAAATGTATGTGTGCTAATTAGTGAAAGCTGGACATCACTATTAAAGCTCTTGGTGTGCTGCACAAGAAAAAACAAAACAAAAAAAAAAAACCGAAGCTCCAGCTAAAGAAGCAGAGAGGGTCTGGGCGTCACCTCTTCGAGGCGGCGGTCGGTCCCCAGGGCCAGCACGTTGTTGAACTCCCTCTCCCAGCACCTGCCTGGCCTGAAAACAATAACCAAAACACAACAGCGTGATCGCCGACATGCATCATGGGAGGTGATGAGTCGACGTGGGGAGGCGTGGAGCCTTTCCACGGGCGTCCCCTCGAGATCACTAATCACGAGTGTGGTATCTGTGTGCACCAGGGCTGCGGGTAGCAAGACCACGCTAGTGAAGAGAACACACACCCGGACCGCTGCTGGCGCTCTGACACGCACTATATGACAAGACCCGCCCACCGACCCAATGCTAACGTTGGGTCTACGCCTGTTGTCGCCCTGGTACGGCGACAGCTCCTGTGAATAGGGTTCCACGGTCACCGTGGGATATCTCCTGTGGTCCGCAACTCGTGCCCTGGTGCACGCCAGGAGCAAAACCGCCCATCACTGGTGTCATCGGGGACACCCGTGTTCCTTTTCGAGGACGAGACGGCCGCCTGCGTCAAAAGGGTCCCTTCCGCGCACCTGCGTGTTCTGCATGGGGATCTGCAGGATGAGGGCCAGGCTGCTGTAGTCGAAGGTCTCGTCCAGGGAGACCAGCGACCCGTGACCCCGCTCTCCAGCAAGTTGCCGCTGTACTCCTCTCAGGCCGATGGACTGGACCCAGTGGATGACCTGCTCGTTGGTCCACACCAGCATGTCTGGAGCACACAAGACACAGACTGGTGGTGTTCTCTCTCAGAGGGCCCCCCCCCCCGGCGGGGCCCCCAACAGACATGACCTGAGTGGTCATCATCCTCAGTCATCATCATCAATCATCGAGGACACACTGAGGAGAGACCGTCTACAGCGGGGGCGAAAGTCACACGACTTTATTGTTCTATCGTACGAATACAAAAAGAATGAAGTAACTAAGTGTGGTCTTCATGTGCAACATCTCAACGCCAAATGATGAATCAATGACTATGACTAGAAAATTAATTCACTGAAAGAAATCGATGCGCGTACAATGAGATAACATTAACAAATTGCAATATAATATGGAATACATTATGTATGGACAGTTTTCGATAATAATGGCTGATATAATCATATCATATGATGTATAATATATATACAGTATATACTGTATATGCGTGTGTGTGTTTTTAAGGGAAGATTGGTTGAGCAGGCCATGGCTTGAGTGGTACAGGGGGAGGTTAAGTCAGGAATAATCCACTCCGGGTCGTCCCCGTTCTTGGACAATAATGGACCAAGCCAAGGCTGCCCACCAGGCCGGAGGTCCAATTCGCGCGCCATAACAGGGCGCTGCGGGGTGGTCCATCACGCTCATACCGGGGGTCACGAGTTATGGCGTTTTTTTTCATTCACTTCATCATCCGAATGGTAATATTCTGCCGCGGTGCTTTGAGCGTGTTGTTTTCAGCACCAACCGCCCGTCGTACTGTACGTTATTTTTCAATGACGAGACACCCTGTGGTGATTCACTCCTTACGTAGTGCACGGCAACGATATCGACCAATTAGGACCCAGGTATTTAACAACGCTGCGCTATAAATGGGAATACATAGTGAGGAAAATTAGTACTTAGCACTGGTTAATAAATACATGTACCAGCAGGCCGGCAAGAATATACACTGACAACATGTGTTGTAGGGTTACACATGCAACACGATTAGAAGAGGGGGGTAGGAAAAGAGAGAGAGAGAGAGAGAGAGAGAGAGAGAGAGATGAGAGAGAGAAGAGAGAGAGAGAGAGAGAGAGAGAGAGAGAGAGAGAGAGAGAGAGACCAAGGGAGCCTATAATATGCATGTCCACATAAGTGTCAACTTATGGCACACTCCCTCTGTTAACTCAAAGCACAGCTGTCAGCCAGCTCTCTAAGTTGGAACAGGCTGTCTTTGTGTGTGTGTGTGTGT
>JAXIVH010000008.1:8529122-8546622 GCA_036785325.1 Urophycis tenuis
GTTCATCAATCCCGGGCTTTTCTTTTTCGTTGTAATTTAGTTTGACTTCCCCCTTTTGTGTCTTACTCACCCAACACTTCTCATCCTCTACCAGAATCTCTGCTCCCTTTCGGGGTTATGTTTGGGCAAACACACGCTCACACACTCAGACAGGACACGACTACGAACCAAAAAAATCGATATGTCCTCCAGGAATCAAACCTGACTCTCGGCATAGAATTGAGGGGCGCACACACAGACAACCTCACACTCCCCCCCCCCCCACCCCCCCCCCCCCGCCTCCCAGCTTGGATCAATGGTGGGGGGTGTTTCAGGGGGGACCCCTTCCCCGGCGTTGTATTCTGGGGGGGGATGGTTGGTGAAAACAGAGCCGTCGACTTAGGCAGTGTTAGCGCCAACCCGGGTTCACGTGCTAAGACACATGCTAACATCTAGCACCGCATCAGGAAATACGGAACCATAAACCAGCTGACTGATCTAATTTTCTATCTCTCCTTGCGCCCCCCCCCCCCCTCATCTCTCTCTCTCTTCTCGTTCTCTCCACCCCTTACTGCAGTAGTTTGGGTGCCACTCTGGAATTCCAGCAATTCTGTGTGTGTGTGTGTGTGTGTGTGTGTGTGTGTGTTGTGTGTGTGTGTGTGTGTGTGTGTGTGTTGTGTGTGTGTGTGTGTGTGTGTGTGTGTGTGTGTGTGTGTGTGTGTGTGTGTACAGTGCTTGAGGCGATGTAAGCGAGGATGGCTTGGGGTGGGGGGGGGGGGGTGGGGGGTCTGTATGTGGCGGTTCCAGGAATTCCCGCTATTTGGGAAAGGACTGAATGCAGCTCGAGGCGAGGGTCACATGACTCAGTCCTCTTGTGTGTGTGTGTGTGTGTGTGCATTACCCCCTTCGACGCAGCTGCACCCCCTTGTTTCCAGCTCTCGGAACTGTACAGTGTGCACAGCCTCCTCCTGGTAGATGAATGATCAGGTTCACTGTTCTCCCAGTGTAATGTTCCCCCAGTTCATCCATCCGGTGCTGCATGTCGGCCAGCAGTCTCTCCTCGCTTAATGCCACCGTGCTTTCATCTGTGTTGTGATGGTCTGAAGGATGCGGATGGCGACTGGCCCGAAACCAGACGCATCTCCATCATCCATGAGGTGGCTCTGTGATCTCTATAGGGAAGTGACATTTAGCTGGCCGCGTCATGTGCAGCCTGTGGGTCAGGGACATTGTTAGCAATTTCTTATTTATTTTTTAGTCATTTCCGGCTTTGCCTTTGACTGTGCCATCGCTATGGCGACCTGGGTCAGACAGAGGAAGGCCACGTCAGAGTGGCTTTTGCGACGCTGAACGAGAGGAACTCAACCCATGGTCCAGTAAATACCAACGTTGGGCAATCACAGGCTCAAACAAGGCACACACACACACACACTCACTCACATGCACACACACACACACACACACACACACACACACACACACACACACACACACACACACACACACACAGCACACACACACACACACACACACACACACACACACACACACACACACACACACACACACACACACACACACAGGCAAGCATGCATGCACGCACGCACAGACACACAGACTGTCAAAAACAGTCTTCATAGCAACACAGAGGCTTTACAGTATGCCTTGATGTGCCCATTGTAGTAACGTTTTAACACCTACTGTCATTGGAGGGTCCCTGTTGGTTATCTGACCATCTGTCCACTGGACCGGCCCCACTGGATCACTCTGTGTGACTCATCTCCGCAGTGTACACACACACACACACACACACACACACATGCACACACGCGTGCACACCAACAGACACACATACACACACACACACACACACACAAATGCACAACCGCATGTACACACAGACAGACACCCACCCCTCTCTCTCTCTCTCCCTCCCTCTTGATCAAGAATTCTCTGTTTCGCTGACCTTCTGTCTGCATGGGTCAATACTCCACTTGCCTGGCTTTGTGTGTCTGTGTGTACATGCGGTTGTGCATTGTGTGTGTGTGTGTGTGTGTGTGTCCCCGTGCGTGGCTGATGTATATGCCTGTAGCGTGGTGTTTCTCCGTATCCAGTTAGAGCTGCTCTCAGTGATACAAAGGTCCCCCTTTATCCACTTACTCCGGCTCCTAATCCATTTTAGTCACTAGATCATCCTGGGTCATCTTTGACACAAAAACACTCACATGGCCCACGCGCACACACACGCATACACACACACACACACACATACATAGAGAGGGACTGGATGTGGGTGTGAGTGTGTGTGTGGAGGCGGAGGCGGGGGGGGGGGGGGGGGGTGTTGCTGATGTCATGTAATCTGTACAGTGACAGGCTTATGTAGATGCTTTTTCTCTGAATTAGTAGTTGGATAGATGTAAGAGTATATAATATAGAGTTTATGTGGTACACTCGACCCCCTTCTTTGTGTGTGTGTGTGTGTGTGTGTGTGTGTGTGTGTGTGTGATTGTGTGTGTGTTTTTGTGCATGTGTGTTAGGGGGTGGCAGGGGTCACTGTGTTTTTTTTTTTTACAATGGTTGTATTCTCCGCGACACGGTTGAGGTGCATTGGCGTGCACGCGTGTGTCTGCTCACGCCTGTAAATCTGTCTGGACATTCTTGTCCGGTCTCATCAAGTACACACAGTTTGCTGTTAATGTGTTGGGTTTTTTTTTTTGTTGTCACCATATGTTTGTCCTCAAGTTTACTGTATAATGAAGTAGGTCATTGTGCTGTTGGCGTGGGGGGTTGTTTTGGGCAGTTTTTTTTTTAAACATGCGTGCAGTTGGGGGGGGCTACATTCCCCTTGATGAATGACTCCTTCATGTTATGCAGAAGGTGTTGTTGTTTTTTTTTTTTTTATGTTATATGTTATATTTTTGGTGTGCGTGTCCATAGGCTGGGGTTTGACTGGGATGTTCCCCCAAAGACGAGCCCCACACGGGTCAAAGTGCAGCACACGTAAGAGTTAGCATTGGCCAAAGGGGCTCGTGTCTGTTGAAGAAGATCTTGCCTCTGTGGCTAATGCCAAGCTAGTGCCCCCCCCCCCCGCCACACACCTGTAATACCATGGACCATATCTCAGCTAGCCATCAAAAGTCTTTCTACTGACCACCATCCCAGTGTGGGAGGGTGTCAGGTTGGTCCTGGGCTGTACACTCTGCTGTTAGTCCAGAGACATGGCGCTCCGTTAGCTCCGGGTTAGCCGGCGTGCGTCTAGCTATGTGGCGAGGCCGGACTGCCGACTGATCTCCATAATTAGCATGCTCATTTACATATCATTAATATTGACGACACAACAAAGCAAGGAGGTCTGGCGTTTTGAACCAGGAATGCCCCCACTGAAACCCCAACTGACATGTCACTCTCACTGCGACGTGACAATGGTTCTGTCTGATTATGCATGACGGAACTCAAGCAGTCACATCAAAGTAACCGCTCCTCAGATTAAATGATGACAGGAAAAACAACAACAGCAGTGGTTCTCCGGCATCACCCTCAAACGACAGCCACCTCCACTCTGGAAACGGGAAATGATTGTCTCTATGTGCAGGCAGTCATGCGGCTGTTTTGACTTCACAAACCTAACCAAGAAGTGAGATGCACTGAATAGGTAAATAGAATACTAATCAGATTCTCTCTCTCTCTCTCTCTCTCTCTCTCTCTCTCTCTCTCTCTCTCTCTCTCTCTCTCTCTCTCTCTCTCTCTCTCTCTCTCTCTCTCTCCTCTCTCTCTCTCTCTCTCTCTCTCTCTCTCTCTCTCTCTCTCTCTCTCTCTCTCTCTCGGGTTGTAGGAAGGAGCAGAGTGTGTTGTCGGCGGTCAACTGCTGGAACCTGCTGCTGGCGCAGGTGAAGAGGGAGAGCCGTGACCACGCCACCCTGTCCGACCTCTACCTCAACAACATCATCCCTCGCTTCGCCCAGGTCAGCGAGGACTCCGGGCGCCTCTTCAAGAGGTAAACTGTTGTGGCGCGCCCGCTTGGGTCCTCGGCCCCCGCCTTGATTTGCGTCCGTGTTGTTGGCGCGGCGAGCGCGCAACGCGTCGTACCCCGCCGCCGCTGCAGTGGTGGCGCAGAGCGGGAGCAAAGCTCTGACGCGTCTGGTGAAACGTTTTGAGTGGCTCCGTTTCCCCCGTTCCCTTATTGTCCTGATGTGGCACTTGTGACATGTGCTGTGCTGTTACAAACCCAAGGGGTCAACTGTGTCCACGGGAACACTGGGTTGTTCGTTTACAGTAGACGGGACCTTTCGTGCGACTCGACTCCAGCTCCTTGTGAAGTGATCGCATTCCCAGATTGATTAGATCCCGTCTCTCACACTGAGCTCTACTGAGAGCATCCGTCGCTGGTGTGTGTGTGGTGTGTGTGCAAGTGCACGTACGTACTTACGTGCGTGCGTGTGTGTGCAGGGTGGGAGGGCGCTGGTAAGACCTAACGGAGAGAACATGTTGCCTGTGTTCTCCACTGCAGTCCCATGCCCCCGTTCCTCCTTAGATCCCACCTCTTCCTGTCGGGGAGATATAACGTCTGTAGATCTGCCGGAGGACCAGAGGAACAGCAGGAATACAGCGCAGGGGTCTGGCGTCATTAGAGGTCAAGCAAGAACAATGGGAAAGCAGATTTTGTGTGTGTGTGTGTATGCGCAAGCGTGTGTGTGTGTGTGTGTGTGTGTGGATCAGAGTGAGCAGAACTACAAGCTCAATGTGACCTTGGTGTGCTAGTTAAATACCAGCACTGATCCCTTCCCTGGGAGTCCGCTTTTCATCTCCAGGCTGGAACGTCACACACACACACACACACACACACACACACACACACACACACACACACACACACACACACACACACACACACACACACACACACACACACACAACGCACACACAAACACACACACACCACACACACACAACGCACGCACACACACACACACACACACACCACACACACGCAGTGGGATCATACAGGCACAGGTGTAAAAGCAAGTGTGCGTGTGTCAGCGTGATTGTGAAAGGCTCTGGCAGTCCCTGTTGATTTACATTGTGATCGTCGGCCTTTGAACTAAACTCTGAACATTAGGAACACAAACACAAACCACTGAAACACACACAAAAACGTTGTTGCTTCTCTCTCTCGCTCTCTCTCTCTCTCTTGCTGTCTTTTCTCTCTCTCTCTCTCTCTCTCCCTCTGTCTCTCTCTCTCTCTCGCTCTCGCTCTCTGTTCTCTTTGGTCTCGCTGTGTTCTTTCAACTCTTGGACGAGCTACACATGCCTCTTTGATCACTTTCACATAGTTGTGTTTTTTTGGGGTGTTACACACATCCTTACACACACACACACACACACACACACACATACACACACACACACACTTCAACCAACTGCATCCACTCCGGCCCTCTCTTACCAACGACTCGGGTGGCCTGTGCTGGCCTGTATAGTGTGAAGTGCTTCTAAAATGAAGCCATCGTCCACGGCAGCATCGAGGAGCCAAACGTCAAGCAACGAGGTTCCTTGATAGATTTATGAATTGTGTCTAGTTATTGGAGTCTGGGAAGTCGATGCATAAATACAAATCCAGAGCTGAATTGTACTGCACACCTACAGACCGGTTTGCGAAAAATTTTAATTTGAATCGCAGCAAGGTCGAGCTTTGGCAGCTTTAGCCAGACTGATCATTCATGTCGATAGCCGTCGGTGCTATAAGCCAACGTTTACTTGCATGTGGTACGTGAATATCGGTTGCTTTTGATAACATAACCATGTGCAGTCGTATCGCAACAGTTTTGCTTTGGAGACAAATCTTCTAGTAGAAGAGAGTAGACGAGAGTCGATTTTATTTACAGAACAGGGAACCTCAAGAAACATAACTTCTCCAAAGCTTGGCACGAACGTGTGTTCTTCACTAGGCCATGCTGTTCTTCACTCGGCCATGCTGGTCTTCACTAGGGTAAGCTGGTCTTCACTAGGCCATGTTGGTCTTCACGAGGCCATGCTGGTCTTCAATAGGCCAAGGTGGTCTTCACTAGGCCATGCTGGTCTTCACTCTGCCATGCTGGTCTTCACTCTGCCATGCTGGTCTTCACTCTGCCATGCTGGTCTTCACTTTGCCATGCTGGTCTTCACTCTGCCATGCTGGTCTTCACTGGGCCATGCTGGTCTTCACTCTGCCATGCTAGTCTTCACTAGGCCATGCTGGTCTTCACTGGGCCATGCTGGTCTTCACGAGGCCATGCTGGTCTTCACTAGACCATGCTGGTCTTCACTAGGCCATGCTGGTCTTCACTAGGTCATGCTGGTCTTCACTATGGTAAGCTGGTCTTCAATAGGCCATGCTGGCCTTCACGAGGCCATGCTGGTCTTCACTAGACCATGCTGGTCTTCACTAGGCCATGCTGGTCTTCACTAGGTCATGCTGGTCTTCACTATGGTAAGCTGGTCTTCATAGGCCATGCTGGCCTTCACGAGGCCATGCTGGTCTTCACTAGACCATGCTGGTCTTCACTAGGCCATACGAGGCACAGCCAAGAGAGGGTTAAGCTCCTCTGAGACCTCTAGTATCACGCCACTGCGTGTGGTGCATCTCATATAGAACACCGCTCATTATAAAGCTCTGACCCACCGATGGGACTAAAAGAGGACCAGAATGGGTCATGGGTGTGGGGGTAACGCGCCCCCCCCCCCCCACACACCACCTTTATAGGACCCGGAGCCCGAAACACATATTTTTGGATTGAAGGAAGAAACGTGTTCTCTATGGAGCCGTTCTTGTCCATTCTGTGCTGCTGTAGAAACATGGCGGCCCACTATGGAAGAGGGGCGTGCCCCCCACCATGCAGACACGAAGGGCTCATTTCAAGGTAATGACAAAAACAAAACGACACTTAGTTTCATGACATTATGACAATAATTAAAACACACTCACGTGAAGATTATATTGAATCCTGCTATTGTGTCCATTCCACTAGATGCCACTAACTTCTACCCACTGCACCTTGAGGGAGATAATAAGTTCAGTTGGAGCACTGACTGGAAGACACACACCACACACACACTTTACAGCCCATTGTTTCTCCAATCACTGGGCGGATGTGTGGTGCTCTTGGTGGAGAGGCACTGACATGGAACAAATCTAAATGTGGAAATAGGGAAATGAATTCAAGATTTGACATCTACATTAGCGGGCCCCCGCGCCCCCACCTCGCATTCTGTTGGCTTTTAACATAGCTCATTGATCGAGCCAGCAGCCACTCTGTCAGAGACCGAGTGAGGGGTCAGAGGTCAGCCCCCGCTCTCTTGCTCTCTCTCTCTCTCTCTCTCTCTCTCTCCTCTCTCTCTCTCTCTCTCTCTCTCTCTCTCTCGCCCTCTCTCGCCCTCTCTCTCTCTCTCGCCCCTCTCTCTCTCTCTCTCTCTCTCTCTCTCTCTCTCTCTCTCTCTCTCTCTCTCTCTCTCTCTCTCTCTCTCTCTCTCTCTCTCTCTCTCTCTCTCTCTCTCTCTCTCTCTCTCTCTCTCTCTCTCTCTCTCTCTCTCTCACTCTCTCACTCTCTCTCTCGCCTGATAGCGCTCAACGACTGATGGCTCTTTGACTGGCTGTTCCGAGTGGTTCCCACCCTGCCGGGGGACCCCTCCCAGCGCACTGTTTAATCACCAGGCTGCGCTTTATCACTGCCCACGCCGCTGTCTATTCTCACACACAATCGATGAAGATTTATTTCTCCATATTTTCTTGTGGCCCCGTTTGACACCACTGACACTTGTTTCATGTCCACCAGGGGTCCGGCGATTGTGGACACTCCCCATGCGCTGTCCTTTAAAAAATACACCATTCATGCACCCCTCTTTCTCTGGCTGTCTACCCCCCCCCCTCTCTCTACTAACCTGTAACCTCTCCACCCTGCCCCCTTTTAACTAGCTCACCCCCTGACCTTACCCACTTACCCCTTCCTCCATGCTGCCCCTCCTCTCTCTCTCTCTCTCTCTCTCTCTCTCTCTCTCTCTCTCTCTCTCTCTCTCTCTCGCCCACTCTTTGCTGAGATAGAAGACAGATGCTCAACATGTGCTGTCCAATCAGCCGCCTTGTGTTGCCTTAGCTCAGTTTCCTGACTGATCCGTCTCCTCGCCACTATCTCCTCTAACCTGGATTGTCTCTTTTCTGTTTCCTCTGTTTGTTTGTGTGTCTGTGTGGACGTCGGTGTGTGTCTTATGTGTGTTTGTGTGGGAAAAATAAATTGTATACGAAAAAATATGTTACGGGGCTTCGCAAAGTTAGCAATGGCTGTGGTAGTCTACGATGGTAACTGCATGCATGGAATGCAATGGCAATGTTCTTCTGAGGACCAGAGCTGCCGCACATTAAAGCAGGTGTGTGTTATGGAGTGTGTGTGTGCATGCGCGCGCATCATATCTGAGATTCATCAGTCACTCTAGGCCTATGGCAGAGTGGTCTGGACCCCTCATACCTCCTCAACCCCCACCCCCCACCCCCCGCCTCCCGTCACCGTGTCTCACTGCTCCACTCCGTCAGTGCTTCTCCCATCATGCCCCACTGCATTTTTCCAAGGTCCCTGCTCCTCTTCTCCTCTTTTGTCTCTCTCTCGCTCGCTCTCTCTCTCCACCTCTTACACCACCAACCATTTTTCTCCCTCCCTCACGTTCACTTTATCTGCAGTCTGTAGTTTCTGCCTCCCAACTCCTCATCCATCAAGTGACCCAGCCTGGTCCTGATCATCTGCAGTAGCCCACCCACCCCCCTCCCCACCCTGGAGGCTGAGGTTGACTCTCAGCAGATACCGCTTGGTCAAATGTGCAAGCTCTGTGTTTATAAAGAAACCTTCAATGGACTGTTCCGCGTTTCGTCTGGGCACAAACGATACTTACATTCTGAAACAATAAACTGATGCATCAGCATCACTGTCATCCTGGAAGCCTGCATTTGTAATACAAACGTCAAAGCATAACACTGCTGTACGAAAGATATATATTTTATATATTTATTTATTATATATATATATATATATTTATATATTTATATTTAATCATAGCATATAAATGACAAAACTAGTATATATATATATATATATATATATATATATATATATATATATATAAAACAAGGAGGTGATAGTGGTTGATGTTTATGTGGTTCTGGTGCTGCTGCTTTTGGCAGCAGAGCGTTCTGAACTGGCGTGGACAACATCCGATCGAAAGTCCCCCCTGTTCTTTAGCACCATCCACGACAACATTTTGGCTCCCGCTCACCGCGTGAAGGACGGCTAAAACGTTAAAACGTCCTTTCTGTGCCAACGGACACGATGCTCTCTAACGTGGACCGGAGGAGGGGATGCGGCGGGCGGGGGGGGGGGGGGGTACTGCCGGAGACGACCGGCTAATGGAATGAGATGGGCTATTGGGTTATTTTGGAGATGTCTCTTTGTTATTTAGTTTTGACGGAGGATAATTACATTACGGTTGCCCCTGTCATTTCTACAGAGCAAAGAAGTTGGTGTGCAGCTCCAGGAGGACCTGATGAAAGTGCTGAATGAGCTCTACACGGTAAGACACACAGCCATGCACACGCACACATGCACACACACACACACACACACACACAGATCTCATGGGCTGTATCATTTGCACAATGTGTTTTTGTGTTTAACTGATGTCCCCAGCGAAGCGACCGCAATGAATTCAACCAGACCATCATTTGCGTTTTTTAAGGCAGATTTCGGGAGGCAAATATTCTAATCACCGTATTAATCACCTACGCCACAATGCTCGGCTCAGGCTGGAAATAAACCATGAAGCGTGTCTGTCCCTTCAGACAACACACCGAGCGTGCAAGACAAACACACTTGGTCTCTCGGCCGTTTCGGCGGGAATGTCTGCAATCACAAAAAACATGCAATTACGCCGGCCTTGCCCTTTAATTACAGCGCCGCTAGCACCTTCTCGGGGCCACGCCGTCTGCCAAATGGCACGTCCGACGCTCCCTCCCTGATTACAGTCATCACGTATTGCCTCAGCTGATTATTGATCTGGTGGAGGCCAGGACGTCTCCGGCTGCCGCGTGGCCCCGGCGTTCTCACGGCGACAGCACGCAGTGTGTGTATGTGTGTGTACGTGGCTGACACGTTTAGCAGGGAGATACGCAGGGCTTTTGAGTGTGTGTGTGTGTACACGTGCGTGTGCATGCGTTGGTCCCTTTGTGTGTCTGTGTGTGGTGTATGTGTTTGTGTGCGTGTGAATGCTTTGGTCCCTGTGTGTGTGTGTGTGTGTGCGTGCATGTGAATGTGTTGGTCCCTGTGTGCGTTGGTCCCTGTGTGTGTGTATGTGTGTGTGTGTGAATGTGTTGGTCCCTGTGTGTGTGGTGCGTGCGTGTGTGTGTGCGTGTGTGTGTGTGTGTGTGTGTGTGTGTGTGTGTGGTGTGTGTGTGCGTGTGTGTGGGTGTGCGTGCGTGAGCGTGCGTGCACGGGGTCCGAACGTCAAAACTTCCATCTCACTGCACGACCACAGCGGCCCGTAATGCACCCCACTGCTATAATTACGATATATAATACGTTACAGAAATAGATTCAGACTGGCTGACACACACACACACACACACACACACACGTTAGCGTTGGCTAATGCGTATGTTGTGTGTTGTCGGGGCGGCGGTGTTGCAGGTGGTCACTGAGCCACTGCTGACCTTGCACACTAAATCCAAACACGGGCTTTCCCTGTGGAAATTTGCTGTGGTCGGTCTTATGTTAATTTCCGCGAGGTTCCCTGCTAGGTTCCTTTGGGGTAATTAGTAATTTAACCTAAACGATCAGTTTGCCCGCCTGCCACCCCGCCACCCATTGCCCCGCAGGGCCCTTCGGTGGGCTTTCCTCTTATTCTCTTTGGCGTGTTTCGGGACGTTGCTCCTGCCTGTATAAGGCATCATCGGTCTAGCAGGGTTTACGGGGACCCTATGTGCTGGCCTTATACGGCCTCATTGGCCCCATATATTGAAACCCAATTATCTCCGGGAATGACATCACTTTTGAGAGTCTAATTCCGACGGAGGGCTGTGCACATAATATGTGTGCATTCGGGCAATTATCACAGTGAGTGGTGGTCTTGAATATTATGTGCAACTCGGTCGACACTAAACGGGTATACCGTGGAATTTATTTTAGAGCTGCACTGTATTCTGTAATGGTGGTGTGTGTGTGTGTGCGCGCGTGGCATACCTGCCATCACCAGCATTCATGGAATGTAGAGGGGCCATGCCTTCTGAGATGTCAATGCTCTTACAGATGCATGCACTAAACGCACAGACACTCACGCCAATACACACACACATACACGCACGCACACACATGCACGCACGCACCCTTTTCATGCATGCACAGTGAGCGAGGAAGGGAGGGAGGGGGGAGGGAGGTTGAGGGGGGGAGTGTGTGTGTGTCGAGGGGGTGGGGAGTAGGGGGTGAGGGGGGTGACTGGGGGGAGAAAGAGGTACACAGCTGCAAATCTCCAGACAAACATGCATGAAGAGCCTGTAATGTAAGCAGACAGATTTGATGCAGAGCCAGAGCAGCAGAGTGAAGAGAGACACACACGCGCACACACACACACACTCACGCACACTCACGTGCACACACACACACACTCTGTATCTCACGCACGTGCTCTCTGCCTCTGGTCCCGCTCCCAGGTGATGAAGACGTACCACATGTACAACACTGACAGCATCAACGCCGAGTCCAAGCTGAAGGAGGCGGAGAAGCAGGAGGAGAAGCAGATGGGGCGCTCCGGTGCCAGGACGACAGACAGACCCCCGCTCCCCGGACGCCCTGGCCAGCATCAAGACGGAGGACAAGCACGTCCGGCGCTCCAGCGTCAAGAAGATAGAGAAGATGAAGGAGAAGGTGAGGAGTGACGCGTGGACCATGTTGAGATGAACGGCGGGGTGGAGGGGATTGAAGAGCAGGGCCTGGCGGGCTCGGAGATGCTGTGTGTGTGTGTGTGTGTGTGTGTGTGTGTGTGCGGTGTGCGTGTGTGTGTGTGTGTGTGTGTGTGTGTTCTGCTAAGCGGCAGCCTTGTTGCGGAACCCGCGGACCACAGCTGGGGTCTGTCACTGCCCCGGTGGCTGCACACGGTTTCCAAGGTTCCCTGTTATCCACAATCAATACTCTTAACACGCTCTCACCCCCCCGCTCCCTTCTTGACACTTTTTTTTTCTCTCTCTCTCTTTTCTCCCCCCTTTTTTGTCTTCTCATCTCTCACTCTCTCTCTCTCTCTCACTTGTGCTCTTTCTCTCCCCTCCTCCTCCTCTTCCTCCCCTCCTTTGTCTTCGTCTTCGTGGCGCTACAGCGGCAGGCTAAGTACACAGAGAACAAGCTGAAGGCCATGAAGGCCAGGAACGAGTACCTGCTTGCTCTGGAGGCCACCAACAGCTGCGTCTTCAAATACTACATCCATGACCTCTCCGACATCATCAACGTGAGTGTCCCCACATGTGCTGTGTGTGTGTGTGTGTGTGTGTGTGCCCGCTTTTTCTTAAACTCTCTCGGACCCCCGACTGTGCCAGTCTCTTCTGATTATCCTCAGTGGTCCGTAATGAGGGCCTCTTTCTCCACACTCTCCCTCCTCCACCGCCACTCCGCGTGTCCTTTCCTTGACGTGCGTCAGCCACCACCGGCCTTCAAGAACCCCCCCCCCCCCACCCCCACCACCCCCTTGGGGGGGGGGGTCTCGCCCTCTGCCTCGCCAGGGGCCAGTGCTAAGGGCCTGGCCAGAGAGGAACGGACAGCTCTGCTCACAGACATACTGAAACATGACCAGCCAGTGTTTTTTTTTTTCTTCTCCGTATTGGCTCATGTTCATTCATTTCTTTAAAACGTTGCCTCGCGTGTGACGTCTGAATGGATGTTTTTTTTTTCGTCTTTGTTTCTCCTCTCCATGTGCCTCCATGGTCCATTTCTATTCAGAGTGACTTGCAATATGATGTCTTATTCATATACAGTAGACACGTTTACCCACACCATTTACATAAGGAGCATTTACATGACACATGACATGCAGATGTCGACAATACAAATGTGTTTTATTTGGGCTTTTCTTTCGTATGGCTACTTGCACATGTCCTATATTCAAGCAAGATGTCTTATGTGTTACGCCGATCAGATCACATTCTTGATGTCGAGTGTTGACCAATCAGATGGCTCGCTCAGAGCTTGCCCGCGGAACCGTCATCACAACACTTTGCCTTGTGAACGTGTGCTTGCAGTGCTGTGACCTGGGCTACCACGCCAGCCTGCACCGCGCCCTGCGCACCTACCTGTCCGCCGAGCTCAACGTGGAGGCGTCCAAGCACAGCGGCCTGGAGGGCCTGGAGGGGGCGGCGGAGGGCCTGGAGCCCAACGGGGACAAGCAGAAGCTCATGGAGACCTACAACAACGTCTTCTGTCCCCCCGTCCGCTTCGACTTCCAGTCCCACATGGGAGACACGGTAGAGAGACAGAGAGTGTGAGAGAGTGTGAGAGAGTGTGAGAGAGTGTGAAAGAGTGTGAAAGAGTGTGAAAGAGTGTGAAAGAGTGTGAGAGAGAGTGAGAGAGAGTGAGAGAGAGTGAGAGAGTGAGAGAGTGAGAGAGTATGAGAGAGTGTGGGAGAGTGTGGGAGAGTGTGAAAGAGTGTGCGAGAAAAAGAGAGAGCGAGACACAGCGAGCAGAAGCTCATGGAGACCTACAACGTCTTCTGTCCCCCCGTCCGCTTCGACTTCCAGTCCCACATGGGAGACAGAGAGTGTGAGAGAGTGTGAGAGAGTGTGAAAGAGTGTGAGAGATAAAGAGAGAGAGAGCGAGACACAGCGAGCAGAAGCTCATGGAGACCTACAACAATGTCTTCTGTCCACCCGTCTGCTTCGATTTCTAGTCCCACATGGGAGACACGGTAGAGTGTGAGAGAGAGAGAGAATGAGCGAGTGAGTGAGTGAGTGTGAGAGAGTATGTGAACCGTCGATACCATTATATCTTCAGTTGTTCTGTTGGGATCCATTATATACAGCAAAATCAATAAAATGATGCCTATGTTTTCAACGGCCAAAGAGGACATAAAAACTAAACAGCATAATGCTATCACATCTGGCCTTTTAAGAAGTTGATGCGACCTTCAGTTAATCCAGATTCCACGTTGTGTGTGCCTGTGTGTGCCTGTGCGTGCGTGTGTGCGTGAACATCAGATGGGCATGATGTGCGCCCAGATGCCCTTGGAGGACGAGCTGCTTCAGCGGCGTCTTCAGCTCCAGTCCCGCCTCTCCACCCTGAAGATCGAGAACGAAGAGGTCATCATCATCATCATCATCATCATTATTATCATCACCCATTCTTAGTCCTGCATGTACACAGTCCACCATACACACACACACAAGCCATTCAATCCCTTGGCCCCCCTGCTGCCTTATGGATCATGACACACATGTTAGATACAGACAGACAGACAGACAGACAGACAGACAGGTACTTTGTCGCAACGCAGAGGCAAACCTCCATTCGACGACAGTTAATCCAGCGCATTAAACAGTGAACATGAAAATCATACACACGTTCCGAAAAAAGTACCAGTGACACCAGACGGGCTTAGGCCCTGTGCCAAATAACGCCCACGGTCGCCACGACGACGTCACCAACCCCCCAGTCTCCCCTGTCCGCCGCAGGTGAAGAAGACCATGGAGGCCACGCTGTCCACCATCCAGGACATGGTGACGGTGGAGGACTACGACGTGTCCGAGTGCTTCCCACCACAGCAACAGCATGGAGTCGGTCAAGTCCACCGTCAGCGAGTCCTACCTGAGCAAGCCCAGCCTGGCCAAGCGGCGGGCCAATCAGCAGGAGACGGAGCAGTTCTACTTCACGGTGGGGGCCCAGGGGGATGTGGGGATAGCCGTGCGAAAAGAGCGAGCGCTTTAGCCATTGTTTTGGGGGGAGAAGATTGTCCCACTGACACGTGTGTGTGTGTGTGTGTGTGTATGTATTTTTCCACTTGTGCCTGTATGCAGAAGCTGAAGGAGTTTCTGGAAGGCAGGAACCTGATCACCCAAGCTGGAGGCCAAGCATGACCTCATCCAGAAGACCTGGGAGAGAGTGAGTTTTACCATCTCTATTGTCTGCCGTCTGCCTACAGAAAATGACACGTATCCTCCCACTACCATGGGCCGCGTCCTGTTCGCGCTTGCCGTGCGCGCCTGCGTGCGCGCGTGTGTATACACAGATCTGTCGCGTGCTTGGGACACTGGGACACATAAGGGCCCTCACTGGGGAGCACAACTCTGTGTGTGTGTGTGTGTGTGTGTGTGTGTGGCAGGGCCGTGTATGGATGCAGCTGTGTCTTTTGAGTCGGCGCGCGGGGGGTTCCTTTGAGACGACCCGATCCCCTTGCTCCCACAGGAAAAGCTTCCCTGAATTATTTGTGCATCTGTATGTGTGACGGTGTGTCTGTCTGTGTGTGTGTGTGTGTGTGTGTGCATCTAAAAGTGTGTTGCGGAGGAGTCTGTGTGTCACATCGCGGGAAGTCTCTCTGTGTCCAGCTGTGCCCCCCCCCCCCCCCCACACACACACACACCGCTCGCCACCCCAAACCTAACCCCAGCCGGGACTCCACTAACCTCTCTTTATCTCTCCCCTGTCCCTCTCTTCCTGTCCTCCCTGCTCCAGGCCAGAAGACCGACTGTTGCCTTGCCAGGTAGGTGTGGTGGAGGAAGGAAATATGCTGGCTCTCTCTTGTGCTATCTTGTTTTTATTTTCGGCTTTCGGTCGGCTTTTATATATTTATCTCTCTCGGACCCCCCTGTCTCTCACACGCACGCAGCGCGCGGACACACACACACAGACACGCACACACACACGCACACATACACAGATACAGACACACACACAACAGACACACAGACACACACATACAGACACACACACACACACACAGACACGCACAGACACACGCACACACACACTCACACATACAGACACACACACAGACACATACAGATACACACACACACATATACATACGCACACACACAGACACAGACACGCACACACACACTCACACATACAGACACACACAACAGACACATACAGATACACACACATATACATACGCACACACACACACACACACAGACACATACAGACACACACACACACACCACACACATATACATACGCACACACACACACAGACTGACACACATATACACACACACACACAGACTGACACACATATACATCGCGCACACACGCACACACACAACCAGCCGACCATGGCAACTGTCTCAGCTTGATTCGCTGCAAGCCGCGGTTATTATTTCACACCCCCCCCCCCCCACGGTTTCATAGTTCTTTTCAACACATGTGCATATGTGTCTGTGTATACACATAGGCTGCTTCCACAGTTTGTGTGCATAAATAGACTCTGCAGACATAATGACAGAGTAACGCTGCCCTCTCTCTCTCTCTCTCTCTCTCTGTGTCTCTCTGTCTCTCTATCTCTCCGTGTCTGTCTCTGTCTGTGCAGCGGACGGAGGAACTCAGCCGTGCGGAAGCAGGTAATTATCTGGTGTGTCTTGGTGTGTGTGTGTGTGTCTGTGTGTGTGCGTGCGCGTGTCTGATGATGTCGGCTCCCTAATCCACTTACTGGAATAACTCCAGCCGTGACTGTACGTTTCCCTCACATGTGGCTTAAGGTTTTATGAATTACGATCAATTACATCGCCCGTCCCCGCTCGACATAACGTGTTGTTTTTTGTAGTCTTGTGGAGATGTACATGATATAGTGGCTCAGCAGTGCCCTTGCTTTGTCCATTGCAGTCTTTTGTGTTCCCTGACGCTGGTTTTTCAAATCGTTTGCGGTCCACAAGCCATGATGTCATTGAATGTGCGTGGGCCCCCCCCTTGTGTCTGGATCATGCAATGGGTTTTTTTTTGTTCCCCCCCACCCTCACGCAGAATGAAATAAAAATAACAATACATCCGAAACAATTTACAACCAAACGGGTGCCACGCTAAACACAAGGTGTCCCCTTGATGGGATCCCGCCCCTCAGCGTCCGTACCCCCGCTGTCTGCTCTCCTCAATGTTATTTTATCCCAAAACCCCAAAACAAACAAAAGGAACCAAAAAAAAAAAAAAACCCAACCACACTGTCTCCTTGCTGTCTCCTAGCAACAGCTAGTGCTGGCTCCCATCCCTCTCTCCACCCCCCCCCCCCCCCCCCCTTCACTCCCTCATGTCTCGTTCCCTCTCCTGTCTGTGCACGTGGGCATCTGCACGCGCGCACGCTTGTTTGTGCATCAATGCGTGGAGGCGCAGAAATCCCCCTGCCAGGGATCGCTCCTATCCGCTTCATAAATAGATTATAATCTCTCTCCCTCTCTCCCTTTCTTTCATTTGTCTCTCTATCTCTCTGTCTCTCTCTCTCTCTCTCTCTCTCTCTCTCTCTCTCTCTCTCTCTCTCTCTCTCT